>JANHFL010000001.1:530803-545844 GCA_032468155.1 Oxyrhabdium leporinum
GTATGTATGTATGTATGTATGTATGTATATAATGCATGTTTAATTACTGACCACCTTTCTGCTACAATTGGGATAATTACCTCTGCCCATCATTCCAATTTAAAACTAGGGGAGAAAATTTTTGTTCATGTTCCCTGCTTGCTATCACTTATGTCAAGCTAAGCTGAGAAATAGAGATTGAAAGATGTACTTTAACTACAAAAATATTGTTTAGTATTTAGTGCCAGAAGGTAAAAAGCATGGTTTTGTTCTATTTACCCATAATTACAGTAACTCTTTTTTGTCTCTCAGAAATCTATTCTGGATTGAAATGTGTATTTTAATTCCTTAGTTATGTCCCATGGAATTATCATGAACCATTGCCTGGAATTTACAACTTTTCTGGGGACAGAAACTTGGAAGGATTCTTGGACTTAGTGGCCCAATTAGGGCTATTGGTGATTTTGCGCCCTGGACCCTACATCTGTGCTGAATGGGATATGGTGAGGGCTATGCAGATTCAAATAAGTCATTATTATTTTAAGCATCTGAATGTTCCACAACTCATTTTAAGCAGTTAATAATTTGATAAGCTATCTTTCCCTCATTTTCCTTTTATAGATTTTCTTCATTTTTAAACCTTGTATTTTTCTTGCTTTATAATTATACGTGGATGCTAGCATGTCATCTCATCATTCAAGCAACTAATTTACAATAAGATCAAACCTATTTTTGCAGTTTTGAATTCTCATTTTTTGGCAGTTCTTCAGTTGTTACTCCCTGGAAGAGAGCATAAATAACGTCTTTGATCTTTGTTGCACAATTGGATTACTTTGATATCTTCTTTCCTAGGGTGGCCTTCCATCTTGGCTGTTGGCAGAACCAAATATTATTCTACGAACATCTGATCCAGGTAAAGGAGAAATCTGAACCAGAGAAAGAAAACAGAATTTCCTCTACCTTCTGCAAAAGCAGAGGACATATATTAACTTAATACAAAGCTCAATGCATTCTTCCAGACTTCTCTGTATGCAGCATTGTAACCACCAGCTCTTATCTTAGTACTACACAGGAAATTGAGCAGAGTATCCTCATTTTTAGCTGAACAAGTTGCTGTCTGCTCTCAGGTTTTCTGCAAGCTGTCAACAAATGGCTGAGTGTCCTGCTACCCAAGATAAAACCTCGTCTATACCAAAATGGAGGCAACATCATCAGTATCCAGGTGCGTGGAGCATAAGACATTTCAGGCATTTTTTCCCCTCAGTTCTTTATTGTGTGCGTGTATGTTCTGTCTGCTTGACAATAGCCATGTGGTGAATATAGTAGGGAATGCAAGTTTGTTCACTTTCATTAAAACAGATGGACCTTAAACAACAATATTTTTGGAAAAGATGGAGATTGGACCTAGTGGCTATAAAAAATGAATTCTGGAACCTATTGACAAATTTTTGCTTAGCAGAATCCTTTTGGATCTTAAAATCATGTTATCCAGTGCCCAACATTTTACACAACCTATATTTGCTGTCTTTCACTATCAAACAACAAAGACATGTTTAGCACCCTTCTGACTTATGCAGAGGGAGAGCAAACTGCTTCCTTTAAAAACCAGCTCAGCTGTATCTACTTGGAAAACCAACATATGGGACAAGCGGGCTGCATAAGCTGCTACGTATGCAGCATTTGACAAATGAGATATATGCAAGTCTTATTAAAAGCTGATCCTTTGGCAAATGAGGGGCTCTAAGTCACCATCCGTTAATTCCCCGCTGTTCTCTAGGCAGGTGGAGAATGAATATGGAAGCTATTATGCATGTGACTATGACTATATGCGTCACCTCCTGGCTGTTTTCCGCTTGTATTTGGGCAAAGAAGTTGTGCTTTTCACAACTGATGGCCTCAAAGAATCGGAGCTGCAGTGTGGGACCCTGCAAGATTTATATGCCACTGTGGACTTTGGATCAGGTAGTGCAAAGCTAAATTATTTGAACAGAATTCATAGGATTTGGAATGGAATTATCCTTTGACTTCTACTCTCTTTTTTGTTCTTTGACAGAAATGAATGAGACACAGGCATTTGAACAGCAGCGTCTGGTTGAGCCAAGAGGGCCGCTGGTGAGAGCAATTGGCCTTCCCATGTAGGAAGGAGCAACTTGTGGCTTTATAATGCTCATTTCTTCTGAGCACCTAGAGGTGCTTTCAGGGAATTGCTAAGGAAAGGGAATCAAAAGTATTCATGTTTGTTAAATCCTTATTTGCCTCTGTGATTTGTAAGTTGGTGCTAAAGCAATAGCTTGTAGTCCTGTATTTTCAAGAGTGTGTGGCAAGCTATGAGTTTCATTTGCCTGTCTTGGGTGATACCAGATCTGTAGGCCTCAAGATTCATCTCTCTTTACAAAAAATTCTGAGAACTTAATTATAATTAGTTAGGTGTTTCAGAAGTACCAGAGTGATGTACAAAATAACAATAAAATAAATGCAATAAAAATAAAATGAACAATAATTCAGTTTAAAAGTTGTTTTTCTACAGGTAGCCACACAAGTATATATTAAATTACCACTTTAAAGTAGACAGCATAATGAGCAGAGGTATTCACCTTGGAGTATATTTCCTAATTGGTGCACAGCTTAATTTTGGAGACAAATGAGGTCATGAGCAGAGCCACCGCAGCTGATTATAACGTACAGCTTGGATATTGTTGAAGTATGTGGTTCCATGGATCATAAATCATAATGTATCAACTAATCTATTTTTATGGTCTGACTTATTTATCCTGTGCTCTCAGATTTTAACATTTGAGTTGGAACAAAACTTATATATTGTTTCAGGTGTTGAAAACAGCTTTGCTATTATACCATAAAGTCTTAATTATGCTTTTTCCCTAGGTGAATTCTGAGTATTACACAGGCTGGCTGGATTATTGGGGCGAGCCACACTCCACAAAAAGTTCTACAGTTGTGACTCATGGCCTACAGAAGATCCTAGAATTGGGAGCCAACGTCAACATGTAACCGTGAGACTATATGGGAGAGTGTCAGGGGGACAGAAGCAATAGAATTGAGTACAAAAAGAAATGAAATATGTCTAAGACACAACTCATGGCTCTTAGCTTCATCTTATTCTGTATGGGTATTTTGGTACATCAGATGGTGTGTGTGTATGTGTGAGTGCAATCTTTTCTTTCCATGTATTTCCATACACAGCAAATAAAATTTACCAGCAGAATGAAAATGTAATGTGAAACTGGAGCATATTTGGGACTACCCTGAGTTCACCATTTATCTTACTTTATATGACTGGCTGGCTGGAGTCACACCTCATTCTAAGCAAAAACCAGACAGCCACATTATGGTTTATTCAGTGTGCAAATCCAACTGCAAAACTGTTCTCTGTTCCTTTTGTAGTCCTTGTCCATTTTTCCCTATTCCACAACTAATCATTGTCTCATTGCTTGGATGGAAAGTAAATTCTTACTCTGCTGCCTGATCTTTTTCTAGGTATATGTTCCAGGGCAGCACCAACTTTGGTTATTGGAGTGGTGAGTTTCTGGCTTCTTTGGGTTGCTGCCTCAGTCAGATATTATGAGGCTTGGCTTCTGGCTGGAAAATAGAAGTACCTAGTTGCAGATGAGAGTTAGAAATCCAGAAGCCTGTTTTGTTCTCATAGGTTTCTCTACTCAGGTGCCGATTATAAGGACAAGTATTATCCTATCACTACTAGCTATGATTATGATGCACCTCTCTCAGAAGCTGGAGACCCTACAGAAAAGCTGTATGACATTCGAGCCATCATTGGCAAGGTACAATTCAGCAGTCTTGACAGTAGATTGAGAGGCAATGCTTCTTTTTATACTGATTGAAATAAACTATTTATTCATAATCTGCTCTTTTGCTGCTATGCACATGCAGTCACAGCCAGGGTAGGATATCACCCTAAAGTTTTAAATTTAGTCAGAGTATATTTGAATAAATTATTGCCAGTAAGTTTTAGAAGAGATAAGTTCTATTCAGGATTCCTGGAAGCAGAGGAATGGAATGACTACCAGAGCTTGGTATTACTGCACCAGATAGCCATGATATAGCCAAATCTGGTGCAATAATGCAATCAAGTAAAAGGGTGGTGAATTATGTTTGGGTTCCCCACATCTAAATCTCCAGTGAACAAACTGCATGTACCAATCTTTATTTCAGCAATTGTTTTCTCATTCCTCATTTTTCCACTTGCAGTTGAGCATGCATAGTGCAACGATTTTTGGAACAAGAGTGGTGATATTTCACTAGCAGATGATATATAATATTGGGAATTTAGATGAATTGCTTAAAAGTTATCTCCCCACCTCTAATTTTTAAAGATTTTTTTTTCTGGTAGGAGCCATATCGAGGCAAAGCAACTGGTTTATTCTTTCTGTGCTTCAGTTGCTAAATGTGATGTTATCATCAGCTGAAATTGATGTTAAGTTTGACCTCTTTTGCTTTTTTTAAAAAATTGCAGTTTCAACTAGTGCCTGCAGGACCAATACCACCTCCCACTCCCAAATTTTCATATGGCTATGTATCTTTACCACTGGTAAGTTAGAGTTTAAAGATACTGTATTCCATCGGATGTTCATGAATTAGCTAATGGATAAGCTATTCCTGTAATCTTACATATTGTTTCCTAAAATGGAATCAAAGGTACTAAAACAGATTTTGGAACAGAAAATAATATTTGATAAATAAAACACGTCTGATGGTATTAATGGCACCAGTATTGAGATGTGATCCATGTCCAGATCAGGAATCCAGCAGAACTACTGTTCTCATTTTTAAACAGTGATATGCTTATATGGTAAAGCATTTCTAAAATGATATAGTTATTTTTTTGCTTGTTTTAATGTTGCCATATACTTACTTTGTAATATTATTTGATATTTTTAATGGAAATGATTTGGGGAAATGTTTTTGTATCTTATTTTTTAAATAGCATAAATACAATTTCAGTTTTTTCTTACAGTGTGTGGCCTTTTTGGATATTCTAAGTCTTCTCTCTCCTGGCGTACCATTCCATTCTTCTTTCCCCCTCACTTTTGAGGCTCTGATGCAGGTAAGAAATGAAGCAAGAGTCTGTGGCATCAAAAAGGGAAACTAAGAGTAGTTCTATTAGAAAATTCAGGAAAACTCAGAGAAGCTGAAAAAAAAATCCTCTTTAGATCTTGCCTGTTTGATGTTTTGATTGCAGTCCACATTTGCATTAGTTTTCATTTTATATTTCAGACCCATGGCTTTATGTTGTACCGTACTGTTCTTCCAGATGACATCCTACAGCCTGTTTTGCTCTCCATCCTTGAGAATGGCATCCATGACCTTGCCTATGTTTTACTTAATGGAGTAAGTTGGAAAGTGGAGACATTTGTCTGATCCAGGCATTTAACTGTCAGGGAGAAAATGTCCCTTGTTCTCATAGTGATTGCTTCAGGCTGCTGAGTGATATAGGGATTTTGCTCCAGTTCTACAAGTGCTGTTTAATTGTTAATCCTTTATTCTTTCTCCCTTGAGAAATATAAAGGGACACTGGAACGAGACAGAGTGAATGCCATCAATATAAGCGGTCAGCTAGGAGATTCATTGGACTTACTGGTGGAGAGCATGGGCCATATCAATTTTGGAGCAAATAACAGTGACTTTAAGGTACTGCAGGAGAGCACTATTGATGAAGTAGTAGATAAAGAGTGATGCGTTCACTTTTATTCATAGAGATACATTGGAGTGGGATGGACTTTAGACAGCTACATTATCACTTTAAAGTTAAGTATTTTCAGAACAGTAAGCAGTTTCTAGGTATTAAGCAGCAACTAAAGTAATTTGAAAGAATTTAGCATTATATATATATATATATATTTGGGACTTGGAATATTAGGCACTCTTGTGAAAAATGAGCTGTAAAGCAAAAATAATGAACTCATTTTTAATCATTGCAAGTTCTGATGCAACTTTTATTAGTTGCTTGAATAGCTTTATTCCAGCTTTAAGGGGGAAAAAAAAACCTTTAAAGAATCCTGTTGCGGGAAAAATGACTAGGTCCTTACAGATAATAGCTGATAGTTTTGCCAATCGGGAGGACTCAACTTTTTTCTCACACGAGGGCTAAAGATTAAAAGCCAAATGTATGCTATTCTTTTCACATCTTAGTGTACTTTTCCCTTTTTTTTGTCCAGGGCCTGACCCACAATCTTACTTTGGGTTCTACCATTCTAAGCAATTGGCTCATCTATCCACTTGATATTGACTCAGCTGTGGCCCAAGAATGGCCTCCATATGTCCCACGAAGCAATAGCACTGAAGGACCTGCTTTCTATACTGGGGTCTTCAAAACACCTGGTATCAACTATGACACCTATGTGAAGTTTCCAGGGTGGAGCAAGGTATAGCAATCCTGAACATAATTTTATCTCTCATTAGGCAGCAAGGTGATTTCTTTGCTTCATCTCATTGTTTTGGCAATGGAGCTTCTATGATCCAGATTGCTAGCTGCAGCTCTTTTACTATATTTATCCATTAAGCACTTTATAATTACAGGAAGTTCAAGAATTAGTTTATAAGTGAAAAGTTGCCTTTATTTACTATTTTAAGATTATCAAAATTAAGTGGCCATTAACGTCAAAACAGGGAACAGGAAAGAAAAAACGATGCCAAAAAAGTTTTGTGTAATTAAATAGTTACTTTATAGAACTACGTTGAGGTAGGGTTAATAACATTAAAAATTAGCATTGTGTAGAACAGGAATCCCCAACCCCCTGGCCGCAGCCCCCCTATCAGGCCTTAAGCCAATCAGAATCGGGCTGAGGAAGTGGCAAGTGAGCATGCACATACATCCTCACTTGTGCAAACAGCGGGTGAACACGTTCACACACGCTCCATTTACATGAGTGTGGAACCATCCCACCCCTCCCCCCCCCAGTCCACAAAGCCAGAAAGAATAGAGAACTCTGGTGTAGAATATTAATATGCTTGCTAGTTGTCCCTATAAACTTTTATAAAATTCATTCATCATTTCAAATTACATAATAATTATATTAATAAGAATAACCTTTACCATCTAAATGTGTCTTACTATTTTTATGTATTCAAATCATATAGTTGCAACCCACACACATACAGAATTAACTCCCAACTTTATACTAGTAAGCTTTCTCTTGCCATCAGTGATTTTCCTGGCTTTGAATACATAATAAAATATGAAATCGATGCAGTAGTCTCTTGGGATGCACAAATAAAGTATTAATTTATAAAAAACACTTTTATCTTTTTAACTAGGGCCAGATCTGGATCAACGGTTTTAACCTGGGCCGTTTCTGGCCAGTTCGTGGACCCCAGCAAACCCTCTTTGTGCCTGGCTTTCTCCTCAGTACATCAGTCCTCAATACTATTGTAGTGCTGGAACTGCAGAACGCACCATCAAACCCAAAGGTACTTTTTCTTGACCGTCCTGTTCTCAACAGCACTTCTAGCTTCTCTTTAGAAGACATTAAATAACTGGAAATACTATCCAATTATGACATTGCTGAGACCCGTGGCAAAAGAAATGTATTTGAAATCACTGTCTTGTAAGAATCAAATGAATAAAGTATCGGACTGTAGCTTAAGCTGTAATGAACAAACCAAGTATTAATTGAAGTTGACACTATATAAGTGCTCAGGATGAATCATACTCATCACCAAATTAAATATGCAGGTACTCGGCATAGTATTGTAATGCATTCTTGGTATTGCATTTGTATCAAAGATAAGAGTTGCAATTGGAAACATGCAAAGTTCAGTGAAAATAGGATGAACCAGGTAAGCACAAGACATACTTGGGGATAAGGCACCGTTAAAACATCAGGAACAGATGTAAAGTTCTTTGTGCTTTATATTAAATAGATCAAGGGTCTATCTTGATTCTTAAGACATCTATTGCTACTTGTGAAAGTACTAGCTAAGAGATAATCAAATAGCATTAGGTCAAAAAAACAGTGCTCAAGGATTCTTCTATTTTTGTAATCTATGATCTTCGTTCAGTTATTCTTTAATATAGCCTTCCATAACTAGCACAGCAAAGATGTATTACAATTCTTAACTTGCAGAATTCCCAGTCAGCAGTTAATTCCAGTGTGGCAGGCCCAACATATCTGGGGAGAGAGGTTGCTCTTTTTAACCAGTTCCTAAATAATCTAGTTTAAAACTGAAAAACCTACATTCTTACAAAAAAAGTTCATTTCTCAAATAACAGCAGTCCATATTAACTTCCTATGAAGCACTTGGAAACAATTACTTGTGACTTTCCTGCTGTGCTTTATCTCTCACCATTCTAAAGTGACAACAGTCCTGGGGTTGGATTTCTGTTGTAATACAGTCCCTTGATGCCAAAGCAAAACCTCCAGCTAGGATGGGGCAGTTTTCCCTCGACGATGGGCTTGGAGACAATTTGTGGAGCAGAAGGAGAAGTCAAGATAATGGAAAGGAATGCAACCCAGTAGGGATTCCCCACAAAACCAGCAGCGCCTATGGACACAAAAGATGAAAAATCATATGGTGTTTTTTTTTACACAAGAATATTTCTCAGGAAGTCCCCACCCTCCCAAAATACCTGGTATTGGTCAAAGATGCACCAGAGTCTTTTAATTGGGAAGCAAATCTCCTCTCAGCCATCAGAGCACGCTAGAATAAAAATAAACAATTGGGAAAAGGTAACCGTATAGAAAAAGAATGGCTTCCATCTTTCTGTATGAAGTTCAATGCATAAACAGTCTCAAAATGTTGATGAAAGAATTTGGACAACATTATGTCAAACTATAAAAGAACTTCTAATAGAATCTATTGGATTTACAAGGCTACTCAACACAATATGACTATGGGTAACATACAACATAAAAGAAATAAACTAAAAGAACTATATAACACGAACATACACAATTTATCAATATAAAACGGCAACTAAGCACAATAAAAAACAGTCAAAAAGTAACCTTGCCTATGGAAAAAGCCTCTCCTAGGGTGAGTGAGGGATTGTTCAGAGCACAGAGGCAGCCTTCCAAAAGGCATGCTTGCAGTACGAGTTTCCATAAGGTGGCAAAATTTAAAAGAGGGAACTTGGGGCATGGTCTCTATGGGAGTGTGTGAAGTGGGCAGATGTTCTTTGGAGAAGGTAGTTCTGCAAGTTTACTACTACTAGGCCATGTAGAGCTTTAAAAGTGATAAGCAGAACATTGAATCCTATTGAATCTTATTGGAAGGCAATAGAACTTACAGAGTAGCAATGTTACATGGGTGTAATGAGCTGTTGGGGGCAATATGCTGACTCTGTAAACTGCTCAGAGAGTGCTGTAAAGCACTGTGGGGTGCTATATAAGCCTAGGTGCTATTGCTATATTGCAGCAGAACATTTTCAGGAAACACAAGAATGAGAAACGCTATCACTTTCTAAGCCACTTTAAGCCCTGACCTTCTCACGATCACTGAGCAGGGCAAACCGCCTTTTCTCTTCCTGTTCTTGCTCCAGAAGTAATTGTGCTTCACGGTCTTCTCGTTCTCGCTGCTTCCGTAGAGCTTTCTGTGCTCGTCGGCGTTCTGTCTGTCTGGCTTCCATTTCGGCAGTTAGGGGGCCAGGCACCTGAGGTTATATTGCATATGTGAATCAAATAGAACATGAGGTGATCCCAATAGCAAAAAAAAAAAAAATGATCCTAAAGAGGACATTAATCTTCTCTATATCCTGTGCAAAGCTTTCCTCCCCATCACCGTATGAATGCTTCGTAGACAAAATCTAGACTGGGCAACTGAAGCAAACATTTAAAGTTCTCCGTACCTAAAGATGACCTTCATTAATTGACAACCAATGGGTGGCACTTTAAGCTGATGGATGTCAATTCCCATCATTCCTTCCTGACTAAGTTGACCAACTTAGTCAGGAAGGAATGATGGGCGTTGTCATCCAAGACCTTGTTTCCACTCACCTGAGCCCGGGTGTAGTCGTATCTCTCTGGCTGTTCACCCATGAATCTACGGAATTCATTACGGGTTTGCTTGTTGGTAGACACACAGTATGGAGGCTGTTCTTTTCTGTCCCTGAAGTATAAAATAGCGGGTGCTTTATAAAACAAAAGTTATAGAACACTTACAAGAAGGGCACCTTCAAGATAATCATTGCTGAGACAAAGAGATGTGAAAACCTTTCCAGCTATGAAATAGGACAACTCTCTTCTCGTTTGCTACTCAGAAGACTTAAACATCCATGTAAATATGCCAAAACAATTTTGAAGACCTTGGCTCTTGTAGTATTAATTCCTTATATTTATGAAAATCCTGGACCCATAATAACTGGAAGGGAAACTAAGACACTGCTTGAGATGCGGCAGAAGAACTTATTGTTGCTTATCTCAGCTGCTTATTGCTAAGTTTGCAAGTCAGATCCCATGCAGAGACTAAATACAGTTTAAGACTGGGGCTAACTTAGGCCTCAATATATCCCTCTCTTGATGGACATTACCTGATGGCAGGGTCAGCCCCGCTCTCCAACAAAAGCCGCACAACTGCAGTTCTTCCTGCTGCCGCCGCCACATGCAAAACAGTCCAGCCACTCTCATCCAGGGGTGTGTTGAGCAACTGTTTTGTGACTTTATCGCTGCGCTCACCGTCATCTGTTGTACTATCAGCCATTCCCAGAAGACACTGTAAGGCTCCCATGTCTCCCATTTTACATGCTGTAAATAAGGCATCTTGCACAGTTGTGCTGGGAGCATCTGGGAGGAAGAGAAAGGTATTCAGGTGCATTTGAGATTATTATTTGGAAAGAGGGGACGATTGGGGTTTATATAGCTGCCAATCCAATAAAAAGGTTTTCTGGGCAGCTAACACAATAAAGACATCAGTACAAAACAACATACAACCCTCCCCCCACCTCCCCGTCCAATCTAATAGCATCTAGCCTCAGATCCAACCTGCCAGCACAGGATCATAATCTAGAATAAACGTCAAGATGGCCAGTTGGAAGACTATATAATGTACATGTTATCCCACACATGCTCCCAAACTCACCTTCAGACTCTTGCTGTTCTTGGACCTCAGTTGACTCTGGTCCTCTACATACTGAGGTATTGGGTTCAACACTTCCTGAAGTCTCCGTGTTGGACTCTGTTTCAGAACACATAGTAGAAGATTCCCTGATTTTAATCAGTCCCCTTAAATCCTTGCCTAATATTTTAGCACTAATAGGATTTTAAAACCAATGAGGTTATACCTGGAATAGAGTTGCTAACCTGCACATTTTAACTTTCCGCATCACTAGCCATACTGGCTGGTAAAGTCAAGAATTGCAGTACAGCAACATCTGAAGGCCACAGAGTATCTCCTACTCTAGATGACTCAGATGATGTTTCAAGATATCACCAACCTCTTAGCAGACTCTTTGCCCAGAACCTAGTTCATTGGCTCATCTCGGTATGCAAGACTATAAAAAGAAGGATCTGTCAAAAAGTCAGTCTAGTTCTATAGTCCAGCTTGCTATCTTTGATCATTCCACAAAGAAATAAACCTAATAGGTATGCTAAAAACAGGGTCATTATTTCAACCACTTACTTGGCGGTGTCTTGGGTTTCCTTCTCCTCTTTTTGCGATTCTGTTTTGGTGTCACCTCAAATTCACGTAAATCTAATAAATTTAGTGTCTCCTCCACCAGTTCCAGATTTTCTTCCCCCACTTCTTCTTCTTCTATCGTTGCTATAGAGACTGTAAAAGAAAGCATAGCTCAGCCCTCTCATTTCCAGATGAGAATGGGGAGAGGAGAAAGAGAAAGAACTGGTTACATTTGTTGTTTCATTTTATCCACTTGTATGCCATCAGTCATTATTAAAGTCTGCTATGATCACGCCATGTACATTAGTAAACTCCATGTTTACTAGCCTGAAACATTTTCCTTCAGTGACTTCTCATTAATCTACTAACCATTCTAGGCAAAATCCCCAATATATTGTTGATTTCAACACCTGTAATACAGGTAGTCCTCGACTTACGACTACAGTTGAACCCAAATAATCTGTTGTTAAGTGAGACATCTGTTAAGTGAGTTTTGCCCCATTTTACTACCTTTTGCCTCAGCTGTTAAGTGAATCACTGAAGTTGATAAGTTAGTAACCCGGTTGTTAAGTGAATCTGGCTTCCCCATTGACTGCTTGTCAGAAGGTTGCCAAAGGGGATCACATGTCCTTGGGACACAGCAACGGTCATAAATAAGAACCAATTGCCAAGTAATTTTGTGTAAGAAACCCCACATGATCATGGGGATGCCGCAAAGGTCGTTTTTCATACGGTCATAAGTCACTTTTTTCAGTGTAACTTTGAAAGGTCACTAAATTAATCGTTGTAAGTTGAGGACTATCTGTACTCTTTTCATTCTGTACACCAGACATCATAAAGAAAGAACACAGAAGATATCTACACTGACCAGGAAGGGTGACAGAATAGGAATAACGATGTATTCCTTCAGCTTCAAAATGGCTGTCCTCACTAGTGCCAGAAGGCTGTGTAGATGCTTCATCCTTACGAGCTACTTTTTTCCAGGTCTTCCGAGGAGAACTAGTCAGATCTGCCACTGTTGTATTACTTCCTATAAAAAAAAATCAGAATGTAACTTTAATTTACTTGTTTCTTTCCCCTTAAAATGCTCAAATTGAGAATTACACTTCCAATAGCACCTCAATGGCATAGTTTTGGGCTAAATTTCTATAATAGAATGGAAAACTTACAAGAGCAAGACAGAACAGAACTCCGATACGCTAGGATAAGACTAAGAAAACTACTTGCAAAGCTTTTAGGGTGCAGTTACAAGTTTTTGGGTGGTGTTGAAGGGAATAAAGAAAGAAATCATTCCAGAGAAAATTTAATTATTTGACTGGCACTGCATTACAAACCAAAAAAAATATATATTTCAAGTGCTAAAAGTCAAGCCAACAACAGAGAAAAATTAAATGACAGCTCACCATATACCAGCAGACTGTTTAAAGTCCCATGGACCCGTTCCACCTCACGGAAGGTGGCTCTTCGGGTGCTGAAAGGAATACGCCGGATACGTGGGTCACCTCGCTGAAGAGGGCCATGCTTGCTGCTAAAGAAGAGAGCTTGGTTATTGTGTGGAGCACGAAGGAAGATGCACTCTGCTTCTTTTAAATAACTTGTCCAGCTCATTAGCAGCTCCTGAATCTCCTGTAGAAAAATATAATAGGAACAATTCATGCACAATGTTCAATATTGGTGTGAGCCAGTTTAGCAGCAGGTTGCTACAATAAGCACTAGTTTGCAGCTTAAATGCAAAATGTGATTCAAGAGATCCAGGTATTTTCTTTTCCCACAGAACCATTTTTAACATCAGAGAAGGAATTATAATGGTCTGTGACGATGATCTTGTAAGCAGGAGAAAAAGCCTCAGCCTAAACAACTATTATGCAACAGGTATCACAGCCCACAGGAGGAAAAAGGGGCATGGGATGTATCTCAGAAGGGAACCTCCTTAGTTTTCTGGTAAGTTAAAGTAAAGGAGGGGAGAAAAGTACCTTCAGACTTGCAAGATTCTGTTATTGTAACCTTACAATAAAGTTAGACCTAGTACTGATGGTTTGTGCTTCTTGCCTGGATTATCTTGAAGGGCTGACAGGAATGCAGACAGTTCAAATGTTCTAGCAGAAAGCATACTGACATGCAAAAACTGCAAAAAGATGAATTTATATAACTAAGCTATAGTAATCCATCTATATTTATGTTCCATTACTTGGCTATGCACATATCACTAATAAGAATCTAGACAGGCCACAAAATTATTTTTTTCTCCTTGAAGGCCTGGGCAATGTCACTCTGAAATAGGGCCACAAGAAGGATCTGAGACCTCTTGAAACATCTCACTTTGCAGGTTTCCTCTTGGCTGCGGACTTACTTTAAGGAGAACAGCCTCATTGTAGCGCCGTAATGACGCCCCAGCAGATTTTGGCATTGTCCCCTGAGCATCCTTCATTCCTTGGGCTGTACCTCGTCGAGCTCGCACAGTGTAGCGATGGAAAGTTTTATGTGCCAATATCTCATTCCTTGGAACAGAGAGAATATAAGCCTTCAGCAGAAATAAACACTTAGTACCATTAAGACACTACACAATGAAATGAATTCAGGTTCTAGCTCACAGATAGACAGGCAGGCAGGCAGGCAGACAGACAGAGAGATAGATAATGGGAAATCCTCCTTCGTTACACAAATGTGTAAAATATCCAAGTGTTTACCATTCCCTCTTCTACCAATTCTCTCCCTTACGTGAATTGCCATGACACCAACATCAGTACTGGTCTGGAAACTTATGCTATTTCCCCATTTTATCAGAGACAGCCTGCAATGAAAGGCAGCTTGACAGAGGCACAGTGGCAGTTCCCCTCTTACAGAAGCTTGGTAGATTCTGTGTTCTTTTAATACTTTAATTCCTCTCTGCTAACATGTACAAACATTGTAACGTTTGCCTGAAGGAAATAGATACCATATAATATCTTACATAAATTCCAATTGTTGGGTCTAAGCAAAAAGAATGAATTGTAACTCGGTGTTGCTGTATATATGTGTGAATGTATACATATATGCAAAACAGCTTTTAGAGGGTTTTTTTACTACAAAACGTTGCATTTAAAAGAAAAAGAATCCTATAATCCTATAATTCAAGCTAATTACATGTAGCCTTCTCTTCTTATTATCTAGGTAATCAAAAATTTTAAATGACTTCTGAAATCCTGGGTCAGAGGAAGTGAAACTGGGTTTCATTTTAATTGATTTTAATCCCCAAGAGGAATGGTATAAGAGTGATAATTAATTCAAGGATGGGGGCGGGGTAGGAGAGAAGGATTCCTCCATCCAGGGAGAATTCTCATATATGCTGCTTACCTGAGGAATCTCTTTTATCACCCTTCTTGCTTCAGAAAAAGCTAAGCCAGTGTCCATATGTGCATATGCAGTACAGAACAATCAGTCAGTCAGTGTCCGTCTCTCTCTCTCTCTCTCTCTCTCTCTCTCTCTCTCTCTCTCTC
>JANHFL010000001.1:562474-582947 GCA_032468155.1 Oxyrhabdium leporinum
GGAAACAGCACCGGGCGGGAAGCAAAGCAAGCGTTGCCGGTGGCAGAAAAGCTTGGGGACCATGGGGGTGGGGGGCAGCTAGCTAGGCCATGCGGGAATGCAGCACCAGGTGGGAAGCGAAGCAAGCAGCAGCGGCAGGCAAGCTCCGGGAACCATGGGGGGGACAGCTAGCTACTAGGCCACACGGAGGGACAGCGCCGAGTGGGAAAGGACAGGGAGGCAAGCGGCAGCAGTGGCTTACTTACGCATGCATGCAGGCAGATCAGGAGCAGTTGGGCCTCAGACACATCCTCATGGGAAGGCAGGCAGAGACACTGGGGCGGGGTGAGCAGGGGGCGTGGCCAGCCGGAGGTGATATTTGCCGGTTTTCCGATCCAATCAAAAATTTCCATACCAGTTCACTCGAACCGGTGCAAACCGGCTAGATTTAACCTCTGCTTTCCACGCTGCACCCTGTTGGAAACTGGTCCGTGTAAACGGCGGATGAGTGTGCGCAAAGCTGCATTTGTGCAAGCAGCACGCATGCACAAAACTATCCCCCTCCCCGCCACTGCTGGTCCACAGAGCCAGAAAGGTTCAGGACTGCTCCTTTATTACATCCAATACAATTTTCACATTATCTTTTAATTGTCTTTTGGGTAAAATTTGATCATCCTGTAAAAATCCTTTTTAGTTTATCAGCCAATATTGTTATAAATATTTTATAAACAGTTAGTAGATATATGATTTTTGTCAAAGTAATAAAGAGGAGATAAGAACTTGCTCCATGTTTTAAAACCCTTCCTCTCCCAAAATGCCTCTCTAGTCTGTCTGAATTTACTTACTATGTGCTGCTCCTTACTGACCTTTCTTTGCACTTGTGCAGTGTTGCTGATTTTTCCAGTCTAGTGACAATCCCATGGAAGCTTAGTTCTACCCATTGATCTATCTTGCTCTTCTGATTTGCTTAGTTGAGTGGCAGGGCTGTTATACTCTGCAGCTGCTTTTCTGGGTTTGCCAGTATCTATTTCTAGACACTTGGCCAGCTCTGTTAGAAGCCGAGTTTCTTTATTAAGAATTTGCTTCTCTTTCCCCAGGTCCTGGGAATGTTCACCTTAATTGTGTAATGTCAAAATTATAGGGACAAGCAAGCAAATGAATTATATTTTTTTCTTTGCTTGGTGTCATCCTTTCAAGTTTAAAATTAGATGCCTTCATTTTATATACTTGTGACTGAGAATCTGCACTGTTTTTTGACATAGTTAAATATGACAGTTCAAAAGAAAGTTGACTGAAGTTCCATGAGATGTACAAGAGGTTTTGGAATTACATGCTTGTGAAATGGTTGGCATTTTAGGAGCAGATCTCTATAAATAATGAATAAGTGTTATCTTTACATTGGGATATAGGAAGAGGACAGAAGAATTGACTAGACGCAAGGCTAAAAATACTTGTTCTGTATATAATTCTTAGACTGGAGGATTCATGGAAGCTTGATTCCTAAAGCCTACACAGATATGTTGGTTTTTTGGGGGAATTAGCATGGAAGTGGTAAAATTATCGCTTTCTTCCAGTCAGTTCAGGGAAAGTTATTCCATTGGACCTTATTATGCCACTGATTACATCCTCTGTCTACTTACTTGCAGTCCAATTTGCCCTACTATACCTGGCAGGAGGTGCAAGCACGGATTATACAGATCCAAAAGGAGCACCAGATCTGCATTCATAAGAAGGAGCTGACAGAACTGGACATCTACCACCGCATCTTGCGCTTCAAGAACTACATGGTAGCCATAGTGAACAAGTCACTCCTGCCTGTGCGCTTCCATCTTCCCCTACTGGGAGATACTGTCTTCTACACCCGTGGTCTCAAGTACAACTTCGAACTCATTTTCTTTTGGGGCCCTGGCTCACTCTTTGAGAATGAATGGAGTCTGAAGGCCGAGTACAAGCGTAGTAGCAATCGCATGGAGCTGGCTGACAAACTGGGCACCCGTATCTTATGGATCGGCATTGCTAATTTTCTCCTTTGTCCTCTTATACTTATATGGCAGATTCTTTACGCTTTCTTCAGTTACACTGAAATTCTCAAGAGAGAACCAGGAAGCTTGGGTGCCCGTTGCTGGTCTCTCTACGGCCGCTGCTACCTGCGACATTTCAATGAGCTGGACCATGAGTTGCACTCGAGACTCAGCAAAGGCTATAAGCCAGCTTCCAAGTACATGAACTGTTTCATTTCTCCTGTGTTTACTGTTGTGGCGAAGAATGTGGCCTTCTTTGCTGGTTCTATCCTTGCTGTCCTCATTGCCCTCACAATTTATGATGAAGACGTACTAGCTGTAGAACATGTTCTCACAACTGTCACCATCCTGGGAGTGGCTGTCACTGTCTGCAGGTGAGTGGGAATGGTTGGATTGAAGCTTTCACGGTTTAGGAGGCTTTCTTCATGCTTGGAGAATAGTAATTGTTACTACGCAGGTAGTAATTAAAAGCAATCTATTGGTGTGTTTTTTTTAAAAAAAATCTATTAAACAGCAAGGGTTCTTATGTTTGATTCCTCTCTGATTTTACTGCTAGAAGACAAATTACCAGTGGTATTCTTTCCTATTTTAGCAGTTATGTCTAGGACATTTTAGAATATTATGAGTTTGAGACTTAACTAAGCCTCACAATTCATGTCTTTCAGTTCAGTTAAGCAAAGGCCTTTCCTAATTCATTAATATTGATAGCATGATGCTTTGAAGTTGAATTCATTCTAACGCGTCATAAAGCTTTGAGTGGTCAGGAGACAGAATCTGGTTTTTCAGTAATCTTAGATTTACTTGTCACATGTTATTGAGTTTTTTGCTGAATCTAATGGGGGTAGAGTTGTTCACTGTCTATAAAGTGTGCAGTAACTTTACAGTCATGAGGAAAAGAGTACTAGTGGTCAAGTCGCCAGTTTACTTAAGGGAATGGAAGTGGAGAAAGACAGTAGAAGAGTTAGCAAATACAGAGATGAAAAAGGGAAAAACAAACAGAATATAAGCAATTGAGGAGTCCTTGGTGCTCTCTGAGCTTGGTTGTTTTCTTCTAGAGGTTTCATTACCCAAACTAGATAACATCATCAGTGCTAGTAAGAAGTGGGGTTTGCTCTCAGATTATATTCTAGTGGCCTGCTATCAACTGGAAGTAAACCCCACCCCTTATTAGCATTGATGATGTTACCTAGTTTGGATAATGAAACATCTGTAAGAAAACAATCAAACTCAGAGAGTACCAAGGCTCCTTTCTTTCAACCCCGAGCTACAAATATTCTCCTTTATTGGTATAAATAATTGCAAGTTGAAGACTTCTCTGTTACATTGTTGCTTATGGATCAGTATTTGAATCAACTTAACATTTTATGAGTTACAATATAAAGTTGTTCAATGGTTAAAAGGGTTCTGGAGAGATGTAATCTGCAGCCAATGTCATGTCAATTAACAATTGGCATTGGAGGAATTATTACAAGATTGCCCTACATGTAAACTAACATTGCACTTTATAAAACTTTTTAATAGAAAAGTAATACAATCTGAAAGCCTTCAAACTAGAAGATAATGGTACAAATTTTTTTGTGGTACAAAAAAATTGTAAGATTAATTGCCTTCCTCCACAATGAATACATGGATTAGAGCTGCCTGTACCGTATCTGAAGTGCTAAGAGTTCCTATAGAATCTTTATCTGTAGTCTTATCTTTTTTACTATATAAAAAAAGTGTAGACAGCAGCAATATGCACTCTTTGCCAACAAGCTATTTCCTGCTTGCTGCTGCTTCTCAAGGGATGTAGAAGTCCTTGGCTCCAGTTTATGTGGCTTGTGCACCCTATCTGTCCCTGCAGGTCCTTCATCCCAGACCAACACCTGGTTTTCTGCCCCGAGCAGCTGCTTCGGGTGATTCTGGCACATATCCATTACATGCCTGACCACTGGCAAGGAAATGCCCATCGTTATGAAACCAGAGATGAATTCGCTCAGCTCTTCCAGTACAAGGCGGTAAGATAGGATAGGTTAGAGGGTGGGAGGGCACTGTCGATCAAGAGAGGTCCTGAGTAGTTACTAGTTATAAACAAGATGTTTATATAAGAATCTCCAGAAATTCAGGGACCTTCTCTTAAAGTGTAGAACATTTGGAGCAACAGTCGTGCTTGTAATCATCCCGAACTATGTCGGTAATATTCACTGTGGTGTTTTCTAAGACTGAATGGTTTGTTTTCTGTGTTCATCAAAGGTGTTCATTTTGGAAGAGCTGCTCAGTCCCATTGTGACGCCCTTGATTCTCATTTTCTGTCTGAGGCCCAAAGCTTTGGAGATCATTGACTTCTTCCGCAACTTTACAGTGGAGGTGGTGGGTGTGGGAGACACTTGCTCCTTTGCCCAAATGGATGTGCGCCAGCATGGGCATCCTGCAGTAAGTTCCAGCAAAAATGAAAAAATTGGAAATTAATCAGGAATTCAGAAAAGGCCATTCTTCAGTAGGATGTTAATTGAATGAAAGTATATATGAAAAGTGATTTAAGTCACAGAGCACAGAAGTGAGGAGATCAAATAGTAAAATGCAGTTTACATGTGGTAATTGCTTTCACCCTATCAGCTAAGTTATCAAGGTACAAAACAGTATTTTCCTCTACTGTAGCCTTAAATTACTGTAAAAGCCAAATCACTATTTTAGGCTTCTGGTACACTTGAGAATTTCATTTTCACAATATGAAATGTGATTTACATATCAGACGTACACTAGTTTGTAGTTTTTTTTAAAAGGAATAACTGCATACTGGAAAAAATAATGATTCTAGGAGAAGCTGTATTATTATTATTATTGCTTGCACAAAATCAAGTAAATAAGGATGGGGTGGGGGGTAGTTAGCTCTGTTACTTCCCTGAGCTCTGCTCTGTTTGTTTTGCAGTGGATGTCAGCTGGGAAGACAGAAGCCTCCATTTATCAGCAGGCTGAAGATGGCAAGACAGAGCTGTCCCTCATGCATTTTGCCATCACCAATCCACACTGGCAACCCCCTCGGGAGAGCACAGCTTTCATTGGCTTGCTTAAGGAGCGGGTGCACCGTGATAGCAGCCTGGCATTGGCCCAGCAGGCTGTCTTGCCTGACAATGCACTTTTCACCTCTATCCAGTCACTACAGTCTGAATCTGAGGTACCCACATAGAAGATGATAAGAACTAACAAATGGCTAAGCTACTTTTGTGAGATGTCCTGCCCCAGAAAAGGAGAGAATTGATGTCTCTTTGTAGGGCTTTGAGAATGGGGGAACTGTTTGGGAATCTAAGCCAAGAATAGCGTTCTTGCTGGTTTGACTGAGAAGAACCGAGGCACAAGGCCAACTATGCATAGTCATTTGCTCTGTGCAATGGCTCCAATGGACTACAGCTTCCAAACACTTTTGTATATTCTCAGTTGACTTGACCAGTTTTGCATAAGGGCTTTCCTCACACCTCTGGTACTGTTTTCACCAGAGTAGCATTAACTCAGTTCATGAGAAGCCATCTTTGTTGCGAGAACTGTTGTATAGGCTGAAATCTTCCATGTCCTGCTTTGACTAGGTTTCTTGTATTCCAGCTTTCATTTGCACTTCTTAAAACAGAAGCAGGCAATCTAGGAGCTGCAACAACATCTTCTAGCAGTCCGGAATAATTCAGCCTCAATTCAGTAATATTCCCAAATTCTGACACTGTTGTTTTGCCCATTTTTTTAGGAGTTTAAAAATAAGAACAATAGCAATTTGTTTTTGTTTCCAGATGATTTTCACCTCATTTTCAAAAGCATGAAAAATATAAAAGATTTTTGGCTATATATCTTCTAGTGAATGGCTTCGTGTGGCTCTCAGAAAATCACAGTCCTTGTCCCAAACCCTTCAGAAGTAGCCAAGCCCAGTCCCCACAGTGTTACTGTTATCGACACTCTCATACAAATTTCAGGTGCCTTCTGTAGAATTTCTATAAAGGTTTCCCATTGAGTCTCACTGGATCTCTTGCTTTCCTTTTCTTCCCTATGTAAAGAGTCAACTATCTAGTTTTAATATCTTCCTGAAAATCCCACATGCCTTCTAGGGTTGGGATTGGTGAATGGATTAGCTTCCAGAATGGGGGAGAGAGAGGTTCCAGCTCTGCCCACCGCAAGTTCAGAGCTAAAACTGGAAAGGGATGGTGAAGTTCTAAGTGACAAACGTGGGGAGAGAATCCTGCTCCTGCAGAATTAAAATCCCTCTTCTCTTCCGTCTGCAGCCACGCAGTCTGATTGCCAATGTGATTGCTGGCTCTTCGGCACTTGGGTACCAGACAATCCGCGATGCACAGACTTCACGGCATCTGTCTGCTGTCTCTGAGGTGGCATCTGCTTTGCGTTCCTTCTCCCCTCTTCAATCTACCCGGACAATACATGGTAGTTCCCATGCTGACAGTGCCCAGCTTCGGGGACATGGTGCAATGACAGGCTCAGGGTAAGAAGTAGTGCGCAGTAAGCATCTATTGGAAAAATTCTTAGAGATCAACCATCTCATCAATATTTTATCTGGGATGCTTTGAGAGTCTATTCTGAGGAGTAATTTTTACAATGCTTTTCCTGGTAAAGGGGAGGGTGGGCAATGTCATTTTTTTCCTCTAAACTGAACATTTTTAGGCCTTTAATTGTCCCTTCCTGCGCCACCTAGATTTTTTTGTATGATTGAAGCTTCATAAAATTGGTCACTTCTCCAAGGCTTCACAAAAACTGTTTTGTATTTTGAATGTGTGTTTTGCAGTCCGATTCTGGATGATGTAGAATTATACGCCCATGATTGTGTACCCAGTTAGAACAGAACTGCAAAGCACATATATGATTGATAAAAAGTTTATTTATTTAACATATGAGTGCTTGAAGGAGAGGCAGTCTTTCTGAATATCAGTGGATTTTTTTTCTAACACCACATCTTGATTCCTTCCTTCACTTTGGCTTCAGGGTGGATGCCAGGACAGCAAGCTCTGGCAGCAGTGCTTGGGAAGGTCAGCTCCAGAGCCTAATTCTTTCAGAGTATGCCTCTACTGAGATGAGCCTGCATGCTCTCTATATGCATGAGGTAATATGATCATAATGACTTATGCTGGGGGTGTTTGTGGGGCAGGGGAGAGGAGGAAGTGAAATAAATGACAGTGGTGTGAAGATGTCATTGTATAAATGTGGCCGCTTGTGAGTTTGCCTAAGGCATTGCAGCATAAATAACTATTAATATGTAAATATGTATAAATCTAAAAGATGTGAATATGTATTGTTATGTGCATGTTTTATTTATTCATTTGTAAGTCACATTAATATCCTGCTTCAATCATAAGTAGTTTTGGTGGCTCATAACATGTAACAAAACAATGCATAATAATAAAGATAACAAGTACACATGGCGTGTTGACACTTTGGCATCTAGTTTGCTGGAGATGCTACTGATTATGAAGTCTTGACTCGAGACCAGAAATGTCTTTGTATACTAGCGCTGCATTCCAAAAAGGAAACAGAGGCAGAACAGTGAAAGATAGAACGGTGAAAACATAAACTATATGGGATTTATTTTACATTTAGTCTTAATTTTGAAAGTTAGCTTCAGCATGATTCATATTGTTATTAGGGCTGTCCAGTACTTTGGATTCATCTGGGAAGTCACAATAGGGACATTTGTTTCTCATTTGATGATGACTCGTAAATTTAAATAATGTTTCTCAAGCCATTTCTGCAACTTTTAGAACTGTATCCACATTTCTGGGGACATACGTCGTGGGTTTTGCTGTAAACTCAAACTTCCTGCTAGCATAGGGAACTGCGATTGTATTACCCCGAAGGATCAAACTGAACTTGGGATCTCAGGAATAAGAAACACACACCAAAGCTGGATCACATTGGAAAACTTCAGACAAAAGTGCATCATACAGTGTAGCGAGC
Organism: Oxyrhabdium leporinum; assembly: GCA_032468155.1. Lineage (NCBI taxonomy): Eukaryota > Metazoa > Chordata > Lepidosauria > Squamata > Cyclocoridae > Oxyrhabdium > Oxyrhabdium leporinum. The sequence goes on from JANHFL010000001.1 coordinate 570,397, forward strand.
TGCCTTTACATTTGCATGTTAGGTAACAAAATAGAACTGAACCGTCTGTTTTGTACAGATGGGGACTCAACATATATATATATATATGTAGGACTGCAGGGCAACTAATTTCAAGACTGGAGCCAGATTTACCTGTCAGTAACCTTTACTTGGGTAAACACAGTCCCACATTGTTTATCTACTCGTTTTCACAGCTGCACAAGCAGCACGCCCAGTTGGACCTTGAACGACACTTGTGGCATCGGCGGGAGAGTGATGAGAGTGGCGAGAGTGCCCAGGAAGACCCAGAGGCCCAGAGGAACACCCCTAGCAGCGCCATGCCTCGCTCGGCCAGTTATCCGTTTGCCTCCCCACGCCAAGTTGGCGATGAGGCCTCTGCTCTACAGGCAGGCTTCCAGCGCCGGTACGGAGGTGTCTCAGGTATGTATGAAGTGTCGTAAATCCACGGTCAGTCTGCGTTCTTCAGCCAGGCGGACTGAAATGGCTTTTGAATAAGCCACAACTGAAGACTGTTTACATGATACCATGAACCATGATTTGCAAACCACAGCGAGTAGGACTGGCATTAACTCCACTGTTTATCAGTTATACATTAGGGCCTTGTTCTTTCATTACTCCCAGACTACTAAGGGTAGGAGTTATTTTAAATGTTAAATCCTATAGAGAACCTCTTTCTACTTAAATAATATGGTGACTACATCAAATAGAAGATGCAGTCCTTGTCATACGATGAGCCTCCTTGTCAGCTTCTTAGCTTTTGTTTCTTGTTAATGATTGTGAACTATAAGTGAGCATGATCACATACAGAATACTAGCCAAAAGTAACAATAATACCATTGTAAGCTTGAAAAGTTCCCCAAATGGTCCCCTTTATTGCTCCTGTAGCTGAAAGCTATTTTTTTCCCCTGTAATTTTTACTCTTATTTTCGCTTCTTAATAAGCTACAATGCTTTCTTCTTCAAGCAATGAGTGAGTTCTAATCCATTCCTTCTGTCCTGTTATAGACCCTGGTCCGGTGAATAGGGCTCCATCACACTTTGCTCGGCTGCCACTTGGGGGCTGGGCAGAAGATGGCCAAGCTGCTCGACACCCAGAACCTGTCCCAGAAGAGAGCTCAGAAGATGAGTTGCCACCTCAGCTACACAAGGTGCAGCTTGTTTTATTCCCTGGTATTAGCAGTGGGTGTAGTGTGTTATCTGCCAAAAAGAAGGAATCTCCCATATCTTAAATAAGTAGTTGGGGTCATGAGGACCCAGATTGTTGGGAGCAATATGCTGACCCTGTAAACCGCTTAGAGAGGGCTGTAAAGCACTGTGAAGCTGTATATAAGTGTAAGTGCTTATTGCTATTAACAGGAGGGTCAAGAACATCAAAATAGCTGGCACGACCATGTATCAAAACCCACCCATCGCTTATTGACATGCATCCTACGCATCCCGTGTTCATGAAAAGGAGTGATGCTTCAATTTCCTGGATGTAGCTGCCGATTTCACATAGTTGAACACACACACACACACACACATGGCCTTGTTGCTACCAAGAGCTGTTTTGTCAAAGAATATATTAATTGATTTTGAGGTAGAAATGGAAATGGCTGTCCCATCGACCTTAGAAGGGCATGTATACTGGGTTTTGTTTCTGACTAAATCAGTATCCTTCCTGTCAAATAACAGCCTGTCTTAAACAATCCCCCCCTCACTCCAGGTGTAACTGTGAAGGCTGAAGATCCAATGGGATTCCAGACCTGGGGCCTGTCTCGGCTGGTGAAGCAGTGAGTTTTCCTGCCCTGGAAGATATGGGTTAGCTCAAGTATCCATGGCCTGGACATCAGAATACAAGGGTAACCGATGTGATGGTGTCAGTGGTGCCTCTTGGGGTGGGCAGAACTCTATCCAGACATGCATCATACCGGTGACACGTTAGCTGCGCATAGGCTGGGTGTGTGTGTATTTACATATATTGTCTGTATCTACATACGTGTTGTCCATGTTGGAGAACCATCCAAGACCCGCACAGAATGCCACAGAGCACACAAGAGATGGGCAAGACAAGCAGTGCTCAACCTGCCTGATGAAATGTTCTTCAGTTGGGAAGAGGACCTGCTTGTGGATCCTGTTCAGCGGCCAGAAGAGCTGCTCCGTTGTCTAGGCTGCAACATGACTAAAGATGCAATCAGGATGTAGATTTGGACTCAGGAAAAGAAGGGCTGTGAGAGATTATTTTTGTAACAAGAATTGAGGACCAGGCTTCCTCCACCCACTGACAGAGCCTGACTCAACTGAAGCGGTCGCGCACAACAAGGGAATACATCATCTTCGATTTTTCCATTCCACGTTGATGCCAGACTAGAAGACAAGAATACCCTTGCGGTGCCATCATCACTTCTATCACAGGATTTGCCTTTCTTTGGGCATAATTGATTTCTCATTGCTTGGGGGCCATATTCATTTCATGTCCTACCCCCATATCAGATCACAGGTTTATCATGGTAATGTTTGCCTGAGCCAGGATCTGAAGTGATCTAAGTCAGCTTTATAAAATAATGCCCAGCCTGAAAGCCTTGAAAGAAACTCTGCTCTAAAATCCCTTGGTTCTCCTGCTGAGACTCAGAATCAAGAATAAGACTTTGTACTCTGTGTGTGTGTGTGTGTGTGTGTGTGTGTGTGTGAGACAGACAGACAGACAGACAGACAGACAGACAGACAGACAGACAGACAGACAGACAGAGACAGAGACGAGTGGAGATTACCAGTGCTTATCAGAGGCATGATAGGCATTTCATATTTCAGTAATTCTTTAATATCCTGCTTGGCTTCTCCAAATTGGTGCTGCCCCATTCGTGATTTTCTTTTTGTTTTCCCTTTGGGTGCCTTGATGGTAATTATGCAGCTCTCATGGAAATACCACATTTTGTATGCCAAAAAAAGCTATCTTAAAAACTCAAGAAGGGATGACTTTCATGTTTTACAAAAAGTTAATTAAACTCACAATTCAACAGATAAAGCCCTATTTCAAACTCTATAGAAACACTGGTTTTCCTTTCTTGCCCTTGGTCTTCTGTCCTTTCTGTATTATTTGTAGGCTAGCTGGGCCTAGTTAAGTAGTAGGAACTATTGTGGTTTTTTAAGAAAAACACTATTTTTTCTGAATTTTGGTTCTGGAGAGCCCATAGTCACAAAGGGCCATATTTTAAATTCTCATTAGCCTTTTAGGTAATGATCACTGTCAACCACTACCTTGTGTTAAAGAAGTAATTATCCCAGATAATATATTCTCTTTTCATTGTCACAGACTAGGCTGTGCAGGATCCCATAGCTGATTTTTCTGGGGATGTTTCATGTTTGGGAAAGCCAGACTCCTGAATTTTATATACTTTTCTCGGGGGTTTTGAAGGAAAACAAAAACAGATTATGTATCCTCAGTTTCCACAGACTTGTTTCTAGTTCATGGCTCAGTATTTTTTTTCCTGTACTCATCATTTCTCTCCCAAGTATCTATGCGGTAGGGAAATGTTGTTGAGCTGCAACTGCAGAGTATTGTCTGCCAAGAATTAAAAGAAATTTCAATAGCTACCCTGCAGGTGCTGTTTCCTGGGCTGATACGAGTTGTAGTCCAGGATGTCTGGAGTAGGACCACCGCTGGCCTATAAGGTGCCTTTGTGCAAAAATCTTTATCACCAGAGCATCAAATCATGTCAGTGGTCTCCCAGTGCTTCAGTCTCCCTTTTCTTCTACAGCACATGTGCACACGCACAGAATAGTAACTAAAAGAACTTTGCCCTCCAACCCAATTGCCTGCAGTGTGGCACTGAGATACTACTGCTCCCATAATTCCCCCCCCCCCCGTGTCATGGTGCCTTTATACAATGCACAACTCGCGCACCTTCGTGTGGCTGTGGTTTAGTTCTCCAAGTTGGATCAGGATGGTTTAAAACTACAGATACAGCTAGGATCAGCATTATGCTTACTCCTTATTAGTATACGGAGAAATCCAGCAATATTGACATATCCCTGTAGAAAGCAGAATCACTTTGTAGATTGCTGCTTTGAATTGTGCTGGTCAAGTATGGGCTCTTCTTCAGCATCCGTCTTGACATAGCTTAGCCAAAAGGATAGTAGGGGAGGCAATACTAGCAGTCATGCATTCTTATCTTTGCTCCATCTGCATCTGCATGGAATGGCCACCTTCCACCTCCACACTTATTTGTGGCATTAGGGAGGCCAGTTTGTATGTGAATAATGCAAGTGGTTTGTAAAGCAGAGCTGATTGTCCAGCTTCCTGTACAGTGCCGTATCTACTGAATAAAGGAGGTGTTCTCTTCTTTGAGGGGTCTGGCCATTTGTGTGGGATTATCCATTACACCCAAGTTTAAATTAGAGGGTTACGTTAGCCCACTTGCAAAGGGTACATTTTAGCCAGGATTTCAACTCACCATGACATGCCACTTCAAATGCCATCTTAAATCACTTCAACCATGCAGTTGAAATAGAACATTTATTTTGAGTGCAGTGGACACAGTGAGTGTGAGTGCTTAGGTCAAATGACCCTCATTGTGAGGGTTTGGATATCCTGCTCCTTGCGCTTGTTCTCAAAGGTGTGTCTCGGCATAAAGCCACTGTCTCTTAATACTGACTGCTTGCAGAATGGACCAAGCTGAATCCCAGATTGTATGTCATCACTTTTGAGACATTAAGACAGATGTGGTTCTTCGTTTAATAGTTTAGTGTTGAGATAACGTTCTTCTGCAAGTTAAGAGGTCGAAAAGCACATTGGTTTTATTAAACCTTATGACGGTGGAATGTTATGTCTGCAAATCAAGAGTGACATTGGTGCTTATTGACTACTTAGGTTACCATGTGCTATGAAGGGTCTTTGGTGCTCTCTGAGCTTGACTGTTTTCTTGCAGATGTTTCATTATCCAAACTAGGTAACATCACCACTAGCACTGATGATGTTATCTGGTTTAGATAATGAAACATCTGCAAGAAAACAACCAAGCTCAGAGAGCACCAAGGAGCCCTCGTTTCAACCTTGAACTATAAATATTCCCCTTTATTGGTACTATGTACTATCACAGAAGTAGTATTGTATAAAGAATAATAACAGTCTGTATCATACCTGCAAATACTACATTCAGAGCTGTGTGTTTATTAGAATGCTGGTATGAGTAAATGTCCAGTGTTTGTTTTAATATATATTGAATGTTAGTTTTATATATAATCACGACATGAAGGGGGAAAATAGTGAAATATTTCCATGGAGAATGGATCAGCACAATTGCTGCACATCATGGGGATTCTTTAGAATGGAATGTTAGCCCTAATTTCTAGCTCTGCATCTAACCTGAATATTTAGAATAACCTTGGCAAACCTTTGTAAAAATAAAGGAATGTGATTAAGGGGGGGGGGGAGCTGTAGAGATACTTAAACCTTTCATTTTTTTGTGTTCTGCCTTTTGTTTTTGAAATATGTGGACCAGATATTCCCTTCCAGGATGCAAATATGCAAACCTTCCAGTTTGAGAAAACGTTTTCTAAACTGGTGGGCATTATGACAGCTTTCCTCCAACCCAGCCTCTGGAAGGCACAGGGGTATATCTAGTGACACAGTGAAATCACTGGGAAGGGGGCATCCAAAACATTGCCCTCCTGTTTTGCTTTTGGGGTGCCTTGTTTTTGTTTTTGCACCTCTTTAGAGAAAATCATACAAACTATGGACACCATGAATGCGGCAAAACTGGAAGTGGGAACTGTATGCAATACAGCGATGCACTTATAAGACATGCCCTGCAAATTAAGCCAAGGATCTTGAAGTTCATCAAATCAACTGTTTTAGTTACTAGGTTGAAATAGAAGATGAATCCATGTTCACATATAATAGGCATTCAAAAATGCATTTGGATTGCTCATTCTTACCTTTAGCATCATTTCTGAGCCAAATCTTTATTTCATTTGTAAGGGGGAGGGAAATTATAAATATTGAGCTCCCCGAGACTGAAGCTCTTGTTATATGGTGCACTCCAGGTCCATCAGACTTTTCAGAAGAGCCAGCGCTTACCCAAAGTTCGCTATCTTTGGAAAAAAGTCACCGAAGTGTTTGTGACACAAGTTTCACTGACATATATCCATAACTTATAATGTTAAAATATTGAAACTACTGGGAGATTCCATAGTTAATAGCACCTTAGGATTTCTTACAGAAGGTGACAACCTTTTTGCTGCTTATAAAGGAGAATATTTGTAGCTCAGGATTGAAACAATGGGTCCTTGGTGCTCCCTGAGCTTGCTTGTTTTCTTGCAGAGGTTTCATTACCTAATCAGGTAACAGCAGCAGCGCTAGCACTGATGATGTTGCCTAGTTAGGTAATGAAATGTCTGTAAGAAAATAAGCAAGCTCAGGGAGCACCAAGGACTCCCTTTAACTGCTTTTTCAGACATTTTCAGCAATGCGGTTGACTGAAAATGTCAACCTAGGCAAGCGCTCTCCTTCTGGTGTATAGTAGGATAAATCATGTTTCTTTTATTTCTAAAAAGTCAATGTATGGAATTAGATCCTTTGAGAAGATTAGACCCATAATATCAGTAGATTCTGTCTCTTAAAATGTGTTTTCCCCTAAGCATGGTTAACCATGTTTCACAAATCTGGCTGATTACCAGATGGAAGTAACAGGAGAAAGTTACCGTGTGTCTTTGCTGCAATTTGTGGTGATCTTTGTGCAGCCAGGGTTGCTTGCAGGCTGTGGTCAAAAAAGTCAAGATGGCAGCCTTGACGATGTAATCAGAGCTTTGTCTGCTTTTTATATGTACAGTGTATACAACACACATAACTAACCTGCACAAGTTCAATCACTGTTAATAGCGGCCATCCTGTGATCATCCCTATCTGCAGCCCGCATATAGTATCCCTACTCTATATGTTAAAATATACGTCTTCATTTCATTAGTACTTCAGAGCTGAAACCGGGTCCCTGCCAGGCACCCTGGGCATAACTCCCATTTTACCTTCACAGCCTCCTTGAACTCAAGGTCACACCGTTTCCATAGTTGGAACTGGTGCTGCTATGAATGTTTACTTTATGACACAAAGTAAACATTCACAGCAGCATATGTTTATCAAATAAATCTTGAGTTCGGTGTAACTCATGCTTGAATGCTCTACTTTTCTGTAGATAGTGCTCCACTCTTCATTAAACCGAGCTGCTTCTTAAGATTTGACGCGCTTGATTTTTTCTTGGTTCGTTTATTATGGAGCAGGAATAGGTCCGTTATTAAAACTGGGGAGAGACGCTGCTTTCACGACTTTCCCTGACCATTCATTTTCAGACAGAACTATAAAACAGTCCGCGGGAAGCTCAGATTAAGTAGTTTGTTTGAGAAGGAAAACAAAAAACAAAAAACGGCAGCTAGGACCCAGGGGAAGTCTGCTAGCAAGTACAGTGCTGTACGTGGGCGGGGTTTTAGGCCCGGAGGAGCCCGTACAGCCTGCCGCGGCTTCTGCTGCGCTGCGGGGACGCGCTGAGCCGGACGGCACTCGTGCAAGCAAGTGGACGTTGCCCGGTAGGACATTTGAAATTCTTTGGGGCCGGGTAAGTTAAAGAAGGAGCGTCTGAGTCCCTGTGCCGGCAAGCGGGGCGAGGGGAAGGGGTTGAGAGTCGCTTCTCTGCGGAGCTCTCGCCAAATCCTTCCTGCGCCCGGAGACGCGCAACCCCTACCTGCGGGATCGCACGGGGAAATGGGGGCGGGCGCAACGTTTCCACCTGTACAGGTGACCGAAGATCCTCACCTCCGATTTTCAGCACGGCACTCCCTGGGTTGATTTTTGTTCAGAACCCGCCCAGGACCTGCTTTTTCCCCAGACCCGCACAAGGTATCGGTGGCTTAGAGTTATTACTTTCAGATACGTCGGAGCGCAGTTGGCCCGGATGGCTGCGGACGAGGGGAGATCTCGAGCCCAGCCAAGCATCGCTGCCCTAGGGTTGCAGAGCCTCATGCCGTTTTCCTTCGCTCCCACCTAGTTAGTGCCCAGGTTTTATTGCTTTTCCCTTAATCCAGTGGAAAAGCATCGGATTGGATTGAAAACACTGGGCAAGGGGCTATTTGCAGCACTAGTGGAATTCGGCGGCGTGCGGGGGAATCAGGCATGTTTTTGGAGTCCTGGATCTGTCACCATAACTCACGTGGCCTGGGTTGGAGCTCCCGCTCTTAGCCTTGGACTCCCAGGACCGTCCTTGGTCGGTTCGCTAGTTTCTCTGTGAAAGTTCACAGGCCTTGGAGAAACAGATGATACTTGTTTTGGAGATGGCCTTGAGGAAAATTGCAAAGCACTGGTCTGTGCCTTGCCTATATTACACACGCCCGTGGAAAATGTAGTCATAACAACATAACGTTCAAGTACCATTTAAATGTCCTCTGAAAGTACAGAGCGAAATAAAGGAGGAGAAACAAACCACGGGATAGGTACTCGGGAAGGCATGCAAATTTTTAGTCTTGTGAGCAGAAGCAGAGATCTGTTTTTGACTCTTAAAAATATGAAGTTCAAGAAAAGCAGGAGAATCCTAATTGGGCTAGAAATTGAGGCAATGGGAAATCTAGCCTCATGAAGTCAGGGAAAAGGTCAAAAGAGATGCAAAAGATTCTGGGACAAAGTTCCTAAGCTTGGATAGCACAATATAGAGCATATATATATATATATAAAGCAACACCCATATAGGTTTATTAAGGATATTCCTTTCCTCTTCAATAACAAAAGCACTTTCTGCAGTTCCCAGAAGTTCTGTCCATCAGATGTTCACCAAATGTGTTGAGACTACATCTCTCAAAAATAGGAGTAATCACAGTAGCTTGGCCTCTATTCCTGGTTGGGGATCATATACATAACATTATATTATGTGTGATCAAGTCAGTGTCAGCTCTTAGCAATGGAACGGATGATGATCTATCTCTAACCGGGCCCTTCAGGTTTTTCAATAGGCACTCATCGCTGTTCAAACAGAAGCCATACACTTTGCTACTGGTCATCCCCTTTTCCTTTCAGCCTTTCAGCATTAGAGCCCTTTCTAAAGAACCAGGTCTTCTCATAAAGTGTGTGAAGTAGGATAATTTGAGTGTTGTCAATACATATGGAATACCTATACTTGATAAGGATATAAAAAATAACATCTAAAACAAATGTAAACACAGAGTTGAAACCCTTGCTATGCCAAAGATGTGGTTTTGGGGTGGCTGGTCTGCTGCCCCTTTTTTGTTGGCAGTTGCTAAGGGATTTTAAAAAAATGTTGTTTTATTATGTTTTTAGTTCTATAATTGTAAACTTCCTGGACTCTTAGGAAGTGGGTGGTATATAAACTATGTGTAATGAATAAATGAAAGAAATACTCACATCTACGTTGTGAATATGTAATGTAAATAACTTGTCATGTCAGTAGCGTTGAAGTTCTACGTAATGTGTTTAAACTTGTTTCCTAATTTATTCTTCTGTTTCTTTTATTGGTGTTTCCACAGTTTCTCACCCAGCAGGATGGTGGTGTTACACAGCTATTGTGAGGGAAATGAGTCCCTGGCACAAGCATGGACCCAAGAGGGATTGTCCCCCTGCTTCTACTTCACACTGGTCCCTGCAGTGCTACTCAGTGTCTGTCTCCTATTGGGCGCTCTACAGTATACCTGTTATGCTCAGTTCAGCCGCACTATGGAACCAAAGTATATCCCTCGCTCCCGTCTGTACTATACCCAAATCCTGGTCTCTCTATTCCTCGCCCTGATGCCCTTCTGCACTTTCGTGTGGCAAGTGGTGGGCACCCAAGAACTTTATGGATATATGGTGCTGAATGTTAGCTTGTCAGCCATTAGTTGGGCCACCTCGATTGGGCTGTTGCACCTGGAACGCACCAGGGTGATGGTGCAGGATCGGATCAGAGGCCATGGAGCAATCCTTCTCCTCTACTGGGCTCTAGCTTTTTCTTCTGAGAATTTGGCCTTCATCTCATGGAACAGCCCACTTTGGTGGTGGGAATTAAAAGACACCAACCAAAAGGTAGGATGGATCATGATAAGGTCATGGGGATGATATGGTATAGGAAGATGATACAGTTTCTCTGGCAGTAAGTAAAGCTAATTTCTGTGTCTTGTACAGCATGATTTACAGTAGGGTCTAGTACCAAAGAGTATTGTTGGAAACTTCATCCTGGAAAACTTGTTTTCTACTATTAATTTATAACTCAGCCTTATGTATCTCAGGCCTTTTCAACAAATCATGGCTCAAGTTGTGACTGAGTATGAACCAGTCCATCTGAATCATAGTTCATGTTAATAAGCAGAAAATAAATTTCATGTGTAGCAACTAAGTTATGAAAATCAATTATATTGAACAAATATCAGTAACCTATTTTGAAAATAGAATAGAGGGGTTTTTTAGTCAATAATGTGTTGCTTACTTGAGCTTCATTTGATCCTTCCTAGATTCTGCCATATTTATAATAGACAAGACTTTGCAACTTTGAAGTTCAAATGAAGCCTTTCAAATTAGAAATGATTTGTTACAGAAATATTGATTGATTGAGACATGGTGATACTATGTCCCATAGTCTGCCTGATATATATAGAGCTATTGTCAGTAATATAAATGTCAACTTTGGTGGGCATTTTAATTGTATTACAATTAATATGGGAGGGAAATAAGGTGTTTTTTTTCACCTAGTACAGACTTTTGACTTGCCAGGCAATTGAAGATATCCTATATCAGAGATATTTAAGTTTGAGAATTATAAGGGATTTATTTATAGGCTGAAATTTAATAGAAAATAAAGGAGATGAGCTAGCATTGAATGAATCTTCCAGAAGTTGCCCCTGGTGCAAGCTATTGCTTATTTCTTTTTTTTCTCACGGCAGCATGTTTTTGCTGAATCATTGTTGCTTAATCATCGTTGCTTAACAGTTTCACATGAGGGCAAGGAGGGCAAACCACTTTCTCTTTAAATGTTGATAATAGGGGAAGATACCTTATGCATATTCCCTTACCAAGCAGGTCTAGCCACAAGCTGAATTCTTTGTTCTGGCAAGAATATACAAGAAATGAAGGCTTGCTTCCTCTTCTCCTCCCTTCTGGGAACACCATAAGACAAAAGGGCATCTCGCTGAAGATCAGTTTGCCTGGTCCTAAAACTTGAAAAACAAGCCAGAATGTAATTCCATCTGTACTGCAGATGGTTTATTGGTTTATTAATGAGTTGCCCATTGCTTCCTTCCCATGTTTGTGACCCCCTGCTCTTTACTGCACATCAGAATAAATGGTATTGGGTTTATGTTGGGTTCACAGTGTGGCTCTCTACACTTTATAGCATTTCCATTATCAGAGATAATGGGGAGTTGGAATTCAAAAATGTCTGGGAGGTCACAGGGTCTTCTAATTTGCATTTGATACTAAGCTACCTATCTGAATTACAGTACTACTACAGGCCAACCTCAGGTTTGTTTCTCTGAGTAGGCAGCTATGCCACTCCACGCTGCGAGTTCATACAATCACCTTAAAAGTTGGAACTTGGGTGTAACTATCACTGATGGGTCCCCACATAAATTTACAGGTTGTCCTCGACTTACAACAGTTTGTTTAGTGATCATTTGAAGTTACAACAGCACTGAAAAAAGTGACTTATGACCCTTTGTCACACTTACGACTGTTGCAGTGTTGCAGAATCCCATGGTCACGTGATTTAAATTCGGATGCTTGAAAACTGGTTCATATTTATGACAGTTGCAGTGTCCCGGGGTTATGTGATCACATTTTGCCACCTTCCAACAAGCAATGTCAATGGGGAAGTCAGATTCACTTAATAACCATGTTACTAACTTAACAACTGCAGTGATTCACTTAACAAATCTTGCAAGAAACATTCTAAAATGAGACCAAATTCACTTAACAAATTTCTCACCTAGCGATATAAATTTTGGGCTCAATTGCGTTTGTAAGTTGAGGACTACCTGTATAAGGTGTGGCAAGAGCTGGAATAGCAGCTGTTGGTTTCTTATCCCATTGCATATTGTATGAGGTTAAAGTACGATGACCATATTTTCTTGGAAAAAAATTGAAATCAAACCTGAAAGTGGGAGAAGCCCGAAAGATTAATAAGGACAAAAACAAATTGTTTACCTTTATAGCTTTGCTTTCCAAAGGAAAATTCAAGAGCAACACCGACAGAATATATAATTAAATAAATGAGCAGGGGGCTGGACTAGAAGACCTCCAGGATCCCTTCCAGCTCGTTCTGTTCTGTTCTGTTCTATTCTACAGCAGTAGCAATAACAATAGCACTTAGACATATACCACTTCATAGTGCTTTACAGCCCTCTCTAAGCAGTTTTACAGAGTCAGCATATTGCCCCCAACAATTTTAGGTCCTCATTTTACCCACCTTGAGCCTGGTGGGATTTGAACTGCCAAATTGCAGGCAGCTAACAGTCAGCAGAAGTAGCCTGTAGTACTGCACTCTAATCACTGCGCCACCGAGACTCATAGTATACTATACTAATACTAATACTAATACTAATACCTATACT
>JANHFL010000001.1:587366-597853 GCA_032468155.1 Oxyrhabdium leporinum
GTGACCACCAATGTTCTGAAGGCAAATTCAATCAAATAGGAACAATATAATACTTGAAAGCAATGGCTGATTCAGAAGTGCCATTAAGACCAAGTGAACTTTCCTTCCTTTTCATATAAGGAACAGGTTTTTTAAAAAAGACTAATAAAAGTAGATATAAAATGTGCCATTGTTGTGCCATTATGAACTACTAGCAACTTTTGAACTACTTCAAGGCTTTTATTGTCTTAAAAAAATCTATTACTCATAACTAATTTTTAAAGCTTTATTTTAAAATATAGCAAATGATGTGCAGGTGTTATACTGTCAAATGTATATGTATGAATATGTGTACGTGTGAATATAGATCTGGTGTACTAGGGATCAGATATTCCCATGTTTCATTTGAAGAATGACTTGAGAAAGACAAATTATTAGAGTCCCAATACAATGGAAACACAGAAAGCTGCTATACTAAAGTAGACCACTGGTCAATCTACTTCACATACTGCAGACAATTCACCAGGATTTCAGACCAGAGGCTGTTCTAATTCTGTCTGGATATACTAATTTAGCTTGGGACATTCTGCATAAAAGTGATCATTTCCACTGAGCTACAACCTTTCCCAGGATTAAGAAGGATTCCACACCATACTGTCAGATCTGGAAATAGCCACAGTCAAAAGCTATGTTTGGATATGACATTAAAGGAGGAATAGTCAGTCTGTGGCCAGACGGAAACATGTGGAAAAGCTGTAGTGTAATCCCTGTAATAATAGGCGTTAACATAATTTTAAAATAACTCTATTACCAAAAAAAAAACATCTCCAGAAACAAGGAAAAAGCTAATTCTGCTTATTTGCATTATATACCTCCCCACTGCAGCCCTTGGACTCATAAAAGCTGCATTGCATCTCCTGGCCTGCAAACCGTTGTCTACTTTCCCACTACACTATGATGATACACACAGGGAAGAAGATTTCATGAACTTCAAGTTCACATGCCACTCCCCCAACTGGAAATAGATGTTTAGAAGCCTCTGCTTTTAGACACATGGTTTGTTGTGTCTTTTGCAGTAGCAAATTATTAAAGATTAAGCTAAGGTTAGTTTCAAATAAGTTACTTTATTTTAAAGTTGAACCATTCAAACTAAGTAGGGATTGTTGCAACCACAATTCTGGGCCAGACAATGAATTGCATCTTATGGCCTCCTTGGCTGCTTAGGAAGAAGGAACAAAAACAGGAGCCTCTGAACCCACGGCTCATTGCAACTCATTTCCTGCTTATATGTATGTTAATTTATTAGTTAGCAGGTTTCATGAACATGACTCTGGATAAAACCTTCGGCCTCTGGACTCTTTCTAATTATGTTTTCCTAGGTTGGTTTCTTCCCCTGAAATGAGATACCTGAAAAGTCATTGGATTGTTTGACCATTCCTAATTTCTCCTTTTCCTAGTCTCATGTAAGTTTCCCAGAATTCCATTCCAAATGACCAAGATCGTGGCCTAGGGTTTTGAGAGTGCAGCCTCGGCATTCTGGAGAGTATACCAGGATGAGAAAGACTATTTTCTATGCCTTTTAATGAGAAAAGTCTACTTTTTCCTTATTTTTGTATATTTATATTTATATGCCACCCATCGTACTATCTAAAGTGAGTCTGCGATGCTTATCCTTTCAAGCCCTTTCTTTTCTTACCTGTCAGTTCTTGTCTCTGCCTTATTGAACAAATGTCAACCTTCTCAAATATTTCCAGCAAACTTGCCCCAAATCTCCTCCCTTCCTGTTTACTTATTTCTCTTCTCTTCCTTATTTTAGCCCCTGCTTCCAGATGCCAGGCAGAACACCTCCACATGGAAGGATATGGGCCAGAAAATACTCCTCCTTATACAATACATGTGGCCAAAGAAGAATTACCCACTTCAGGGCATGGTGATATTCTGTCTGATGCTTATGGGGATGGAGCGTGCCATCAATGTCTTTGTGCCCATCTACTACAAGCATATCGGTAAGAAGAGTGGCTGACTTGCAGGCGGGCATAGTGCTGCCTCTAGGGCAGGGATGGTCAAACCTTTAGTAAAACATGAATTGCACTTAATGATGTGTGGGAAGGTTTAATGCAGTGTTTCTCAATCTTAGCAATTTTAGGCATTGACCAGGGAATTCTGGGAGCTGAAGTCCACACATCTTAAGCTTGCTGAGATTGAGAAACCCTGATTTAAGAGATACAATGAGCGGGTTGATGGTATAAAACGAGAGGAGCTGTGTGATACACATAGGCAAATTGGGATTATTTTTTTCCTGGAGAGGGTACATAGGGTTTTCTTCACTGTGTTTTATAATTGTGCTAAGCCTCTTTTCAATTTACCCTTCTGGTCTGGTGGTTTCCCATGTCAAAATAATAAGAAACTCAAACTCAGTGATACAATCAGGAAAGGATCAAAGAGGGGCAGGTTTCAGGTTGTTCACCCCTGCATTGTGCCATAGGAGGTGAAGGTTCGTTCTCTGAACTTGTGGGTTGGTTTCTCTGTGTCTGGGAGAGTTTTGCAAATACTGTACAGCAGGGAGGATAACAGTGTAAGAAATGCCCTCTATTTTACTTAGTGCTCCAAATGAGCCAGCAGAGGGTGCCCTTATACAACTGCTTACAGAATACAGAATATTTTCGTTGAAAGGGTCAAGCACAACCAACCCAGCTCAGTAACTTGGTATTAGCTGTTAAATTTATGGTAATTACAAATATTTGTTTCAGTGAGCCCTAGCCATCTGGAAAGTCTCCAGGTTGTGAGTCCTTAACAAGCACTTGTTTTAAGTACTGATTGCAAAGTAATGTTTGATGAGGCTCTTAACCAACTTCACTCCCTAGAGTGACTGCCAGCAAAATGCTTGACACATATAGGTGGTGGCAACAAGCTTTATATGTGTCAGGGCATGTTCCTCTTGTCCCTTAGAGGCACTTCCATATATCTGCAAAAAGTGATGCAGTGGATTGGGATAACAAAGCACTCGGAGTTGTAGATTTGAGCGGGAAAAATCAGATCTGAGTGCTCCTTTGTGTGATAAAAAGTACCCTTCGTATTGAAAAATAGCAGATGAGAGAGACATTTTGCAGAACTCATTCCTTAATACCACACATATTCTAAGACAAATACAGTGTGCGCACACTATTTCTACTAGCAAATGTACTCTTGATAGTTCTGCCACTTCGTTTTTATGTCACCTGGAAAACGCCTCTCTTTTTCATCAACCTCTTCTGTGTTCTATCTTTGTTCTTCATCAAGACTCACCCCTTCAGGGAAGCCCTTTCTTGGTAAAAACTGTGGCTTCACCTTGCACTTTTCCACCCCCTCTTGTCTTATCTCCACTTTCTCTGCCCACTTCCCTGCCCTTCTTCCATCTCCAACGTCTATACATTTTGATCTCTAAGTGGAAAATTGCATTTTTATCTGCAAAATTACAGCACATAATTTGGGTAGTGACGGGATCATGATTTTATAGGGCTGGGGAATCAAAGTAATGTTTTTGACTGGGAAGATGTGAATTCAGTAGCTTTTTAAATTCTCCTGAACACCTCTGCCTATTCTCTCATCAGATCTTCAATCCTGAGCCCCCACTATGATCTCCCATCCTGCGTGCTTCTAGACTAACTCTCTGTTGAATTTCTGAGAGGAATGCTAGCTCTTTGTTAATAGAAACTGTTGGTGTTTGCCAGGTTCCCATGCCCTGGTGGGCACTGTTAGTGCCAATTCAGGGCAGCTATTGAGAGGTATTTGAATAGAGGGGATGGACTCTAGACCTGCCTTTCAGCCCTGACTTTTAGACTTTACAAAAGACTCCCTGTAGGCGGGAGGCATGGAACTGTAAACGGCATACAAAATGGCTGGATGAGAAGGAATCTGGGAGCAGGACGGCTCTGTCCTACATGCTAAGTAGCTTTAAGGCTGGGACACTGTCTTCCTTGGGCCCACCTGCAAGAGCCTCTGCTCCGCAGACTTTAACCAGATCCTGTGCCCATGCTTCGTCTGAATACAGCTGTCTGGTACAGAGAGTCCTCGACTTATGATCTCAATTGAGCCTAAAATTTCTGTTGCTAAGCAAGAAGAGTTGTTAAGTGAAGTTTGCCCCATTTTTACAACAGTTCAGTTAATCATTGCAACTGTTACGTTAGTACCACGGTTGTTAAGTGAGTCTGGCTTCCCCATTGACTTCGTTTGTCAAAAGGTCACAAAAGGTGATTGCATGACTCCAGGACACTGCGGTCATCATAAATATGAGTCAGTTGCCAAGCGTCTGCATTGTTATCACGTGGACCATGGGGAAGCTGCAACGGTTCTAAGTGTGAAAAACAATCAAAAGTCACTTTTTTCCAGTGCTGCCATAACTTCGAATGGTCACTAAATGTTGTAAGTTGAGGACAACCTGTATTCTAAAGCTCATACTTGTCCAGCAATGGGCTTACGGATCTGGCTATCCCTGCTGAGTCAAGCCAGTAATCCATTTTGCTCAGCCTCCGGCCTTTGCCAACAGGAAATGATGGGCACACTTTAGTTATGAAGCCATTAGACTGCCCATGGCCAGTATACTTGTTTAATCACTCACCACACATGTGCAACTAGGAAGGGTGGAAAAGGGAGTGGTGCTCTTGAGCAGGTCACTTCAGCCTTGTCCCATTTTTTAACAGTCTTGCTGTTGCTTATGGTGCTCTACCTAAAGCTGTAGTAGAGTGGGGGAGCAATATTCCATAAAACACACTGCCAGTGACAGTGTTTATCCATAATGAATGTCACAATTCTGATGTGATGCACACCGCATCACTATCCACCAGCAGGGTGTTGGGGATTAACAGTGCCTCTCAAAGTTCCCTGAAGACCTTTCCATCCAGGTGGGTGGGATGTGACTCCCAGATCTCGACTGCAGCAAAAAAGCACCCTATTCAGCTGGCAGGTGAAGATGAGTTGGATAATTATGGGCTACGCATAGAGTGACCGAGGACTACAGGTAGCCCATGTGTGTTGATCCACAGTTTCTGGTAGAAATTTTTGTGCTTTCAATTCTCAAGACTAGCAGCCACCAGCATCCTCCACATATACACCCAATTCCCTTGTAGTTAATCTGTTTCTTTTGACTCACTTGTACTACTATTATGGATTGGGGGAGTGGGGGGGCTTCAGCTGCCTGTCAGTTTTCAGGAATAGAATTAAAGATCTCGGTTCTTAAAAATTTACAAGCCAGAGAAATGAGTTTGGTAAATATTTTGTTCATAGATTAATTCTACATCAGTCTATGATTAATAATTATAGAATATTACTAATCTATTATTCAATAATCTGTAATTCAGGTGGGGTTACAGTGGGATGCATAGTCTTATTATTTCATTTCTTCATTTTTATACTGCTAGACTCAACATATGCTATATGGACTTCTGGTGGTGTATAATATAAAATCCCCCAAAGAAATAGTAATTGCAGTAATACAAATATATTTGTAATACATTTAAATCTTGACTCATGCAATGATTCAAAATTAAATTATGTACCAATGGTAGACTTAATTAATGATCCTTCTGAATGCTCCATTGTATACCTAAAGCTCTGAAGTGATGTCAACTTTTGGATTTCTGATGGGAGGCCCTTCCTAGAGTTATCAATGTTTAGTACATTGATTACATTCTGGGCACTTACAAGTGCTTAATTCTACATTTAAACTTTACTTCCTTGTAGGTCTCATGTAAATCTGTTGGTCCTCCATGTAATGTTTTCCCTGCTTTGTTATTTAATGACTATTTTAATGTAATGTGTTGTGCAATATACCCCTGGGTTTATATGTGTCGAAGAGATACGTGTCATGAGGAAGTTAGAACAATACCAGTTTCCCATTCAATATTTTGATGGAAAAACACAGGAGGGTTATTTGTAGAGTAGGACAATTAAAACCTCTGCCTGGATGGTGGGACTGTCAAACTTTTCTCCCTATCAAATGTTTCTATTTCTAAGGTTGAAATTTGGCACATACTTTTGTGCCATATCATGAGGTGGGGAGAAAATGGAGAGACACAGAGAGTTGAAATGTGAATCTGAAATTTACTCAAGGAAATCTGGCTTGAAAAGTGTCGCCTCACTTTGTAGCTTTGGGAAACTCACTGTTACCCAGCCTTGGTTCTTCATGCTAAAAAAAGGGGGGAACAACCATCTTAAGATTTTAAAAAAATCAGTGACACACATTCCTTCGAGGTCACTTGCACCCATCTCTGCCATTTTCCCCATATAAAATAGTATACTTTATACCTTTGTTTGGAAACAGGGTGGTTTTAAGATCACCTAGTGTCTGCAAAATAAAATAAAATGGAAGGTGGGGGGGGAGTATCTTCCTGATCCCCTCTTCCCACCATGTGGAAGGATTGAAAGGCAAAAGAGGGGCACTGCCAGATGGGGTCACCCACCCTGCCAGTTAGGATTACCCAGCAAAGTGCCGCTGGCGGCAAACAAACAAGGGGCCTTTGTGTTTCCCAGCAGCCTAGCAGGGGGTTGGGAGTGGGACCTTTGTTGCTGTGCAGTTCCTTGAAAGGGGGAACAAAGGCAGCAAGGAAACTCCCCTGGAGGCTCTCCGGCTGGATGAGCTTGAGGAGACATTCAGAAAACCCGCACCCGTGACTGCCGAAGGAAAATCCACACGGGGAGAGAGCAGGCTCTGACCCAGAATATGACACTTTAGTTCTGGGCTGCCTGCTCAGGTGTGGAAAATGAATTGAAGAGGGAAAAGCATTCCCTGCTCCCAGGGGATCTCAAGGCAGCGTACCTAAAATTACTCAAACGTTCCTCAGCAGTCAGACAGAGATTCAGAGGTTTAAAACAGGCAGTGTTTTGATAGGGGCACCAAAAGAGGAAAAAGGATGCTGCTGGTTATATTTCATTCAAGAAAAGCTTTAAAATCGGGCACTACCACGGAGAAGGCCCCTCCCACTGCTTTCATTTGGTCAGGACATAATATATTTATTTCCGTCCCAACACTGGAAGAAAGACCTCTTTGAAGATCCTTACACATGGGTAAGAGGATGAAAAAAAAATAGGCTGCTTTGAATTCAAAGCAATTTGGGGATAGGATGCTGGGATGAAGGTGAAGAGCTCCCAATAGGAGGCCACTTGATACTCATCAAGCTGTTTCCTGCCTATTAACCATCCATGACTGATGATGAATGTCTCTTCCCCACCTCAAGTTGCATCTAGGTGGCTTCTCTTAGATCCTAGCTTGACAGAACACCTCCTAAGCTGCCCGGATTGTGGTTACCCTTTCTTTTCTCAAGCGATATTTGTCCTATCAGAAGAGATTCATTAGTAGGGCTATTTTTTTCCCTGGTTCTCAGAAGCACTGCTGGGTAATTCTGATTTTAACCAGCGTTCTCTTAGTCTAGTGAGACCAGGCTACTCTGGCACCGCTCAAGCCAACATGCCATGCTATGACATGAGCTGGGTGGCATATCATCTCAGTTTTGAGATTTATTGCCTGAGACTGGCCCCACTATGACTCTGCCCAGCTTGAGATCCGAACTTGCTGGAGGATAGGATAGAAGGAGCGGAGCAAAAAATACTGGCATTAGTTGCGTATGTAACAGAGAATTTCTTTTCTCTACTCCATTCTCACCTCCCCTGCCTCTCACCCCTCCTGCTCATGGCAGTGCCGGGGATTCCAAGGAGTGTTGGTGGGGAACTTCATGCTGCAAGCAGGGCGGAGGTCATGAGTCACAAACTACTAGCAACCGGGCACCCTACAAATGTGTTGAACTGTTACTCCCTCCATTCCCAGGCAGTCTTTCTAACTCTGGCTTTATGCATGCAAAAGAAAGCAATTAGGAGTAATCGGGCATTCATCTGTGAATAGTGGCCAAAGGGTATATGGATGGGATTGGCGGTGGCCAGGCAAATAAATAGGGTTAAAAGATTGTGGCTTTCGGGTTAACTGTTGTCCTCCTTCCCTCCAGTGGATGACCTCACAGAGAGAGTGACTTGGTACATAGTGCTTCAGACCATTTGCATCTACGCATTCCTGAAGTTCCTTCAGGGAGGAGGAGCAGGTAAGTTATTGTGTGAAAGTTATAAGGTGGATATGATTGGCTGAAAGTTGCTATGGGATGCTGTATCCTCCACCCTAACATCTGTATAACATTTTATTGATTACCTTTGTGCCCTTCAAGAAACATACCAGCTCAGCTTTAGAGTGGAAATGAATTTTTGAAATGGAAGCGGTTGAAGCGGAGGCAAACAGCTTTGGAATAAAAGCATCTCTTCTCCTTCCCTTCCCTATCTAATATAAGATTATAAACCGCAAACTGCAGTCATGAGACGTGTGCCTCCCCACCCTATTTAAACTTGCCCGGTTGGAGGTTTTAAACGCTTATGTGCTCAGCCCCTGTGTATCAAGCTAAAAGAATTTGTGGGGGAAATATATATGGATCAATGGCTGGAGAATTGCAAGACTGATGCAAGACTTGGCCAAATGGGTTGGGGATTCTGGGCAATTGAAATCTACAATTGCTGACAGGGCCCAGATTAGGGAAGAATTCTTCCTGTTCAAAGTATTGGGAGCGCAGTCAGGTTTTCAGCTGAAACAAAAGCGCGCGTGCACTGAAAGAAAAATACACATGCTTGCCCTAGGAACAACCGGCTTCATTAGCAACATGCGCACCTTTCTGTGGATCCGCGTGCAACAGTTCACCAGCCGCGAAGTCCAGGTAGAGCTCCTCCGGCATCTCCACAACCTGTCTCTTCGCTGGCACCTGGAGCGCAAGACAGGCGAGGTGTTACGCAGTGTTGACCGAGGCACTAGCAGCATCAACAACTTACTCAGGTATGCAGGCACGTCTGACTGCTGGGAATCCATCCGTGTTCAATAGCTGGCGGGGATTCCTGCAGTCAGCTCTTCTCCTCACCCCAGTGGGGTGGGGGAGGAGTTTTGGAAGGGGCCCGTTGTACACTGTGTGATCTTAGTTTCCCACCCTCTCATCCTACAGTTACATCATATTCAGCATCTTACCCACGGTGGCTGATATTATAATCGCTATTGTGTATTTCGCCGTTACCTTCAGCGGCTGGTTCGGCCTCATCATCTTCCTCTGCATGAGCCTTTACCTCAGTGAGTGTTTTGATGCCGGGGCAGCAGTGTGTGTGGTGGTTGGGAGAGGGGGGGACAGGGACAGAGAAAGGTTTCCATTGTCTTCAGAATTAAGCCTATGGTATTGACCTAAGAGAATTAGGAATTATAATTTAGTAAAAGTTTTTTCCCCATTTTATGCTGTTTTTCCCCTGATTGATGGAATTACAACCCAGAATTTCCAGCCGTGAAGGCCAATGGTCAGAATAGCTGGGTCTTCTGGAGTTATGGTGCCAAGATATTTGGAGCAGAGGCTGTTTTAGAAAATGAGTCCTGATCCTGTTCCCAACCTAGATAATTAAAAGGGATTTTTAACACTGCTCCTGCTGAGACACTGATCCAAAGTGCTCTCTGAATATGCTTTACATTGCTGAACAAGCAGGGTCTCATTTTAGCAAGGTAAATGACACCCCAGGATGAAGTTCTTTAATCTTCAGCTGCCCTGAGAGAGAATTCTGTATCTCTTCTACTCCTCTCAGATCTCATAAGCAAAGGAAGTGAAGCTATACAGGTAGTATGACAGACATACACACATCCTTTTTTGTTGTGATCTGACATAAAGTACCTGATGCAAATCTCAGACAATCCGCTAACTTTGCATTGAGATAGATTCAGACTCTTGTCTATTGGAGATTAATTTAACACAGTCGGACTTAAATTAGGCATGACTAATTTGTCTTGTTGGTCCTGATGCGATTAAAATAGGGGTAGGTAATCCATGAGTGGCATGTGGTTCATAAAGCCCCTAAAGTCACCAAGCAAAACTGCTGAAAACTGGATGGAAGATTTTTTGGGGGGGGTCATTTTTCAGTAGAAAAACAAATCAAATATAAGCTACAAGGTAAAGTCACCACAAAACCTAATCTCCATGAAATGCCTTAATACCCTTGAATAAGTAATGTCATAATGTTGATGTCCCGCCTGCTGTGGAGTTCAGTATTTCTCTCCCCCAACCCCAATGAATTTTCAAAATTTAGTCCTTCAGCCATCAACAGATTGCTCTCTTTTGATAGAAGCATGAGAAATTGTCTCTTGGTCCAATCTTTAATTTAATTGTGTCTCTGCAAATTATATGTATTGAGGATATTTTAATGGGCGTGTATTGCCCATTAAATGGTCCGTGCGATCTGCTGTCGGCGGGGCGGGGTGTGGGAGTTGGGAGATGATTTTGTTATATTGTACTATATTAATTTATTTGATTCTTTTCGTTTGTTTTTATTGTTTTAAATGTGGTTCTATAGTCTGTAAGCCGCCATGAGTCGCCATGGGTGAATAGGCGGCAATATAAATCTAATAGATAGATAGATAGATAGATAGATAGATAGATAGATAGATAGATAGATAGATAGATAGATAGATAGATAGA
>JANHFL010000001.1:611621-624543 GCA_032468155.1 Oxyrhabdium leporinum
AGAGTATTGCTTATAAAGCTGTAAACCGCCCCGAGTCTTCGGAATGGGGCGGTATATAAATGTAAAAATAAAATAAAATAAAAAATAAAATGATCCTAGCTAAAATAATTCTGTTCTGGTCAAATGCATGTCTTGCCTTGTTCCATTTGCCTGCTATTGTATTTGTTAAATATTGAGAACAAAACTTGAACTGGATCTTTAAAGCAACTCTGCCTTCAACTTCTTTAGCAAGAAAAGTATACAAGTCAGAGCTTCATGTAATCCAGAAGTTTTGGGTTGGGCACAGAGGCAGTAGCTCTCTCCTTCTCTTCCACAGCATCTGGTATTCAGTACTGGCTTGTCTCTGGATGGGGATACTGTTTTATCTGCTGTGCATTATAGTAATGCCCAAGCTCCCAGGCTTGGTATCTTCCTAATGTACTACTGCAGCTTCAGCCTCTCAGGCTGGCTGTGCATTTTGAAAGCTGCATTCTGAAAATATCCCAAATTGCCAAAGGGAAAAGACATAGCTGCTTTAAAGATCAGCATAGAAGTGGTCCATTTGTACTCCCACTCATCCAAAGCATTTTTCCTGAATTATTCCTAAAGTGTCGTACAGCCCTGCTAGTTTGGGAAGACCTTTCTTACATTTGACAAATTTAGAGCCTGTTATAAAATCAGGAACTTTCACATTTTGTGACTGATGCGGCTTCATTAATGGACCTTTGGTATCTTTTAGTACCATGGAACACATTTGAAATAGATGCTTTACATATTTTACACATTTAATAGAATGTTTTAGCAGTAACAGCCGTTTTGTGAGAGGGCCATCAGAAACATAATCAGATCACATGGTAGAGAGATATCAGTGCTGTCAGTCATCCCCTACATCTGCTCATGCCAGGATATTGTGGGTCATTTCTCTAGTTTAATTTCTTTTTTCTGAACCTAACCATTTTAAAGCAATAATCTGGTTACCTATTCCTTTTATGCTTCTATAATCCATAAGGAAGACAGAGGCATTGGTAGAAATAAAGATGAGAATGAAAGCTTTGCATATCAGCATCCTAGTACAGTATTTAAAATATCTTTTAAAAATGTAAAGTCAGTGAGCAAATAGCAGGGAAAATATTGTAGGTCTGATGGGATAAAGAATAGCGTCCGGACCTAGAAACTGGAGCATCTGTTAACAAACTATCATTTAGAAAGCATATTTTCCAGATTTTAGTGGACAGAGGGAAAGGTAATGATGCTAGGTCTTTTTGTATGGCTAGACAGATAAATTTTGTATTTGTTTCACCAATTCTCATTCAGATTGATGTATAAGAATTTTATTTAGAATCTTTGTCAAAGGGGAAGAGAATTTTAGAGAATTCTCATAAATGGAATGTGACACTTATGTCAGTTTGAATTATATGTATGTATCCAAGAGATATGTGCAGGTGCCTGCCTTCTATTTTACTCTTTTCCTATATTACGATTAGATTCCAGAGCATCTGGACAGGGCATTGCAGAGGAATTTCCCTCAGGGTTGAGTCCTGCCCTTAAGAAACTCAATTTAGCAGAGAATTGCCAAAGGCTCTTTATGTTGAGTAATATTCTTTTGCTTCATCTTTGTGGCATCCAGCATCAGGGGAAGTCGCCTTAGGAGAGTTCTTTGGCTTTTTAGCAATTTGCTGCTACTCTCCCAAGATACTAGTCATGAAGGTTGGGAATACAAGGGTTGATACACCATAGATAGTTGGCGCTCACACCTGAATGCTGCTACATGTGGCTGAATTAGCACTATAGGATCCGGAATGGCTAGAATTCTAATAGAGTTCAGGACATCCTAAGATAGTTTTGCTAAATATTAAATATTCTACTCATTACATACATTACACACTGAAGTGTAGTGGCGCAGTAGTTAGAATGCAGTATTGCAGGAAAACTTTGCCCACTGCCAATTCAATCCTGACCGGCTCAAGATTAACTCAGCCTTCCATCCTTCTGAGGTCGGTAAAATGAGGAACCAAATTGTTGGGGGGCAATATGCTGACATTTGTAAGTCACTTAGAGAGTGCTGTAAAACACTATGGAGTGGTATATAAGTCTAAGTGCTATTGGTGTTGCTATGTTGTATAGCTACCACTCTTAAGACATTTTGTGGTAACATTATCCTTGTATAGTTCTTTCCCCAGAGTCAGATTACATCTGAGATGGCAAACTGAGCGCATGTCATGTGATGTATGTTAAGGACAGCTGTCGAACTTTGTATACTGGCTTCTAAGTAATAGTAATTATCTGTCCTTTACAGGTTATCAACCATAGTTAAGGCTGATCAAATTCTTGTTATCCGGGACGGCCGTGTGGTAGAGCGTGGAAGGTAAACAAATGTAAAAAAAACCTCAAGAGATTTAAAGAGACTGACAACAGCTTTTCTCATGTTTAGAAAGCCAATTCCTAGGAAAGGAGGAAGTGAATTCCTATATTCTCCCGACTTTATTTCCCACCAAACAAATATTAACAGTCGCGTGAATTTCGCCATTTTCAAGTCCTGTTCAAAGTAAACAGTGGAATCACTGCAACAGGACATTTATTATTGTTGCTTCTAATACTGCCTTAGATTACTTTGCCAGAAGGTTAGTCTGAGACAGTCAAATTAGAAGTGGAGTATTAGTACCAGATGCAAATTATTGGTCAACTCTACTCAGCGCAAGCCTTATTTATTCCCCCCCATCCCCGTCGTATTGCTATTTTCTGGGCATAACCCCACACCCTTCTCTTCCTCATCTGCACTCTACCCAGCCAGGTTAGTAGAAAGCAACGATAGAGGCAAGTGAAACCCATTTGCTGGGATTTTTCCACGTGAAAATTCTCCTCCTTAAGCCCCAAATATTTGTTTGGATCGGTTTCAGTCTATCGGAGGACACTCCGTGCCTATTTTTGCACCCAAGAACAACAGGCAAGGTGAAAGAGCTGCACTGGTCTGGGTGGGGGGAGGGCAGGGCAGGGGCAGGGCAGGCTGCAGAGAAGAAAGCTGTTTTTCCCTTCCCTGCCCTTTGCTCTCCAGAGATCAGCAAGTGTAGGTAACTGCTGTCCCCGTGTGAGGGCAGTGACTTTACAGGCCTCATTCCCAAGGCACGATAAGAGGATTGCTCTGGGGCAGTGATTTTCATTCTGACATACCTTCCTCCCATGGAAGAGAGTACTGTGCAAGCTTTGGGGGGGGGGAGGGGGACGGAAAGGTTGAGCCCTTCTTAAAACTCCCTCGATTTCCTGCTTATCCCCTCCGTCCCCAAACCTGCTAAGACACGTCCAGATTGGAAAAGCTGTCACCACCTGTGACAGAAGGACAGGCTTTACTGGATTGTAGTGCACTGTATGGTACAGGTACACGTGATGTTGGGAAAGATCCACTGCGAAAGTCCAGAGCAACATAAGCAAGGGAGGTGCTTTCTGTGGAGCCTTTTAACTTTTAACTTTTGCTGCATTTTTGCAGGCATGAGCAGCTGCTAAAGAAAGGGGGCCTCTATTCTGACATGTGGGCTCAACAAGGAAGTGAGGTGCCTAGTGGCTCAGACATAGACAGCAAAGTCAGCCTATCGGAAGCTGGCCCTGAGGAATTAGAAGCAGGCAATGCAGAGGATGAACCTGAATCCGAAACTCAGGAGGTACCCAAACCTCAGGAGGAACCTGAAACTCAGGAGAAGCCTAAAGAAGAGAAGGAGCCCGAAGAAGAGGAGCATGAAGAGGCTGAATCATAGCCAAGCAACTGAAAGAACCACTGAATGTCTCCTGCACGATGGAGCTTGAAGCTAAAGAGGGGGCTGCTACCTTACCCTGGACATTAGCGATGGCTTCTCACACAATGGGAAAGCTCTGGTCCCTAGAACATTTAGCAGATCCACCAAGGTGGTTATGGAAATCAAATTTAGAGGAAGCATAAACTCTGTTTATTCTTTGCCTGCTCATAGCGATGGGACAAGAAGTAGTTGTCCTACAAGCTGCTGTCAGGTGCAAAATACGTTGCTTGGTGATCCAGACTTGTTGTCAGTGAAGGGGAGAAGCGGGGGACCAGGGCCACCCTGCCCTACCACCGTCGTCACGGGCAAATATCTTCCTTCACAAGATGAACTGGGTAGGCGGGGAGAGGAAAATACTTACAGCTGTGAATATTGCTGTTGTTCTGTGTGGAACCAGAGGAAGCCTCGGGGAAAGGAGGCGCATTTTCATAAGTTCTGATTTTGAAATGTCTGTTTGATTTTCATAAACTGTTTTCAGATCAATTTGCAGATTGCATTTGTTTCAGTCTCGCTGGTTAAAAAGAAAGGATTAAGTAGTAACTGATTGAAAATCTTTTTCAACTATTGTGTTGTTGAGAGGAGCAAGATTCATAAAGTGCTGGCCTTACTAATAATTATGAATCTGGTTTTTATTTATATCTGGCGGTAATAAAGGAAAATTAACAAGGCAAAGGCTGAAGTTCATTGTGGGTGGAAATGGTAGGTTAGAGAAAGATGAAATGCTCCTTTTCACCTGTGTACTAGTTTACTATCTGCTCCTTCATGGTGGTTATATGGAGAATTGATAATTATTATTTACTTAGGGCCCTAACGCAAGGTGAGGTAATCTTGGCCTGGGTGAGCAAGACACTATAGACTAGAGCCTACTAGGTCTCACTGAATATTGCCTTAGTACCAGACTCGTGTTGCAAAAATCAAGATAGCCGTTAGATGGCAGCAAAAGGATATGAAACCATTCAATTTTTCCGTTATCTACTGGTCTGCAGTCTAGATCCAGTAGCCCTATTTGTATTAGCTCATAAACGTGCATGATAATCAATTGAAGGAATAAATACAAGAGAGCTGTTATAAAAATCTAGTGAAAACAGGTTAAACTTCTTTGATTTTGAAAACCAAAGGACCTCTGGATGAGGGAAGAAAAAAAAAATGGGTTCAGACATGATGTATTGTTAGGGCAAGGATTCTTTAGTTATACCTTAAATCATATTCTTGGTAGGTTTCATATCAAAAACTACGTAGGAATCAAATAAGCCACATGGTGGCTTAGCAAGATGTGTAAACAAGGCTACTGATTTGTATGGGCAGCTGTGACCAGTTGTACTGTGGAAAAATTGGTAATAAATAAGAAAAGGCTTCTAGTAGCCTTTAGTAGCTATTAATAAATAAGAGTAGGCTTCTAGATTGGTAATAAATAAGGCTTCTAGTAGCCTTTTCTCCTAAAATACAGGTAGATTTTGCTTCATAACCACAGTGGGGTCGCTAACTCCATCACTAAGTGGCATGGTCATTAAGCAAGACGTGTGAATGCAACTTACAATTTTACTGCCAGTTTCTCCATTGATTCCGCTTATTGGGAACTGCAAAAACGCCACTCCAATAACTGGAATGCTGCAATAGTTGAAAATGCCTGACAGTTGTGAAGTGTTTGAAATTAGATGTGACTAGAGATGCTGCAAAGGTTGCAAGTGTGAGGACCAGTCGTAAAGTTACTTCTTCATCATCATTTCAAATGGTTCCCAAGCAGGGCAATTGTTAAGTGAGAACTATCTGTACATCGGAGTCCTTCTCCTATCACAGGTTTGATTATTCACATGTGCTGTGTACGTCTGTCTCTGTGTTTGAATCAGTCTTAATTGGTGATTGCTTGGACAAGTCCCTGATTTATTTATTTTTTGGAGGGGGGATTATTTAGAAGTGGTTTATCATTGCTTTTTTTCCTAGGGTGGAGAGAGGGACTGGCCTAATCACTCAAGTGGCTTCAGACTTTAGGTAGAACTCATTGTGTTCCAGTTTCTAGCCTGATATCTTTAATTACCACCCCAAAGTGGCTTTTACATTCATATTGTAGCTAGTTCTCAAGACCACAATTGGGACATAACCATGAATATTATAGGTACTTCTTGACTTATGACCACAATTGGGACTGGAATTTTGGGTTGTAAGTCTTTGTGATCATAGTCGAGGCATCACACGACCAGACTTGTATTTATGGAAACTCAGGTGATAGGATGGCTGAAAATTCTGCAGCTGCAATGATTGAAACAACTGAGGAATAACCACTTCGGTTAGAAATTAATGAGCACATTTAGCCTCCTGTATGCAGGAGCACATTGGATCACAATCGCATCAGGATGATCCCACTGTCCAGCCCAGGTTTTTGACTCTTTCCAAAGCAGAAATAGTAGCTGTGTTTCCTGAGATTCTTTGCTAGATTGCCTCTGAGGGCAGCAAGGGGGCATTCACCCCTGTATTAATTCTAATTGTATGGATGTCCATGCCAAGTAAACAGCCACAGTTGGAAATTGAGAACAGTGGGTTGTTTTTTTTTATTCAAGAGCTTGATTGTTTCAAAACTGGTTTTTCCCACACACTCCTGTCTCATCAGGATGCTCTGAGTATTATATAGAGAAAGACATGAGGGGGAAATTGATATATGCATTGTTGGGGGGGGGGGAGATTCCCATATACAAGAGAGCAGCACAATTTGTACATTAGCGTAGATGCTGTACTCCTTTACACGTGTACTTCCTCCACTGTGCATTGCCTACTCTCCCTGGCATTAGGTGTTACCCTAGAAGTCTGTTCCCCCTCCCCCCAAATATATTCTGACTTACGGCTGGAATCTTCCAGTCTCAGCCCCCCAACATTTTCTCATCTGTGTTTATGTTTAACAATATACAAGAACCAGCAGTGGCACATGTGCTTCTCTGTTTTGCCTTGGAACTTTGTAGAGCCCACTGTAGACAAATTACTAGGAAAGTTTCTCCCTACTATGGCAATGTCCAGCAACAGTATCATATCTACCCATTGGATGACTGTTGGTGTTAATTGCAGCTGGGTCCCTCAAAGCCAAAAAAAAGACTCCTTGGAGGAAAGGGCCTCTGGTTACAGAACGAGGCTCTGGGCCTCATAGACTCCCCCAAGACAGTGCCCATCATGATCAGTCATCCTGCTGTAGTTCCTGTTGGTGCCTGCTCTGATACCACAACATGGTGGGAAGATTTTGGCAGCCATGGTAGCGACGCTGGCGTTCTTCCTCTCCTAAGGGTGGCACAGAATGGCAAGGGGCTCCTGCTAATGTGACATTGAGCAGCTGGATTGGAGTACCAGAGGCGAAGACTGCAGACCACGAACCCACCTGCAAAAACAGGAGAAACTGGCTTTATTATAAAGGGCAGTTGATAATCTTCAATAAGAATCAATTTCATTGGGATGCTTCAGTTCATAACTTTAACATCGTCACCCTGTAAAACTGTTCAGTAAAGGAAGTCAGATCATCCATCAGTTCCCATCTGCTTTCAATTGTGCAGACTTCAAGGAAAAAAAAAAACCTTGTTTGGGAGCTGAGCATTAATTGCACAAATTTCACTTAAATCTTTTGGAAAAATTAGTTGTGACTTAAGCTACCACTGATTACAACTGAAGGTACAGCAACTAAATGTAAGTCACCAGATTTAAACAGTTACGTTTCAAATACCTTTTCAAGTTAGGAACATCCAACATTTATTTTAGCAGTAGAACTTAAAAAAGCAGGATATAATAAACCCAAGTTCTCCATCCAAATGAGCTCAAGTTCTCCATCCAGTTCACATCAAAAGACTGCTGGATATTTCTGATCTAGCATTTATTTTTTCTCTTCAATGGAGAGATTCTGAAAGCAGGTAAACTATAACATTGTGCTAAATGTAACCATTTTCAGAGGAGAGTTTAACCAGGGTTTACTCAATTAGTCCATTTTCTGGATTGGCATAACCCGGGTTGGTTTGCAGAATTCAGTAAGCTAAAATATAGTTAGGTAGCCTTCCACGGGCCAGGCAAAATATTGCCTGTATCTGTTACTTTGCCATTTGACTATAGAGACAGCATTCTTCCCTGTCACCCATACACGGCACATACTGCTTCACAAGAGAAAACCAACCTGATTGCCAGACGATCAGAAACTGGTTTATCTATACAATAAAGTGCAATGTGCTGTATTATGGCAACCACGTTTGACTGTGCAAAGTAGCCAAAGATTTTTACTCCCAAAGACAGATTTGATCCCATCTTCCCCACTGTGCAATTGGAAGAAACCTGAGGTCAGCCGTCCTGTTAATGATTCTGTCCCAGTTGCTAAAAGCCATCCCTGGTGAAGTCCCTGTTGTAAAATCCCCCTTTTTAAGGAGGTCTGACTGGTGGGTCCAAGAAGAAGGGCCTGCTCTGTGGTGGCTCCCTCTCTGCGGAACGTCACCTCTACAGAAACGGTCACCATTTTGACACGCTTTCAAAAGGCCCCGAAGGCATGATTTTGCCAACAAGCCTGGGGACTGCAGGGTGGTATGGAGCCCACCAAAGGGTTGGTTTGATTGTGGCTGTCAGGAGGGTGGGGGTTCATTGGGTTTTGAATTGAGGTTTTATTTCTGGAAGCTGCCTGGAATCACATGATGAGTTGGTCACCATACACATTTTCTTAAATAAAGTCCCTGTTGTAAAATCATCTGAAATTCCAACATTAATATTGGATTTTAATGTTATTTTGGTGGCTTTACATTTTGTTTAGAATTGACAGAGAACCTTCTAAAAGATGACAGTTTCACACGCTATGCACAATAGAGAGCCCCTGTTTAAAAGAGACAGATAGCAGACGGTGCAGAAGACTTCAGATCGAGCTTCTTACATTCTTATACCTATTAATGTCCTTAAAGACTTACCGGCAAGGTATGCTGAAGTAGGCATTGGTCAGGTTGCAGTCCTGCCCAGAATTCGGCAAAAGCTGATCCACTTCGGAGGGCAGTGGCGCTATGTACCAACGCTACATTGGGATGGCGCTGCGATGCCCGAAGCTTCTTTACCAATGGTCCTGGATAGCTCTGGTCAAGAAAGAGCATGACCCGTCGGGCATTGCAACTTTCCAAGTCTGTTAAGAGCTCTGAGATGGCGTACCGCTCCTTAGGATCAGCCTGTTGTGGGGGAAAGGGCAGCTCATTAGCATCCGGCTCCGGCTCCTCTCTCCCGGCTCCCCCACCTGAACTCTACGGTCCAGAGATCAAGGGAATTTTCCCACCCTGAAGTTAAAAGACGTTGGATTAAGTTGGAAAGAGCAAGCCGGGGCCAGCACCCTTTGCAAAAGCCGCTGTTGCCTTTCTCCCTGCAGGCAAGGATGAAAGAGCTAGGTAGGCCTTTGAAGGGGACAGGTGAGAAGAGAGGGCGGGAGTCTACCTGGAAGTCTGCCAGCTTCTCTTCTCCCTCCTGTTGGGCTGCCCAGAACATGTTGGGACAGGGGAGAATGATCCCTTCCTCCTTCAACAAGCCCAATTCAATTCGCCGTCCATTTCCAGTCAATGAAACCCTCACCACATACAAATAGCCAAATGGAGACCTGTCTAAGGACGTATATAAACTGATGATGACAGAGGAGCTTGGCTCAGTTGTAAAAATCATTCCTCAAAAGAACTAGGCGGCAGGCTAAATCGCCTCCAACTCTTTATGGCCTAAGTGCCTCCGACAACCATTCCTTGTCTGGAGATTCTCAGTCATCCAGGTCATGGTTGTCCCAAAGGTGCTTTGTTTTCAAGAGGCAACTGGGCCTTCTTTTTCTTTTAAGAAGTTTTGCTTCTCGTCCAAGAAGCTTCTGGATGAGAAGTGGAACGTCTTCAAAGAAAAACAAGAAAGCCCAGTTGCCTCTTTAAAATAAAAAGCACCTTTGGGACAGCCATTTCTTGTTTTCATGGTGGATCCACCCCACTAATCAATTCCCACCAGGCCCTACTCACAATGCCATTATGGTTAGCATCCCACAAGAACATGGTGCCATCACTGGAAGCTGGACTGTTGAGGTAGAGTACCAGAGTGTCAGCACAGTGCAGGCTGCGGCAGATAAGTGCCAAGTGGGACCGGATCGCCAACTTCTCTGTGGCTGGTTGCACATTTCCCATCTCCACTGCAGAAAGAAGATGGGGAAAGGCCAGCTAACATTACTCTTCTTTAGTTGGTGTCTTCCCATCCAATCCCTCCCATTATCTATTCTATTTAGAACTCTAATTTCCAAGAGTCATTCATGCCTCCTTTGTAGAAAAGACCTATCAATCCAATAGTTGTCTTGTCAAAGACATGCCACCTGGAGCCGATTGTGGATTGTTTGTGGCACAGATAACATATCCTTCAGTGGCCATGGGGAAGTGGAATTTGGAAATGCAAGAACTAATTTGGCATCCTGATGGTAATTAGTGGGAAGTTGCTTCTCCAGGTGAGTGTGTGTGTGTGTTTGTATAGTAAACTGATAGAAAACTGTGAATGGCATCACAGAATAACACCCACAATTCCTACAACAATGGACTTTCAGTGCCGCAACTGTGCTAGACTCTGTGCTTCCAGACTGGGACTGCAAAGCCACCTCTGCCTCCACAGATGAACCACACAAGAGTGTCTTCTTCTAATCCAAAGGTCTACTGTATGTGTGATGGGAAGGAGAGGAAGAGAAAGGAGATACAACTGCTGTTGAAATACATCTCAGAACACACCACAAACACCATTAACACTGAGAAGCTGTCCTTTCTGACTATCCCACTCTCCTCCACAGAAGTACAAGGGACTTTCTCGTCCCTTGTAGCACACTTGTTTTAGTACCTGAAGCCTGTCCCTCATTGGCAAAGAAAGCCTTGATATGTTCTTGGCGGAAACCATTTCGTCGAAGCATCCGGTAGAAAAGCAACAAGTTCTGGGCATGGTGGGGATAGGTGACCTGCTCCTGCCAGCCACCTGGAAGAGAATGATTGTCAACAGTCAGCATCTTAAGCTGAGATGCATCAAAACAATACAAGAGCTCCTACAGTCCCTGCCTGTGTTCATCCTGCAAAAGATCTGTTGCAGTGCTCAGTAAGCTCAAATTCATTTCTCCACACTCTTTTGCTACCAATTCCGACTGGAAATGAGCACCTCTTAGTAGTCCCTGGGCACCACTCCACACCTGTAATCAGTACTGCGTGATCGCATGTCTGATACATGCGGCACAACTTGTACATCGGAGCCTGCTGGCGATGACACCGCCGTGTATTCTTGTTGAGTTCGCAGTAGGCAGCTGTGGAACTAGAACTGACAAGAGGCAGCGGCTGTGGGCATGGGCTGTACCCATGGAGATCTGTGGAAGGAAAAGAAACAAGAGATTTTTGAAACTGATCTACATGAGGTGAGCTTAACTCATCCTGAATTTATCAGCATTGCCTATTACAATTTGCCTTCCCAAATTTCAGACTATTGTTCTACCTTTTCAGTTTAGGCTTAGTCAGACATTCCTTCCTGCAGCCATCTTTTATGATGGCACTTTGGAGGAAAGATGCAGCAGAATTGGGTTTAGATTAACAAAACGATTTACTGCAAAACGAAGGACAACGTCTTTCCCGTCTCGTTGCCCTGTAGCTCTCTCCAGACCCAATGCGGACACCCACCTAGGCAGTGCAATTTTTGCAGGTGTTTCAAATCCTGCGCCACCACAATCAGGGGCAGAAAATGTATCTCGCAGAACCCTACTGGTGGTTCTTCGTGACGCATGTGTCCTGCTGACCGCTGGCTCCGCCCCTTGCCACGTCCCGGTCTGCGCTTTAGCTGGTTCTCACAGTGATTTCTCTGTACAGGAGTCAAGCATTCGTAGCTCCCTGCACAAAAGAAAATAAGCTCCTTTGACCTAAAGCATTCAGAGGAACTACGCAGATATTTTTCCGCAAAGGTCTGTTTGGTGGCATAAATGCATTGATCATCAAAGGGTTTCTAGATTCAGTTCAAAATGTTGGTTTTAATCTATAAAGCCCAGCATGGTTTGACCTCCATATACCTTCTGGCCTGCCTCTTCCATCCAGATGTGCCCCATCTTATGTATTCCTCCTGAGAGATGGATGCTGAGGATCCCCACGTTAAGTGTGATGAAGGGAGGAACCAAGAAGCTTCTTGAGGGGCAGTTTGGAGCCAGCTTTGGACCCACTTGCCTTTGAGGTTCATACATGAAGTACTCTGAAGACCACTTTCTTCTAGGGGGGTTTTGGTGCTCATGCTTCTTGACTGGATTCGTAGGACTGATCTTTGATTTTTAACTTTTTTACGGTTGGGGCTAATTTTTCTTGTCAGTTTTAGTGTTATTGTAAGTTGCCTACAGTCTCTGGAGTGGGATGGTGTACAAGTAGCGTATAAATATAAAATAAATACTGTACCATTATTGGCTACTAGTGCCTATGTTGAGGTTGATGTCAACTTATGCCAAGCAAACTCTGCTCTTTTCTCTAGAAACATTAAATGAGCAAAAGTGAAATCACAATTGAGCTTGGTGCTATTGCTCCTCAGCTGCGTCTGAGCAAAGCTAACAGAGCTATCTTAGACATGTTTCTTTGTAAATCTCACTGAATTCAGTGGGACTTGAATTTTTGGATCTATCTGTACAGTAGTATATTTTGAGTTGCTCATAATACTAGGTCATCCATTGCTAGCATGTAATTGAAATACAGAAATCAAGCACATAACAATAAGCAGATTCTGCCTTGGCTCAAAGCAGCTCTGGTTAAATAACAAGCAATGAATTTTAACCATTACCCCATCATATTATAAATATGGGCAGTTATCATTGGAACAATTAATGGGATGAAAAGTACATTTTCTACTTGAGCTGTCTGTTTCATAATGCCTTGCATCTTATTAATACTGAAAATAATATCCTAAATCTGACAGGAGATTCCCCCGAGTTCGAGCTAAATCGGGACTTTCCTGCTAATTAGGAAGAGCAACACATCATAATCACTTTTTTTTTTACAATGCTGTCTTAACTTCTGACATTCTTGGGGAGTGGGGAGTTTGGCCATGCACATCTTTTTTCGTCTGTCTGTCTGTCTGTCTGCCTGTCTGCCTGCCTGTCTGCCTGCCTGCCTGCCTGCCTGCCTGCCTGCCTGCCTGCCTGCCTGCCTGCCTGCCTGCCTGCC
>JANHFL010000001.1:650428-669333 GCA_032468155.1 Oxyrhabdium leporinum
GCTAGGAAGAATCCCAGGGCTTTAGGATCCCCCCCAAATTTTACTCCCAGCTGAGGAACCCTTGGAATTTGGCACCTCGGGGGGGGGGAGGGCTGCAGCAATGGTGACTGGCAGGACAGCTGCGGCTGGAGCTGCCCCCTGCTAAGTTACAGGAATCACAGCTAGGGTTGCAAAAACGCTGGCTCCCCCTGCTTCCTCTCCAGTTTCTTCATGCACTGGCAGCGCATGCTTCTGTGTGAGGGCCCCTTGAGCTGTCCGACTCTCGAGTGCATAAGTTGCAGGGCATGGGTTAGCAGGAGGTATTCTTTGTTGGCTTCCTGCAAGGCAACATCTCCCCACTGGTGTCTGGCAACAGTCACTCCCAGGGAGTGGTCCTCCATGTCTTCCATACATCCTACATCCAGAGACCATCTGGCTTGGATCGGTTTCTCCTTGAGCTGCAGCTCCTCCATCCACTCTGTCTCCTCATGGCAGTGGTGAGTCAGGGGGAGGTTGACCCCAGCACTCCCCAGTCTTCCTAGTCGCTCCCATAGGTTTATATTGTGTGCTCAACCCCCTCAGTAGACTAGATCTCCAGGTTGGCCGATATAGCTGATCTTGCTTAATGTCAGGCCTGCCTCCATTCAAAATCCAAGAAAGAAACCCCCCGACTTCATTGAGATAGAGAAGAGGTACTTTTACTGAGTTTGAAATTATAGCAGCGAAAGGAAAGCAAGATGTGATCCAAATGCTCGAAAGTTACATATTGAAAGTTTCCCCAAATCCCCCTACCCAGGGACCCAGGCTGAATATCCAATCCGCATAGTGTCATGTGGAGCACATCTTCAGGTGCTTTTGTCCATCTGGAGTTCTAGGGCAGTTGGCCTTGACTAGGTGTAAACAACTCCATTCAGCAGCTCAGTAATTGTTGAGAGCAAACCTCCTGTCAGCGTTCCATCCAAGTTCCAATAAATCACTCAGCACTCAGATAAGAGTTTATTAAAGAAACCATGTTGGCACATCTGGGAAAAACCTGAATCTGAAGGGCCAGGTTTTTCCACACCCAAAAGAGAATCAAAGATCCACCACTTTTCCGCCCATCATAAATCACATTCCCCAATCCTGTGTTACACCCATCATCCTTCATTCCGTCTTGTTACTCCTCTTCTAGGTGCTAGACAGGATGGCCTTGACCTGATTAAAAATAACATTATTGTGTACTAACCCTTCTAACCATATGAGAAAGTTCCCCCTCCCTATTTCCCATGTGCTTATGTGTGGCAGCCTGCAGAGGCCTTGTACTCATGGCTTCCAAGGCTGACACTGCTACTGTTCGGCACCAATCAAACAAGCCTTGTATAAGGGGTCTACCACTCTAACTCTTACAACTACCTTCTAAAATATTTCAGGAATCATGCTTAAGGGGGGATGTTTTTGCTATAATTTGCACAACAAGAAAATGGGGGAATGTGATAAAACCCCTCTGGACCTATTTAAGATTGGAATATCTTCAGGAGAGTTAATTTCTGAAGAGTTAATAATTGATATTAAGAGTTACTAGCTGATATCTTTAAAAGAGTTAATTTAACCCAATTTAATTTGATTTGATTTATATCTATTTCTACCAAAACATTTTAAAGGTGACCAGTGATTTCTTTTTTTAAAAAAAAAAGTAAAACAACTTCCCGCTATCGATTACAAATCACTCCCTTCTTTTGTTATTATTATATCTTTAAAAAATTGTTCAGTTCTTTTTTAATATATTCCAAGTTTGCAAATATAGCTTAGGAGTATTTCCTACTTTAATTTCCTGAAGAAAGTGATCTCCCTCTTATGGATAGCCCTTTTGTTCATATTCATAAATGATTAGACACAATGCCTCTTTTTAATCTAGTGGTTGCCTAATTTTTATTTAATCTCTATCTTCTGTTTTGACACCTATTGCAAATCTACATTTTCAGTATGATGTGCACAAAATGGAAAACAAGTTTTCAGACTTTAATAATTAAAGTTTACAAATACAAAGATAAAATATTAAGTAAGATATAAAAAGGAAAGAAGGTGAAAAAGAGAAAATAAACTAAAAATAAAAGATGTATAAAAGATGACTCCTCCC
The DNA here is from genome assembly GCA_032468155.1 of Oxyrhabdium leporinum. Taxonomy (NCBI): domain Eukaryota; kingdom Metazoa; phylum Chordata; class Lepidosauria; order Squamata; family Cyclocoridae; genus Oxyrhabdium; species Oxyrhabdium leporinum. The sequence continues at coordinate 652,524 of JANHFL010000001.1, forward strand.
TCTTCCAGACAATAAAAAAATCTTTCCATATCTTACCCCCTAATCAGTAACCAAATTGTAAAACTCATCATTCAGTCTTAATCAACAAAAGATTTATTAAGAGTTAGTAGAAGTAGTAACATATTTTAACTTTAATCAAATCTATTTTGTATTCCAAATTCTCATTTTCTCTGAGAAATAAAGCAAAACAAGTCTTTCACCATTTCTAAACAAATTTTAAAGCTTCATCATTCAGTCCTGATTAAACAAAAATCTATTAATAACTACCAGAAACCACTATATGTGTGTGTATAACCACTATATGTGTGTGTATAACCACTATATGTGTGTGTGTGTGTGTGTGATTTATATATTCTGGTCAAACAAATCTGCTTTATATTCCTTCCATTTACTTTTAAAAAGCTTAATCTTTGATCCCACCAAATGTCCCACTAGTTGATTTCTGATCATTTTCTCTTTGTCTCCTTTCTGGAACAGCTTCAGTAGTTTAACATGTCCCTTGTGTAACAAGAAGGCTTTCCAAAGTATTCTTCTAATTTATTATTTGTATAGCCCCCTTAGTTATTAAGACTTCAGGTGATTTCATATGGAAATCCATTTTATATCATTTTTCGTATTGCTCTTGTAAATCTGTCATTTTTAAAATCTATTTTCAGATATTCTATACAGCATCTTTTCCCATGTTCCTCTGATTCCTGTAGTCTTATAATCATACTATTCTCAAGTATGCAAGATTTTGGCTGATGGCCGATAAACCTTGATTGGTTTGGAATAGAAGTTTAGGGGCTTCTATTGGGTAATTTATTGAGCTATTCAGTGGCTCTTTTGGAACAGGCCAAGAAATGTAGCCCATTCCAGTATTATGCAACCAGTAGAGAACTTCTTATTCTAGAATGTTAGTGTTGACAGTTGTTTTGACATAAAAAGCAGTTTGCTTGGGATGATTATTGAAGCCAATTGTGACATCAAAGGTTGCTCTTTTCAACAAGAACTTAAAAGCTGAATTTTGATGGGGATGAGATTCCTGAAATGAGGCAATACAATATTTTGTGAAAAAGATTTGATTCCAATAACCTTACATATTTTATATGTTGAAGATTATATGTCTGTTGAACGACCTTGAATGGCAGCCGTTTTACACGGAAATGAATATGAAGACACTCCACTATATCAATATGTATCTTCCTTTCAATGCATATGCTATGATGAATCCCTCCAACAAATGTATTAATTCATAGCATCTAAAAAAATTACCAGGTAAAATGAAGCTGTGAAAGGGAAAATACAGAGGCTAATCTCCATTAGTTGCCTCATATTGATGACTGCAGTTGTGAGAATGGAATTTAACTTTGTTTATGCCTCCTTCCTTCTGCCTTTCTTGGCACATGCCATTTCATCAGGAGGCATCAATAGAGAAGGAACATCCAGGCTCTCATTGTTAATTTTAGAATTGTTTTTTCTTTAAGTGCAAACAAATGGAAAAGCAAGAGATGATTAATCAGTTTAAAGAAGGTGCATTAGCCAACAGTACAGTTTTCTGAACAATTAGCACCATTTTGAGTACTGTTTTGATTATCAAAATGTCAGCTAATAATTATCAGCACGTAGAGCCTTCTCATGCAATATGGACATGCTCTGAGGGATATGTCTGATTTTTCAAATCACATACTTGTTAGGCATAGTGAGAGGATTGGAGGATTAAAATTGCTTGAATATATACATTGACCTTTTTGCAAATGAAGAAACACTGCACTCATGTGCTGTATCCCAGCTGTGTCATAATAACTTCGTAGAGGAAATATTGACTGGTTAGCCAAGGGTAGGACCTTTAGGCTTCACCAAAATGTTAAACCATCATGTGAGTTGGCTTAGCATGATATGTAAAGTCAAATTTATCTGTCATAGTTTAATATTACCTATTAAGTCAGGTCTTTGTGGCATATTCAGATGACCAGGGCTTTTTTTTTAAAAAAACAAGCCCATCTTTGTTGTATGAGAATGGAGCTGATAGTTAGCATCTAGTTGTTGGAGCTGATGTGATCAACTGGGAACCGCTGTCATATTACTGAGTACCCGTCTTTCAAAAGTCATAAAAATAATAAGTGATAGATAAACCATGACTGGCAGAATATATGAAGCCAGGAATCAAATACTTAGAAACAGGAAAGCCAGTTGGTTTTTTTAACCTCATAAACAATATGAGGTAAAACTGAAGATGTTACAGCACATTGCCTTATGGAAATAAGCACACTTTGACTGTTTTTCCCAAAACCTTCCTGAAACTTCTATTTATTTCAGCAGGTTTTGTGAACAATAACTTGCGTTACTGGTTCATGGTTTTGTCATCCCTTAATCACTGTAACAGTTAAAATAATGCCATCACTGATGTTTTCCTCTTGATCAGCTCAACATTTTCATATATCTGTGCTGTTTGTTTTCAGGCTGGCCATAGTAAAAATGCTGCTCTGACCAAATCCTGTTCAAAAGCTGTGATCATTGAAGGTGTGGGATGGCTCTACATGGCCTCAGCAGGGCCAGAAGCCTATAGCCTAAGCCTCAAAAAAGGAAACCAGTTCCAGGTGGGCATTTCACCAGGGCTGTCAGTGCCACCACTCACGGCAAAGCTCCACAAGAGCAAGTCTTGGTACCTTGCTAAGCAGCAGGTGAAGCCTGTTTGGCAGCTGGAACAAAATCATGTGACCACTTTGCAAGACAAATGCTCAGTCCACTCAGGGGTCTCTTCCCAGCATCCCCACCTCTTATATCCAGAGGCGTTATGTAGTGAGCCAGTGCTCCTGAGCCCGCCTACAGCTCAGTCGCATTCTCTCCCAAACTTTCTTGGGAGCACCCTGCTTTATCGACGGTCTTACTTTAGACACAAGCCCTATCGGAGACTTGAGTCCATCTGCTTGCAGCCTAGTACCTTGGAGAAGAAACCTCTTCGTGTCCCACCTCCCATCTATCGTTCTATCCTCAATAACACCATGTCGTCTTCCACGGTAGATCCATTTCTTATGCCAAGCACAGCTGGGGAGCGTTCCAATCCAGTGTCAAAGGGTTTTCTCCTCAATTCAGGGAAGCAAACCTCCAGTGCTTATAGACCAGTCCTAAACAATAACTCTTTTCTGAGGCCAGCTAGTGCAAAAGTGCCTTTGCAGCAGCAGCAGCAGCAGCAACCACTACCACCAGAAAATAAGAAGCTGAAAGGATTGTCAAGACCTCCAGGATTTTCTTGGACCCATTCTGGGGGAAATGGGGATGGCTGTCCTATGAATCTTGAAAAGAAACTTGGAAAAAACAGCAACTCAACTTTTGAGCAAACCTGTGCCAAATCTCCTCTCTCACCTGTACACAATGGCATGGTTCTGAAATCAGAACGGTCACTGTGGCCCCTTGAGGGTGGTGAGACTAGATCACAGAATCTGAAAGAACAAGATGCACGGTTGACAGAAGCCATGAGAAAGCTAACAGCAAGCGGTATCCGGAAAGTTAGTACTTATAGTGAGTTTGGTCACCGCATTGATAGCTCTTGCCTTATGAATGCCAGCTTCCATGCCAATCTGTTCAATCGGTGGAAACCACATATTGTAGCGCAGATCACCCCAAAGGAAGTGCCAGTTCCCAGCTCCCTGAATTTAGAATCCGGTAGCCGCCATCACAGCCTTATAAGCACAGAAGTTGCTGATGTCTGCACTAAGCGTATTGACACGCGTTTCTTCACCTCAAATTCTGAAATGCCCAACCATAGCATCTTGAATCAATTGGTCACTACTCCTGTGAATATCACAGAACAGATGGTAACAGCAGAGGTATCCCCACGAATGACGGTCTCTGAGGTAGAAACAAAAATTTCCACTATTCAGCTAAGCATGGAAGCAAAGTGGGGGCAGCCTACTACTATGAAAGAGTCTGAGTAAGTATCGTCGCCTCGTTCTCTTTGTTACATAGGGATAATGTTCTTTTTCAAGATCGTTATATAAGCTGTCAATTATTTGTATTGGATGTTTCTCTTTACTGCATGGTGCTGGATGGAAATAGGGTCTATAATATCCTATTTCTGTTATTGTTACATGTGTTTCTCCCAATCCAGCCTAATGCTCCCTATTAGGTTGGGGCTACACATCCTGTATTTCTCGGAATTTTATTGTCAGATCATCCTAGAGCAGTGACGGCTAACCTTTGGGCACCAAGTGCCCAAAGCGCACGTGCATGCATGCACATCCCCAAAATGCAACGCACATGCACAAGCAGTGCATGTGCCCCGCTCCCAGCACATGCGCATCAGAGATCCAAAGACCAGCTGGCCAGGGTGAGGTGCACACACATGCACGGCAGAGCTGAGCTGGAGCGACGGCTCGCGTGCCCAGAGAAAGGGCTCTGCGTGCCAGCTCTGGCATGCGTCCCATAGGTTCGTCATCATGGTCCTAGAGGGTACTAGATTGCAGAATGATGTCCTAATTTAAACCCTGGTACAGTATATGATGCTACTGTATCTTTTGGTGTATGTATTGTTTTGAGGAATTTATATCAGTATAGAAAATGGTCAGATAGGTGAAACTACATCTAATCCTGAGAATATGACCATATGTTATATACTTAATTCCACTAGGTATGTGAATAAATACCAGCCATGGCAGGAGAAGGAGGTCTTTTGGGTGGGGGAATGCCTTAACTTCATTTGCTCTTGTCTGGGAACTCTTCAGGACATTGAGATGGAATTGTTTTGTTTCTTTCATTAGCCGGATTATAGGAATAAGTATAAACTACTCAGAAGATTTCACTTGGTCACAATAAATCTTTGTATTGTAGAGCTGTAGTCAATCTTCCCCTGCTAGATCAAGCAGAAGCAGAAGATGTGGAAGAAGAACTTCCGGATGGCTTGGAAGATGCTTGCAGTCAGGATGAGGAAGGAGAAGAGGAAGATGAGGAAGGTCATTAATGTTTATGTTCCTTCTTTAGAGTTCAAAAGTTTAATAATGTGATAAGCCAGAGAAATATTAATGTTGATGTACTGATTATATCCAAGGACTGCAGTTTCTAATTACTAAGATTTCAGAACAGCTCAGATCTAATAAAAAGTTAAAATTATTATCATCATAGTAGTAATCTTTATAGTTGGATATCCCATACATATTAATCCATAATATAATAACAGAGGCAGAAATTAATAAAAGAACTGAGATACGTTATAGCCATAATTATCACTAGCTTGAGTTTATCTTTAAAGTGTAGATAATTTGATCTATTTGTGAAGATTTTTTCTTGCAATATCTAATTAGTTGGGCTCTAAAGAAAATAATGTGCTGGCTTGATTTGCATTTTAATGATATATTCTGATGCAGTATTGAGTAAATTGTTTTCTTTTATTCAAAACCCAAGTTGTCTTTAATCAACTGTATCAAAGCTGGCCAGTGTGAATTAATGTTATTTTTCATTTCAGGTGAATCAGATGGTTCCTCATCATCCAGCTTATCCACCAGTGGTTCTGTTGCTGTCATATCTAGGTTAGTGCCAGACACAAATTACGCTGTTTTCAGTCCATAATATACTTAGTAAATGAAGAGTATCTGACTTCAACTTGATTTCATGAACTTATCCGTGTACCCAAACTGGATTTAGATAAACCCAGATGATGGATACATGCATGTTTTGTTTGCCTTCCTGAATCTCAACTTAGACAAGTTGTGCTTTCACAAAAAGAAACAGGGCTGCTAAGTAGATGGGTTGAAAAATAGCTTAGATTTCTTTGTTTTCTAACCCAGTACATCTCAGCCAAAACAAAACTCACATTTTTGATCATTGTTAATTAGAGGCCATGGCAATTAAATAAAACTCTGTCGACTAGCAACAGGAATGCAAAAAAGATATTGTGCTGCTGGCTTTTCCAAGGCTGCTTAGTATGTGTTTTGGCTTCTTTTCTCTTGTAGCCATATAATTAGGCAAATCTGTTTCTTTTCATAGGACTTGTGTTGAGGGATTAGTGCCGCCACTTGAGGGCCAAGAACGAATTATCAAGCCAGCTCTTGCACACAGCCTCTTCCCCAATGTACCTTCTACCATATATTTTGGAACCCGGGATGAGAGAGGTAAGATGAGTCCATTGTAAGTAACATTCGAGGCCAAAGATATTGATGGTTGCGTAAAGATCGGTGCTTACAACAGAGTAATAAAGTGAAGGGTTGACAGGGGGATGGATACGAACTGTAGCTCTGGTCTTTCCCATTAATTAAAGATTTTAAATAAAGATGTGAGGAGAGGGACATTTAACTCTACATATGCTTACATTCTTGGAGCTATAGATTCCTGAGAGCACTTGAGCGAATGCTGCTAGGATTGCTAATTCTCATATACATTTACCAAGCCCAGTAGATGGAGTCATTTTACTCTCATCCTTGATTTATCCCAGATAGACTGAATGAGTCACAGATTTCTTTGTAGAAGTAATGGTCACATTTGTGTTTTGGTCTGCTGAGCCTGAGTGTTTTCATATTCATAGTCATTACAGCAGCCCATCCCAAATGTTACTTTTGTACATGCTTCTTGTTATGGTAGCAATATCTCTTTGTGTAGTCCACTTTCTAATCTTTTTCAGTCTTCTACCTCCTCATAACCCAGACCCGGTAATCTGACCCACAACAGAGAATGTAGAGGGATTGTTTTTTAAACTTTCATTTTTCATGTACCAGGCATCGTACACAATAATAAAGTGAAGCATCAGAAAATAATACAATAACACGTTATAATCCAATTTAAGAATTGTTAAAATGCAGAGCCTTGGTAACCTCCTAAGTAGTTCCTAAGAATTAAAACAATTTTGAGATCAATGTTTAGATTATTTTCACAAAAGCCGTTTTTTTAAGTTGCCTTTTCAAATTTTGGTATGCAGTCATTTGGTTCCAGATGATTGGTGCTAGATAGAAAGCCCTCAATTGTGGTGTAGCTATTTTACTACCTGAAAGAGCTAGTGCATGCTGGTCTGAAGTTTGAGTTGATTGCCAGGCTCAAAGGCAGATTTTCCAAGGCCCAGTGAATTAACACCAGCAGTATAAACTCGTATCTTTTACAAATATCCAGCTAATGTAAGAAATGGCAAGTGAAAGAGTTGTTTGTGGAAAGTTCAGGACATTGTGAATTGCATGCAGGTTGGGGAATAGAGAGCAGGGAGTTTAGCGTAACAGATAAGAGAGAAATTTAATTAAAGTAGTCCTTTCTAAACAGATTGGCATGATCTGACAGAAGCAGCTATTTCTTCTCTACTCCCCTCTCCCAGGTTACAAATGATTCTAATGATTCACTGCTAGAGATATCTATCTATTCCAGCAAAAGAGAGGAAATGTTACATTCCAATTTTATTTATTTCTTTTTGCTTCTAAGATGAGAACCATTAGGCTATAGATATACAATGGAAATTATTTGAAGGGCTTCTCCTTCATTTGATAGTTTCGGTCTCTTTACTCCATGACAAAAGGCTATTTTCTTCAAGACATTTCCTGCTATTTTCTTCAATGGCAAATTGATTTTTGAGAAATGGTTATTTCTTGGGTTTGATCAGCTTTTGTTTCTGGGATCTCCTTCTTAGTGGAGAAGCTGCCTTGGGAACAGAGGAAGATGCTGCGATGGAAAATGAGTACAGTGACTCCAAACATTGTGAAGCAAACCATCGCCAGGTCCCATTTCAAAATCAGCAGAAGTGAGTCTTCTTCAAGCTGGGAATGATCTGTGGGTCATTCCAATTTCATGGAATCTTTCTCCCAGGTTCCATGAATTTGCAAAATTCCATAGAGTTACTTCCTATGTATGATATGTGGGATAGCATTGGTTAAAAACATGTAATTTCTAAGAATGTAGATTTCAATCAGATAGTGTTCTAATTGTTGTTGCACGAGAGCTGTTGTACAACTCTTGTCCAAGTTTTAGGGAAGCTTTCAGTTTGTTCTGCCTAACTGTATCCCTTTGGTTAGTTTTCGTTGGAGTGTTACTGCCCCAAGATTCTGATGTTTTGTATTGAACTTCATTGCTACCATATGTTGTGGGATTAAAACAGCTGGAAAAGAGGAGATTAGATAAAGAATAAAAGGAGGTTCAAAAATGAAGTAAGTTTTCTATGATTTAGCAATTCTTCTCATACTTGGTATATACTGACTAATTAAACAGTGGTCTGTGTGCAATAATACAGAGTTGTAATGGCCCTTTTCAGTGTACTATAATTAGATAAAGGGATCTGTTAGAAAACAAAGATAATTGTTGTGTGACATTGGATATGTTGCTGTGTTACAATTTTGTTATAATATGAAAATGTTTTTGGATCGGATGGAAGAGGGAAAATATTCCAAATTTATATTTCATAAATTGGAATGCTTAAAGTATTATATTTAAATTATTTGAGCATGGTATAGAAAAAATGATATTTTTTTTTGTTCAGATAATTTTCTCAAAATTGCCTACAGGAAATAATGACTGGCTGGGCTGCTGGGGCCATCATATGAAGTCGCCTGGCTTCAGAATTGTCAAAGAACACCAGAAGGTATGTGATATAGTCAGAGTGCTCATGAATTTGTTGAACAACAAAATTCAGTGTAGAGACAGAAGATGTAATTTGTTTTATCTTCTCTCTAGTCCTTCCTGTCCTGCAGAAAACCTTTATATACAGCCTGATTTTTGCTGCAGTATTTCCCACCCCTCTTCACGGGTTGTTCTTAGTGGCTGCACTTTTAAAAGAGGCCTACAAGTCTGCAAGGCATAATAATTGGTTCACACAGTGTGCTTAACAAAGACATTTAAGGGCCCAATGTGTTGTGTGAATCCTGTAACCCATTCAATATTGGAGTAGGTGAAGGGCAGTTTGAACAGTGAATCAGGCTCTCTTCATCGGTGTACCTGTTATGGAAACGTAAACCTCAGTCACCTGTGGTTTCCAAAAGTTTCCCATTAGTCCTCCAAGAAGTAAGGTGGAGGCTTGAAGCAGCTGAAATGTAAATTGCTTGGTTATGAAATCCAGTACTGTACCAAAGTTTGTCAGCCCAGTACATGTGTTCCAAACACTGGTTGGCTGCAATATTCAAACTATTTCTACCGCAGTCTGACTGGCCAGTAGGGAAGAGACCATGGATATAATGAACTCTTGCCAACTCTTGTAGAGGGCTCATGGGATACAGGTAATCTTTGGGTTATGACTACTTGTTCAGCAACTGTTCAAAGTTATGATAGCACTGAACAAGGGAATCTTATGACTGTTCCTCGAAGTTGTGGCCATTGCAGTGTCCCTGCAGCCGTGGAATCACCATTTGTGACCTTCCCTGCTGGCTTCCCACAAGCAAAGTTCAATGGGGAAGCTGGCAGAAGATCGCAAGTTGCTCCCATTCCTGCTGCTTTTTCGCCTACACTCTGTAGTGCCTGCCTGCAGTGCCCACCCACCTGTAGTACCTACTTATCTGCCTGCACTCCATAGTGCCTGCCTGCAGCACCCACTCCCCATGCTCTAGCTCCTGCTCGTGGTGTGCAGCCAACCGCCCATAGCTCTAACCCACTGGCCTGCTTGCGGGGACTCCTGCCTTGTCTGGCATCATGATCATGTGAAGTCCTTGCTTAATGGCCTGTGCAGTCCTGTGGTTATGACAGCAACTGGGACTGCTAGAAGTGCTATTGCTAAGCAATGCAGTCATGTGACATGCTTTTTACCCACATCGCTTTGCAATGGAAATTCCAGTCCCGATTACCATTGTAATCTGGAGGACTGCCTGTCCCGAGCAGGGCTGGAGGAAGTGGACAGAGATTCTGTAGACCCCAGAATGATGGGCCTTGATCTGGTTAGAAGAACCGGATGTGCATTGGCAGATTCAAAATTAATTTATTATTGTTGGGTTAAGCAGCTGGCTAAGCTTAGTGTCTCTTGTGAATCCAGCCATTGTGATAGAGGTGCCGGCAATGGTCTCTATCTGTTGGAGGGGCAATTCACAGATTTGGGCTTGTACGAACGATATTCACGCAAATGTAACAGAATTTGGGGAGATGGTACCAGCCAAAGGTGACTGGGACCATCTTACTCTGTTATTCCTCCTCATTTCCTATCTACAGTTGAACCACTTTCCTGGCTCATTCCAAATTGGTCGGAAAGACCGTCTGTGGAGAAATGTGTCCAAAATGCACCTGCGCTTTGGGAAAAAGGAGTTCAACTTTCTGCCCCAGTCTTTCATCCTTCCTCAAGATATCAAGCTGCTCAGGAAAGCTTGGGAAGATTGTGGGGGTCGTCAGAAATGGATTGTGAAGCCGGTGAGGGTGCAAATGTGGATAGGGCATGCTCTTTCAGCTTTCTGCTTTAGTCCAACTATGTGGCTCCCCTGCCTATCCCAGCATGCAAACTTCTGCTCCATGTTCTGTCTCGGATTTGCACTTGATAGATTTCTTTATGTATTTTAGTGATTGGGTTACAGTGTTGAAAGTTGTTAGTGAAGGGATTAGTCCTTAAGCATACAAAAAAGAAAGGGGGATGGTGAGCATCACAATGGAAAGAAACAGGATAGTTGTAAAGTATTAAACAAGTGCTGACTTTTGAGCACTTAGTGACATGCAATGCCTGACTTCCCTATATCCATATTTTTAATGGTATTTGATCCCTTGTTCTCCATTTTCTAAACATTTGATATTTTCAAAGTTATGCATTTGTACTAAATAGCTTATATAGTGTAGCATAACTGGAGCCACATATGGTTTTAGATTATACAGGCTACCCAGCTAATTATCCAGTGATCCCCAAAAGTTTCCCAAAGCTGTTGTACTCCATTACGGGACAATGCAACGCCTATTCATGCAGCCATTCTACATTGCTTTTCTACTGCATCTGCTTTCATCACTGAAAGAAACCATATGCCTTTGTTTTAAAGTACTGTTAAATTTGAGGGAGACTTGACTTTTTATTTTTGTGTACTATTGTTAGATTTCCAGATTGTTTTCTGATTTTTCAGTTTTGAACTGCAGCATAACAGTGTATGGTTATGTACTTTTCTCTCTCTGTCTCTTAGCCAGCTTCTGCTAGAGGCATTGGAATACAAGTCATCCATAAATGGAGTCAGTTGCCCAAGCGTAGACCATTGTTGGTGCAAAGGTAAGCCAAATTTTCCTTACAACAACTGAGGTAATAGGCTAAATCAAGGAGACATATATATCTAAACATGTTTCCTGCAACTGTAAAATCCATATTCTGTGAAGATGGTTTCTTTTGCCTTCAGTGAAAGCGCAGAGCACTCGTGGAATGGCTATTGTTAGTGCACCAAAGTGTCTTCTGAGATTAGCTTGGATGTTTTTCTGTGATGTGGAATGGTATTTTCTCAAAATTTAGTCAGGTGTCTCAAATCCTGTAGGAGAGAAGCCAACTTTCAGTTCTCTCGATGATGGGTAAAGAATGAAGTATAGTGACAATCGTAAGGTTTGTTCTTTTGGAATGAGCTTCCTTGTAACTCACTGTCTCTTTCCCTCTTCCAGATATATACATAAGCCCTACCTCATTGGTGGAAGTAAGTTTGACCTAAGGATTTATGTTTACGTGACATGCTATGATCCCCTACGTGTCTACTTGTTCAAAGATGGACTTGTTCGTTTTGCCAGCTGCAAGTAAGTTCCTCAGGAATTAATTGCCTGTAAAAGGATTGCAAAAAACATAAGTAAGATGGCCAGGATTGCAATGTGCTGGAACATGATCTGAAATTACATTTCTCAGTTCATTAGTTGCAGATTAACATAATATATTCTTTTTTTAAATAGTCACCTGTTATTCAGAGCAAGTGGCATTCCGTAGCCATATCTTGATTTAAGCCAAATATGGGAAGTTTGTGGTTCTCTAAATATTGCTGAACTACTAATAAAGCCAGCTAGCATGAGCAATGGTGAGAGATGCTGATAGTTCTAGTTCAGGATGGCCACCATTTCCCACAGTTCTTCACATAAACAATGAGCATTAAATACCTATTACAGATAGCCATAATGGAGCCCGCCCATTATGGTCACGAGTTGTGACAGTTAAGGAAGGAGCCCATTTGATCACCTTGTTTAATCACCCACATCCCTGCTCTTTCTGATGCCATTTTTGGGAGCATGGGGTCCCTGAGAGGTGGGAGAGGCCCTGGGAAGCCTCACTCAGGCCCTCCTGCCCTGGGCTTTCCAAGGTCTCCCCCACCCCTGAGGCACCCTGTGCTCTTCTACCTGTCCCTCAGGGATCCGTAAAGCCTTGGGCCTACTTCTTACCCCTCTACGTCCCATAGCAAGGGAGCAGCTGCAGTGAGATCACGGTAGGAAGGAAAGAAGGCCCGCCGCCCCTTGGCATGCCTGTAAGCTGTGTGGTTCCATTCCAGAAGCAGATGCCATTTCGGAGCAACTGCAATCGATTTCTGGGAGGAGCCACACAGCCTCCACTGTGTAGGAAGGCTGCGCAGTCCAGCGGCTGCTTCCATAAGGAAATCAACAATAAAAGTAGATGAATGATCAGTGACAAGGGGTGCTGGCAGGGAGGAGGTGTGATCCAGTGGGGTGGGAAGCAGGCCTGGTGGGAGAGAGAGGTGGGGGAGTCCTGCAGTATCCTTATGGTCAGTTGTAAGATGGTCGGTTGTAAGAGAGGGTGGCTTGCCAAAACACCCAGTTTTGTTTATGTGACCATAGGGGCGCTGCAGCAGTTGTAACTTCAAAACTAAGTCATGTGAAGATTTGGGGAGTTATTGTAATCTGGGTCACTAAGTGATTGCTTGTAAGTTGAAGTCTATCTGTAATTGGTTCTACTATATAGCTATGGCTGTAGGCTTGTAGGCAATATTTTTCTCAGTAGTCTCTCCTGATGTTAAATCAGTATTTTAAACCAGTTCTATTACCTTTTATTTTGTTCACTGCAGGTACTCTTCTTCCATGAAAAGTCTCAACAACAAGTACATGCACTTAACGAATTATAGCATCAACAAGAAAAACGTAGAATACAAATCTAATGCAGATGAAACTGCATGCCAGGGTCATAAGTGGTGAGTGTCAGGAGACACGAAGGAGAAGTATGTTACGGGCATTCTGTTGTTTGAGGCCTCTGACCAGCAGCTGCTGCTTCATCTCAATAGTACTGAGTGATCTTTTTGTTGATAGGCAAGAGATGAACTCTGTCTTTCATTCAGTAGGGTATGGGCTATATTGCCTTTTTTCCCCATTAACAATGGAAATCTAAGGTAATGATTTCATTTGCTGTAATGTTTATTTGTTTATATGTTATGCTCTATCTATACAGGGCACTGAAGGCACTTTGGAACTATTTGACCCAGAAAGGAGTTGATAGTGAAGCTATTTGGGAGAAGATAAAAGATATTGTTATCAAAACCATCATTGCGTAAGTCATGGGATGTTTTTCTCCCTCTTTTTTGTCTTTTTTCCCAGCCTTTCAATTAGGTAGCTGTCTGTTGAGGTTTGCTTATGAGCACATGGGTCTGTTGAAATAATTCATCTTATCTTCAGGACTCAAACAATCACACTGTACTTTTACTTTATTGAGGTTAACTGATATTGTCTCATCGTAATCTTAGTAACGTGAATTAAGAGGAGACTATGAAAACCCCTTCAATGAGATCATCATCTCACCCATAAGAAAAAGACAACTGGTTTTGGGAGTCGCTTGTTCTACATATGTAGATAAGTGATTCATAATATAGCAAGTCCTGAAAAATGGCTCCCTGCAGGCTGATTTTTCTTTCTTGATTAACAGAGTATCTGTTCTACATTTAAGGTCAGAGCCCTACATAATCAACCTTGTGAAGATGTATGTGCGGCGTCCTTATTGCTGCCATGAGCTTTTTGGGTTTGATGTTATGCTGGATGAGAACCTTAAGCCATGGATCCTGGAAGTCAACATTTCCCCTAGGTAAGCTGTGCTTCATGCACCATCCATTGCAGGCTTCTTCTTTTTTTTTGCCATATTTCCATTTCAATATTTATTGCAATGTGGATGCTATCCATCGTCTCCAGTCTGTTCCATAAGTGTTTGCTGATTTATTTTCATTGTGAAGTCTTTGTAGTGTTAAGAGATTGTTTACTGGTCCAATTTCTAAATGAGAAGGAATTAAGTGAAAGGAGAGATTAAGGAGCACTGTATGGGAGAGTAAAATGGTGAATAAAAGACTGGTTATGGCAGGGCTGTCAAACTCCCAGCCCATGGGTCGGATGGGTCATGTACTGGCCATGTCCACGCCTGGTTTAGCGAAGGGGGGAAAAAGTCCCGATATGTCACGCGATGCCGCCGTGGCGATGTGAGTTTGGCACCCCTGAGTTATAGTGTAACTTTCCTGAAACAATATTACTGTAATTTTGAATTGATTATCCTTTGCCATTTTTTTCCTCACTTTCGATTTGCGCTTATAATTTGCATGGACAGCTGTGCTGAATGTGAAAGTCAAAAGAAAGAAGATGAGCCTATTAAAACAAATTTCCAAAAATATGCCTATTTTTTTCTGTAGCCTTCATTCAAATTCTCCTCTTGACGTGAGCATCAAAGGCCAAATGGTCCGGGATGCCCTTAACTTGGCTGGCTTTCAGTTGCCTAATGCAGAAGATGTGGCTTCGCCTGCCGGAAGTGCCAGCAGCTCCACAACCAGGTCAGAGGTCATAGATTGCAAGTTCAGAAAGAAAAATCAGAGATGGAAATAAAGCGCTTCTTTCAGAGCAGGATGTTTGCTTCAGCCCAGCACTGCTCATCTAGCTATGTATATTTTGCTGTCATACTGTATCATGTGTACTTCAATGTACTCTGAGAGCCTTAGAAAAATATTTCTAAGAAAGATTTGAAAACATCTGGCCAAAGCCTTCTAAAAACTATAAGTAAAAGGGCACTATTTTTGGCAACCATTGTTGATTTAGGCTGCTTTTGCCTTTATTCCTTCTTACCTCTAAGGCTTAAGTACTGAGGTAGGAAAAAGAGACCCTGGATTAAGTCTATCTTTAGCCATAATTGTTGACTTGGGACCAATCGGGTTTTTTTACAGTTACCTTTCTGAAATTGCAGTTAAGGAGAAAATTTAATCCCACATGATTGTTGTTACAGGGAAAAAATTGGAGGAGGGACCATTGTGTATGCTGTATTTTGCTTCTGGAGGAAAGAAAGGATACAAATCCAACCAATAATATGTGTAAAATAGCATTTTTTAGGCAATACTTCCTGAATCTGATTAAATAGCCTGTGATCTAGGAACATTTAAGCAATAATAGGTTTGCTGGTCTTTAAGATAGTGTATGAGTTGGATGCTGGGTAAGAATGATTACTTTTGCCAAATTCCTAGGATGGTTAGCCTACAGTGACAGTAGTGGTTTTCTATAGACCTAGTTTTAGCAAAAGAAGAATCAACCAAAAGAGTTTATCAATTTTATAACTGATAAAAACTAAACAGTTTTTGCTTGATGAATCCTCTATACCTATGCGTTATTCACTGACAGCAGAAATAGGGCTGGTGCAACATTTCATTAAAAAAATGTCCACCCCATTTTAACTAGCACTACTTGTGATGCTCATAACAATTTTTAAAATTCCAATTTGTGATACCACAAGAGAAATGCCACATCTTTATTATGTAGCTCTTATGAGCCAATTTAGTTTACAGATTTAAAGATAAAGAAGCAAGATAATTTTATGTCCCAGTGGTGCATTAAAAAGTTTAAATTTAATAAATGTTATGTTTGATAAAAATAATATAGAGATGGAATTCTCTAGACCAGGTGTCGGCAACTCTGTTGCGGCTCCCTGTCCCATCAATGGCTGGCCCCGCCCCTCCCCTCCCTCACCTGGCCTGAGAAGGTAAGGGTGATAGCGGGGGATGGTAAAGCAGCCGGGGCTGATTCTCCGGCGCCTCACTCTTGCAGGAGCTTCTTCCAGCCCTTGTTGGTGCTGAGCATGCCTCGGTCGCTTGGGGAGATGCACAACCTGCTCTACGTCCCAAGACACCGGCCCGGCCCAGCTGTGACCTATGCCAGCCTCCCTAACATGAGGGCTGGAGGGGTGGGAATGGGATCCGGGAAGAGGGAATGACGGAAAGAGCCCACAGCACCCATCCACGGCTTTAAGAGGTTCAGGGCAGCGGGAAAAGGGAGCTGGCCCCGCCAAACCTCACATGCCTACCCCGGGGGTCCAGCTCGGAGAAAGCCGGAGTGCCCTCACCAAAGACACTCGCCCGTCAGCCGATCTACCCCCCTCTTTCTATGACACACTCACTCACTCTCTCTGTATCTATCTCGTGCTCGCTCTCTGTCTCTGCGTATCTTCTCTCTCTCTTGGAAAGCCGAAGCTGGGCCAAGCCAGCAAGCTTTCGGTGGAGCTCTTCGCTACTCCTTTTATTTTTTATTTTTTGAAATCCAGGCTGGCTGAGGAACGAGCACCAGGCACGGCAGAGGCTTTCCTTCGGGCGACCCTCCTTCTCTCGTGACCCCCTGGCCAGCTGTGGCGGGGCTAGGAGAGTGCCTCAGGGAGACCCTCAAGCGGCCAGCCGCTCCACGCGCGCCTTTGCTGCTCTTTGGTGCTCGCTTGCACATGCGCACCCTCCTGGCTTCCCCACAGCTGGCCAGGGGGTCACGAGAGGAGAAGGACGGGGAGGGGGAGGAGGAGGAGGGTCACCCAAAGGGAAACCTCTGCCGCAGCTGGCAATCGTTCCTCAGCCGGATTTCCAAAAAGAAGAAATGAAAGAAGTAGCGAAGAGCGCCAAGGAGATCTTGCTGGGTTGGCCCAGCCACGGCTTTCTGAGAGAGAGAGAGAGAGACACACACAGACATAGAGAGAAAGACAGAGAAAGGGGGAGAGAGAGCCATAGAA
>JANHFL010000001.1:672468-683897 GCA_032468155.1 Oxyrhabdium leporinum
CTGTCTATCTATCTATCCATCCATCCATCCATCCATCCATCCATCCATCCATCCATCCAATATTTGTATAGCTGCCTGTCTCAAATGAAAATGTTTTAGGGCGGTGTACAGCACAATTCCAGTATCATCAAAGGAAAAACGTATACTTGTAGCTTACTTTTAATATTTTCCTCTAAAGAGGAAATGCCTGAATGCCTGCCACCTCTACACACTTTTCTTCTGTATGAACAGAGCACGATCAGTAAATCTGCTTATACTTACTCTTCCTTAGGAGCTTGCATTCACTTGCTGGCTCTTCTTTTTTTGCAGGAGTGGATCTGCTCAGAAATTGGTGTCACAAAGGTTTTCACAATGGAATAGTAACAGATTCTACACTGTTGGTAAGAATGCATCTTTCCCTTCCTGTACACTATATTTTACTCTTTCATGAGGAAAGACTGCCGTTTCTTTCCTTGTACTTATGGAATCTATTTGTGCTTAATTAAAATACTAGCCTCCATCTATTTTCTTTGATCCAGTAATTTTTGGAGATTGCTTAGCTTTCTGGGAGAGGGAAAGAAAAACCTTATTTCAGCAGACTTCTCATCTGACTAGATTTCCTTTCCTGTGCTGTCTCTTAACTACAGTGGACACTGCCAAGACCTCACCTGTATTTGAAGAATGATCTTATAAATGCCTTGAGCAAAGTGGACCCGGGGAGAAACAGGTGAAATATTCACATACTGTATTTTGAATCGGTTTCTCACTGATGTGTTAAGCTGTGTTTGTCTACAGGTAGTCTTTGACTTACAACCACAATCGAGCCTAAAATTTCTGTTGCTAAGCAAGAGAGTTGTCAAGGGAGTTTTGCTCCATTTTACAACCTTTCTTGCCACAGTTGAATCACAAGTGAATCACAGCAATTGTTAAGTTAGTAACACACTTGTTAAGTGAATCTAGCTTCCCCATTGATTTGGCTTGTCAGAAGGTCATAAAAGGTGATCACATGACCTGGCATACTGCAACTGTCATAAATATGAGTCAGTTGGCAAGCAACCAAATGTTGATCACGTGACCATGGGGATGTTGCGATGATCATAAGTGTGAAAATCAGTCATGTCACTTTTTTCAGTATCATTGTAACTTTGAATGGTCACTGAATTAATGGTTGTAAGTCGATGACTACCTGACTTTGAAATGAGCACCACAAACTTGAATTTGGCTTAGCTGCATATAATGGGTTAGGGCATATAATAATTCAAGAGCAGAATTATATTTAATATAATGTTCATCTTGATCTTTTAGATCTTACTAGCCCAGATTAGGTGTAATGCTAAATCCGATTTTAATGTTACATGAACAATCGTAATTTAGCCTTGGGCTTGTAATACTGTTCCCCTCTCTTCCCCATCAGGGCTGGCTAAACGTAGAGAGATGAAGTATCTATTTAAAGCTAACATAGTTTCCCACTAAAGGACAACTTAAGATAACTATAATTACCAAAGGATAAAGTTAAGCTTCCAAAATTTTTCTGGATAGATGCCTGAGGAGGAGGGGAAGGAAGGATAATTCTTATTATGCTATGTAGAATTACATTTTAGCATTCATTTTTCATAAAGCCATTTTCTCCATTTTGTTGCTGTTACTTGAGTGTGTATTTGATGTAATGGGATGGTGGGGGGGGGGCACAGTAATGAACGCATCCATCCCAAAGAACTTCATTCCCTTGAAATTCAAGGGTAGCATAAAGCAAACAAAGAGGATGAGTCTGTCGGTTTGACAGAGTAGCATGCTTTGGAAACTATTTGCACAGTTTATTTTGTTGAACAGGAACGGTTCTTTCTCAGGACATGTTTTCTTTTCCACAGCAAAGGCCCACGAGATGGAGAGGAGCCAGTCCGAAACCCTGAGCCAAGTTCTTGCACTCAAAGCTTACCTCAGATTAAGCACACAGTTGGAACTCTCAAGAAGTCCACCATATCTAATACCCTGAGCAACTCAAATGGGATAAAGTGAGGTGGGACTGAGCAACAGGCCAACCTCCCCTCCTTTGCAGTGTTAGGAGGGGGGTGGTGCATGTGACCTACCTCAGCAGAAGGCTAAGAGAGCCAGTATTGGAAACATGGAGAGGACCTCACCTAAGGATGCACCTGCAGAAATATTTTTTTGGGAAATGAAATTGGGACAAAGGAAATGTTTTACTTGATCAAAAGGGACAGAATATTCTGTTTATAGTTTTTTATGACAAAATAAGTTTCTAAACATAGAAGCTTGAAAAAACTATTTAATTTCTTGTATTTTCTTGTTGTTGGCATGTTCCTCATTACTTGAGCCACAAGTGCCTCTCACTGTTAAATGTTACCATGTCAGGTTAGACTGGATACTGCTTGCCTTTGTTTCAACATATCCAATGCCTTGCTACTGTGGGGCAAGGCTTGGCATGCATATAAGGAGTCTCTAGCTCCCTGCAATTAAAATGAAAGCAAATTCCTGATTAGTCAGGCATTGCAGGAAACCATCTTCAACATGTCCTCTGGAACACTAGTAATGCAGACAAATGATAGACTCCTTGGTGCAAAATCTAGACTTGGATGTGAGATCTCTTTAACTTGATGATTTTTGTATCTCAGTATATGTTCACAAGGAGCGCAGTAGCGAGCAGTTCAGATGCTGGGCTTGGGTTAAGAAGCTCACTTTGTCACGTGATACTTAGGTCTTGGAAGGTTGGCAGTTCAAGACCTAAGTACCACGTGACAGAGTCAGCTTTCATTCATTGTCCCAGCTCCTGCCCACTGAGCAGTTTGAAAGCATGCAAATGTAAGTAGATAAATAGGTACATTTCGGTGGGAAGGTAACAGCTTTCAGTGTGCCTTCAGTGTATAATCATGGCCACATGACCACAAAAGTGTCTTCAGACAGTGCTGGCTCTTTGGCTGTGAATCAGAAATGAGCACTACCTCCTAGAGTTGGACACGACTGGAGGGGAAACCTTTGCCTTTTATCTTTTTTTTTTTAATATGTTCACACTTCTTAATATTTTGATACAGTAACAGGATTTATTGTCTGAAAGTAATGTTCATATTTTTCTTAATCTGCAGAATAGCAAACCTTGGGATAGTTTAATTTAAACATACACACAACACATCCAAATGCCCCCCCCAAAAAACAAAAAACAAAAACAAAAACAAGGAAGCCACTCACTTTGTGTTTTTGCCTTCAGTGTCTGCATCATGCTTATGGATTTTTCAATAACAGGATCTCATTCTATGAAGCCTAGTTTGGACTTTGGTCTGGAAATTAGCGTGAAAATCCTCTTCTCTTCCTTTCTGGCTAATTCCACAACATAACATACACAACACATTCTCCAGATTTTTTCTCCCTCAAAGGAGACTTCATATGACTTAAAAATGGGTGCTCATTTTGAGATTCTGCATTCTCAAATCACTACTGTTCCCAGTCAATAGTAACATTTCCCTTTTTTCCTTTTACTGTGGAGAAATCTTTACTGCTGATCCCCAGCTGTACTTTCCTTGCTGCCGCTTTAAATCTAATACTGGACAGTAGTGTTTTTGTACATTTTCATGATGCATACATAGGCCCGAGATATATTGATTTTCTGATGGCGTACAAATGCCTGGAATATGTTGAAATTTGCACTTTTCAGTTTATAAGACCTTTTTTTCTGACCTGATGCTTGGGCATGAACGATTTATACATTGATCTATATGACACTCTAGTCCCTGACACTTAACATTTCTCCTCTGTGCCAGAACATAAGTTTGTAAGCCATTGCTAGATTCTGTTTGACGTGTCTGAATCTTGTGGGTGACATTTGGCACCTTTGGTGCCAAGAGATTCTTGTGTTAATCAAAACAGAGAAGCCTTTTTTCCAACCTTCCTTCTTCCTTGCTAAAAGTTTGACTAGTGTACAGTATATTTAATGAAGCAAGTTCCATCATTATTTTTCCCAGGTAGCAATAATAATATCCTTGATCCCATATTTTTCCTAATGCTGAATGTCTTATTAAAAATATTGACAAAAGAGGAATGACTGTTTCCTACAGTGTAGCTTTCAGATTCTTGATTTCTCCATTGGTGGAGGCAGTAATTATGAATCACACTACTAGATGTTTAAATGTACAAAGATTCCTGTGTCAATATCCCTGTGGCATTATTCTTTCTGGTCCATGACTAATCTTGATTTAACTCAATGAGATTGATTAACACTTTTAAACTGCTTTGTTTTAGAATTATCCCCTAGATATTGTTATACCCTTGCAGGAAACAATAGTCCCAGCTAATAGTAGCAACATTTCCAAACCATACATTATTGAACCAACAGGTTTTAATTCTTACTACACAATCACTTGTGATCCTGGAAATTTAATCATATATATTGAATTATTTATACATATTGAATTAAATGTTTTGGCAAGTATAAAGAATTTAGAGAAAAGATATGCTTCACAGTGAAGCATTTTTTTAACCAAATCTGTCTGTAAAATAATGCTTTTACACTGTTCTTGACATCCCTTCAGATTTCTTTTTCATTATTACAGAACGATTGGTATTACTTCACCAAGAGGAGTTTACAGTGTAGCCCTTTGAATTAAAATTTCTTCTTCAGTTCCATCTCTAGTAGTCATGTTAGGTCCTCTGCAAGGGTTCTCCTTCTGTTCTGCTTTATTGTCAACTTTGAGAGTGGAGATGGTGAGCATTTAAGGTGTATTCCACAAATGTTGCCAGTAACTAGTTTCATTTATGAGCTGCTGCTATCCTTTTCTGAAGAACTTTTAAATAAGGGTGAAGGTGGTGATTGTACCAACTCCACAAAAAGCCTTCTCTTGAAGTCACAACTTATGAGACTTGAAGATGTTTAAACCTGGCCTTCAATATGTATCAAAACAATCTAGATAGCTGCTGACACTAAATATGCTGCCTTTTTAAAAATTAAAATCTGTTTTGCTGAATAACCACACTGATGAGGGGAATGTATTGATCACAGCTTCCCTCTTTACCAGGTGCATGAACAAGAAAGGCTCAAAAGTCTTCTAGTAGGAATAGCCAATGGGTCATTGCCCAGAATGAGTCCCACCCCCCCTTCCCCTCTAAGTTGGTATCAAGCCTCCTTTCCTGGGAATTATATGATGTTGGTATATTAAGTGACCCTCTCAAATTCCACAGCAATGATCACTTGTGAACTAGTCTGACTTATTTGATTGTATCAGATGACCTAAAAGAGCTAACTTGGTAGAAGTGTGAAAGGGGAGAAGCCTCTTTGGGTGACCTAAGGAATTCCTCAGCTTGACAGTTCTCTGAGCTATCTTAAGGTCTTCCAACCACTACCCACCCTTCCTAAGTAAGTGCTAACAAACAAGTCTTCATCCCCCATTCTACCTGGCCTATACAATTATTTCTTGGTTTTAAGAGCTCAGATACTATTCTCAATTGCTACAATCTCTAAAATAAGAGTTTGGGCTGTTTACATTAGTAAAGATAACAACTCACATAAGTTGACATGGCTTTTTCCATCAACATTAGAGGGACAGATGAGATCCGGGAAACAAGCAGTACATTTCTAGATAAATTTGTCCCTTCAGCCCAGTGGTAGAATGCATAGGTTGCATCCCCTACATCCTAAATCCAACTCTGAAGTTCCAGTAGGCCTGGGGTGCTAATATTTTGAGAAGTCCCCAATCAACAGTGGGCATAATTGTTCAACTGCAGCTTTTAGAAGCTCTGGAAGTCATGGTCTGTGTTGAAAGATATTGGGAATATTCAGCAATATCCAGAGATTTCCCTTTCCTATCTTACTCAGCTTTTGTTCTTCAGACATGTTGGGAGTAGAGTTCCCAGAACTGCAAGGTTGCAAAGTTGTTAACCATGCAATGTGCGAATAACAATAGGTGCAAAAATAATATGTAATAAAATGTAGGGTAAATGGCTCAATGATCTGATTTACTTGAAGGCCATACTATAATGCTTTATATTTCTCATCATCCAAAACCTGAATTGTTTATTGTAGCATATAGAAACCTCTATAACTAGCTTTATTTTTCTGGGATGGTGTCAGTATCTAAAAATCTGATATTACAAGGCATAAGACCATTTTGTTTCTTAAGTTTGCCCTCTTCTCCAAAAAGCGTTCTGCATTTTGCAATTCTTTTCTCATTTACTGTATATTATAAATGAGGAAAAAACAAATTGCAGTTCTGAGAATACAATTATGAACTAGCTTGACATTCTAGATTTTGCAGTCTCGTATTGCTGGCATTTCAGTTTGGTTACCATGGCTAGTTCTAATGAAAATTTCTATCTTGATTCAGTTAACTAGCATTTGTTTTGTTCTTTTAAACCATAAGCAAGAGTGTGAAAGAAAAAATCTAATAGAAGTTGAACATTCATTATGAGAGAAAATGGTGAGAAACAATGCAAGTACCTGATCCTAATAGTCAATCATTTTATAGCATAAACAGGCTTTTGGGATGAAGGCAAAATGAAATGGATGTGCCTCTATTTGCCCCTCAGAGTCCTTATAACTTCTACAAGTAGGCTGATGCAGCTCTCTGAAAAAAAACTTCAAAATGCAATTACCTGTACTTTATTTTGTGTTCCTCCTGAGCCTGTCCCATATATACAAGGGATTGTCCCTCTGAGCTGCACTGGTTCCTAAGGCGCTAGAATATAACTTGGCCTTAGGTTTTTTTTGGGGGGGAGGGACTTGAGGAGAAACATAGGCCCTGCAAGATGTCTCCTTCAGTTTCTGCCAGGCTCAGTAAAATGAGCAGATTTAGTGGCAAAGATGCAGGGAAAAAAACCCCATTCTATAACTTTACAGACTTTGGGGGCTAAGAAAGGTTTTGCATGAAACGGGCGATAAAGATAGGTTACATTTTTCCAGGTAATTTTCATTAGAACACATGTATCCAATTTGTCCTGGGCCAGGACAGAATGGGCAAATCTGCTGAACACAAATCTTGGTGCCTTAGCAGAAGTGTTCAGATTCACAGCCGTATAATATGCAATGTCGGTACAGTATTCCATGTACAATAGCCTTTCAGTTATCCTTACAACCACACCCAGACTTGTGTTCACACTGTGACAATCAAGGCTTTGAAATAAAAGTTTATTCAGAAAGACACATTTTTGAATGAGTTCACCAGAATCTTTCTTGAAATCCTCCCCGTTTCTCTTGCACTGGGTGGCCAATGATAGCGTGAACAAAGTGCCTGCAACATTAATAGGAGCACAGAATAGGATGTACTCAACCGCTGTAGTTTATCTAAATGTTTCATAAAATCATTGGATGATGCAATACATACTGATGAGTGCAAAACAAAAATAGAAGCAGGCTGGTGCGAAAGAAAGCTACTTCCTCAGCAGCAGCAGTGGGGGTGCCTGGAGTATTTCCTGCTGAATGTCTGCCTAATACCTGTAGATGCAGAGAACCTTTGTGTTTTATTTAGTTTTGTTTTTAAAAAGCCAGCCTTTGCGGTGCCTTCGGCTCGGGGCAGGATGGCTTCTAGCTGAAGGCGATTCCTGGCACCATTGCCGCTGTCACTCCTCTCTTCCCCCTTCCCCGCCCGCAGCAGACGTGATACTAAAGCCGCCTGGGCCAGCTGCCCTAAATAGAAGCCGCCAGCATGGAGCAAGCGACAGCGGCCCAGGCCTTGGAGCAGGTAAGGCGCTGGCGGGTGGTGGGGAGGAGAGTCCCACAAAAGAGCAAGTCGCCGGCTCCGGGATCGCTCCCGTCCCGCCCAGAGAAAGGATTCGCAGCGATCACTCCAAATGACATCTGCCTGTCTGCGTCTCTCCGTCTGTCTGTCTGTCTGCTGGCCCGGGACACATCCTGCCGTCAACATCACCATCTACTTTCTGCTGCCCGGAGAGCAAGGCCAGGATAGGGTTAATAGCCTTAGGACTTGCCAGGCTACAAGCTTGAGCCCCCAAATCTCTTGCCGAGGTTCAGCTCCGAAACAGATTTGTGTACAACAGGGAGCAACTGCACAACGCAAACTTCCTCTCTGAATCCCACCCCTGCTTCCTAAATGTGCCACGGCTTTGCTGCTACTGAAGCATCTTGTAGCTTAATACTGATTCTGCGTGTCAGTTGTCTCATTAGATGCACGTAGCTTTCCCCTTTCCTTTATACTCCCACCCCCCCACTCCAGTGCCTTCCTGCTTTCTGTATTTATTTCTGGAAGTGTAACCTCCCCCTGTTTCCCTTCTAACCCTGCCTGATTTTTGTTTTTGTTTTTTTTGTTTCTTTGTTTTAATTTCTAGATATATCTTCCCCTTAGTTTTCTTTATATTCCACCTCCCTCAACCACTTTTTTGGTGATGGTGTAGAACTGACTCTACTGGAATGTAATATCTAAGCAGTAAAGCCTGGGATGGGACAGGCAGAGCATTAGTGGGTTTTATTATTGTTGTGGACTGTCCAGAGTTGTGACAGATGAAGATGGGAAGCCATATACGTCCCATCAGTCAATCAATGTGCCTAGAAATGGGGCATTTCCACACTTGTTCCAACCTCACAGGATTGTTGTAAGGAAAAAGAGGGTACACCACCTTGAACTCCTGTAAAATATAAATCAAATAAAAGAGAAGGGTTTTTTTCCGAATTCTATCCAAGAATGGCTTCAAGGTGTAAAATCTGTTAGGCACTATCACCCAGTACTTTGGAGGGAAGTCCAAGGAATAATGGCAAAATACCGTAGGTATCAGTAAGAGGGAGAGCAAATTTCATGCAGGTACTGTTTTCCGCTGACTCAAGGTTAGTGAGTAGACGTTCTTGGTATGTTAAAGAATTTTATATTCCAGGTGCTTCTTAACTCATGAGTTTTATATTTCAGCCTAGCCTAATATAATAATGGAAGTTCTTGTACTCTTTAACAGCACTAGAAATATTAAAACATTTTTAAACAATTGTGGAGCATCAAGCACGCTCTGTCTCAGAAATATATTTCTATATCTATCTCAGGTATATATTTTTATAAATAACTCAGAGAGACAAATATATCCAAAATTATCACTTTTAATATAGGTCTGCATATTTGAGTCACTTTGGCCAATTTATCACAATACTTTCTTTGAATTAGCAGATGGGTCAACTGTTACTTTAACCACTTCATTGCTCCCTAAATGAAGACAGATTAATTTAGCACCTGGATCCCATTCCTGTTATAGCAACTGTTTAAAATTATGACAGTGCTGAACAAAGAGACTTGTGACCCTTGCCCAAAGTTATGACTGTTGTAGCACCCCTGTGGGCAAGTGAACAAAATTCAGGCCCTTGGTAATCTGCCTGCCTTTATGACTGGTTGTAGGAACAGTGCAGCATCCCCACCCCGCCTAGTTTTTTCCCCCATCCTGACCCTCTGGGTCCCTGCCGACCTTGGGCTTGCTTCCCACCCTGCTAGGTTCTACATCCTCCTTCACATGCCCATCTTGACTTGATCCACTTAGCTTTTCTGTAGATCGTCTTCAATAAGCAGCCACTCTGTCATGCTGCCTTCCTTACACAGAAGTCCTGTCGTGCTGTCCTAGAAGCAGGTGCCATTTTCGGAGTGGCCGCAATGAATTGTGACCGCTCTGAAAAGACAACCGTGTGGTCTCCGTACTCAATGTATGGAGAGGCTGAGGGGTGGATTGGCTGAGTCTCCTTCCCAAAGATGAACTATGGACAGATAGTTCATTATGGCCAGCTACATCCAAAATGGTTAGGGGGCCTTGGGGTCAGATCTTTGGGGAAGGAAGTTTGCTCAAGGCCCTGTGGGCCCAAAGTTCCCAGTCTCTCATATATATAAATGACATATCGCTTTCTTTAACAAATAGGATTTGAATTAACATAATTTGATCTGGGTGGCCTTATATCCTCCTTGGTGGACTTATTATGAACTTGTCCAAGATTTAAGCTTCTGCCTTCTCTGTGTTCATTTTATCCTAGGTGTGATGGAGGAAATAGAGCCATGCAAGTGGTAAGGAAATATCTGAAAGGCTCATTTGCAAAATAAAGAAGGGCTGTCATTTTTGTTTAGTTTAGTTTAGTTTTGTTTTGTTTAAATCCTATTACTATTTAACTTGGATTGGTTTCATAGACCTGGATGAAAAAATAGGATGTCCTCTCATCATGTAGATTTACAGTATATGGTTCAGGTCTATAGCATTCAGATCATAAAAACTGCACTGAGCATAGATGTAACAAACCCCTACTTAACTCTGTCCTCTTCTCTTTGGCCCCACAGGTGCCATCATTGAACAATGGCCTCGAGCATCAGGAAGAAACAGGTGAGTAGTGTCCTGGATTTATCCATTGATGGAGTGACCACTTTCAATTCAGCTGATGCTAATTGAAGGCATTTGTGCCAGGGAATATTAACTGAATATTAATTGCCTGCTTTGAGGGTCTTCTAAAACTGCTAATCATATTATTTATGTGGCAAACCCATGTAGCAAGGATGTTTTCTTTTTAGCTTAATACTGCTCAATACTGCTCTCTTGATCTCCCCAATATGCAGATGCTAATTTCCCCCTATTTCAAATAATCTTGTAGTTTTCATATAGGGAATTTGGGTTTGTTGCTACTTAATCATATTCCATTTCAAACAAATCAGCTGACATTTGACCTTAACTAGATTCAAAATTCAAGTTCAGGTTTAAATTTCTTGGATAATATTGGCCAAATTGAAATATTTTGCAGCTTTTTTCCTTCTGTCAAAGAGGAATAATGGTGCCCTAACTCACCGGGTAGTTATGAGGGTATCCAGGTATCCTCCGTTTACGATAGCAATTGGGACTGAAATTGCTGCCACTAAGTGATGTCATAAAGTGCAACATCATCTGACCACATTGCTTAGTGACGACAATTCTAGCAATTTCAGTTGCCATCATAAAATGAGGGCTATATAGGTTGCTAAGTGAGGACTTCATGTGACAGTGACTTTCAATTTTCTGCTGCTTCTGCATTGAACTTTGCTTATGGGAAGCTAGCAAGGAACATTGGAAATGATGATCACAAAGCTGCAGCTTGTTGCAACATTATAATCATGATCTGGGCGCTGAATACTTGGATTACAATCATGTGTCTCTGGGGATGCGGTGATGGCGAGAGCCATGAGGACCCATCATAAGTATCATTGTTCAGTGCCATCGTAACTTTGAATAATCACTGAACAGTGGTTGTTACCCAAGGGCTACTTAATAAAGTTGTTCAAGTATTATAGATTATATATTCATAAGTATACAGCTTCTTCACTGCCAATTTTAAGAAGCAATTAGATAAACGTTCTTCCCTTTGGTAAAAAGATTTTTTCTTACTATATTCCATAGCTGTCCTATTATAATAAGAGAATGCCTACAGACAACCTGATATCAGTACATCTATGGTTTTCCGTTATTATTATTATTACTATTACTATTACTATTACTATTATTATTATTATTATTAT
>JANHFL010000001.1:688495-699106 GCA_032468155.1 Oxyrhabdium leporinum
AAGATAGGAGGTTTGGGGCCAACCTCACATTGGGGGGCGGGGGGGGGGCAGGAGCAACAGCAAAGAAGGCCCTCCTCCTGGACCCCACCAGATGGAATAATCGGGCTGGTGGGACCTGCAGCATGCCTCTTCTGCCAGCACGAGTGGTACAGTCCAGTCCAGTGGGGTGATACAGTCCCTCAAGTAACCTGAGCCCATGCCATGGAGAGCTTTAAAGGTGATCACCAATACCTTGAATTGCACGTTTAAGCCCTTAAAATATCAATTTTAACATTTTGGGTCCATTCTATTGCCTCATGCATTGGTGCCTGCTTCAATTAAGGTAGGAGCAAGCAATATGTTAAATACACACACACACACACACACACACACACACACTTAAAAGATTGCAGATGTAGTATTTACAAAACTGGGGGATGGAAAGGAAGCAGGATGCTTGCTCACCAAATAGGTCTGTCAATAGCCTAGAGGAAACTGGATACGCTTATTTTATTTCAGTAGAAATAAGAAAGAATAAGTTGCCAAATTTGTGTTTTGTTCCCAAATTTCAGTCGTGGGTTCCAGGGAACTTGTGGAACTTGTGACCTGTGGGCTCTAACATACCCCTGGTTAGATCATTCAAATTCTTCTCCCACCCTACCACTTTGATGGCTAGTGGTTATGGGGCAGGAAAAATGGATAGCACTCCATCCTAATGGCAGCAAGAAGGGTAAATCATTAGGAGTATAGAAATGGGGAAATCAGCAAGAGAAGGAGACATAATTGACTCTAAGAAGCCACATGTAATAAGAAGCCACATGTAACTGTTAGACAGTTCCTGCAGCTTGTAGCCCGCAGCCCATGTCCTGCAAACTCTTGGTGTGCATAAGTGTCATTCATTCATTCTTTCTCTTATTTTCTCTCCTGCAGGTATGCTGACCATCACTGATTTTATTAATATCTTACATCGCTATTATCGATCTCCTCTGGTGAGTTTTCTTGTACCTTAACATCTTCTCAAATCTGGAGCAAAGTGGCTTTAGACAGTTTTGTTCAGGGAACTGGAGAGAAGGAGAGAGGAAACAAATTGGGAGAACCACCCAAAATTAAGTTGCAGGCATGAGCTGTTCCAGATTTAGGATTCTAAGAGTTGAGCCTTTCAGCTGGAAAAATAGGTAGGTGAACAAGAAATGATTTCAAATGGAAACCCAGAAAGTGGACACATCACAAATTGTTTTTTGTTGGCCTACGAGCAACTTTTAGAATAAATTGACGTGATAAATACAACTGAAATATTAGTGTGTTTAAAAGTAAATGTTTTAGGAAAATCCGACGTGTCCCTAAACACTTTAAAAACAGAATTTTGGGGAAAATTTTATAATTATATAATGCATGTCTACTCAGCATATTTATTGTGAGTCAGCATATTTGTCTTTTCATATCAACTAGCCATAGAGCCATTTCTAAACACTGTTGGGTTCTCATTCAAGGGAACAAGAAGGGACTTTTTAAGGTTATCCGATTCATCTCACTTCCATATGCAAGAAGCTAATACCGAGAGGTGCTCACTGAACGGCTGGCTTTAAAAAATGAGGGTCTATCTTGTTCACAAACAGTGTGTTTTAAGTAACTCATACTTCTCAGGCGTTTTCTTTAATATAAATATTAAATATTTATTTAAATATTCTGAAATACATATTTTAAAATTCGAAATCGGTTGGTCAGACCATTTGAAGCAACAGAAAGCAAATGCACATTATGAGACAGCCATCAAATACAGTATTTGGCACTCAAAAGCATCTTTTTATGATGTCTTTTTCAATTTTTTCAAGTTAGACATTTTCCACAAAGAGTTAGGCTGAAACCCAGGTTATATAAAGTAGAGAATGTGATTTTTTTTGGGAATAGTTTTTAATATATCCAGAACAAACTGGGTAGGTCCCAGCCAGCTCCCTCCTAATTCAGAGTCTCCACAAAATTCTATTCCCAATTTGTGTCTGCAGAGTTGCCACCAAATGTCATGGGTTCTTATTAGCCACAAGTAATCCGAGTGACCCAAGGCTCACTAAAAACACAAGAAGCACTGTCAATTAGGAAAGTGTGTTTGTTTTTGTATCTTCCTTCAATGGCTGGGGAAAGTTTTATTTTATAAAGCAAAGGTGGTTTACCAACAAGAACTGTAAAATATGAACATTTTCAACTTTTTTATATATTACCGTAGTAACTTACTAGTACTGCAAAAGCCTCAAGAAAAAAAAGGAAAGCAATTTTTGGTAGGAATGGCAGAGGGATTGTTGGGTTCAGTGAATAGCAAGTCTGTCTTCAAATGAAGCCTTGCTTCGATCGTTGTTCACGCCAATCTCAGCATTTTTGGAGCTGGGGAAAAAAACCTTGGAAATGAAGGATGTTTGGTGATATCATTTGCTACTTCTTACTACCATCCAGTTTCTTGTCCTGCAGAATTGTGAGATCAGTCTAAAGTTTAGCAAAGGCGCTTCCCATTACAGAGGTTCTTCTTGCTGTAAATTTCTTCCCAGTCTATCCCAAAACAACAAAGCCACTGACTTTTTTTTTAAATTACATTTTAAAAAGTATGCAGCTCAGAACTCTGCATGATGAAATTTGACATACGCCTTCCATTTATAAAGATTTAACTTGGCTAGAAAGATCATCTAAATTCTGATGAAGCATTTGAAAGATACATCTACCTGTCTTTTCCCTCTACTAAGCAGAAGATAGGTAAGCTCCGAGTTCCCCCCCCCCCCAAGCTTGATCTAAGTCTGGAATGAATTATCTTTGGAGCGACAGGAACTGGGTTGGGTTATTTCCACTGTTCCAGACAGGATCCCTGAAGAATAATGGATGGTTTCTGAATCCAGTATTTTTTCTTAATTCAGTAATAGCAAATAGTAGTGATTGTAAACTCACATGATCAGCAATGGTATCTGTTCTATTCACTACTATGACTTTGTTCCAGGTCCAGATATACGAGATTGAGGGACACAAAATTGAAACTTGGAGAGGTAAGCAGGATATCCCTAAGAGAAATTGGATATCATAAATGCAATTTAACATTTTTAACATTAGTTAACATCATCACATATATGAATGTTTCATTTATGTCCATTTACTTGCATTAATCTTAGATTAAAACCATTGTTTACATTCAGATTTAATTTATCTAATTGTTCAGTATTCTTTTACTAAGCAAACAGTGAGTATTATTTGGCTATGTACTGATAATGATTATTCATTCTGTTTTCACTGGCTCAAAGTTGACTCATCCATCCTTCCAAGGTCGGTAAAATGAGGACCCAGATTGTTGGGGGAAATATGCTGACTCTGTAAACCTCTTAGAGAGGGCTGTAAAGCACTGTGAAGCGGTATATAAGTCTAAGTGCTATTGCTATTAGTTTCATGCTACACCTACATCCTTCTTTCATTTTTTCTATGCTGGCCTTATAGTCTGGTTTTTGTTATTCTCCCAAGTATATATATAGGCTACTAGTGCTGATCTGTTATTATCCTACATTGTTTTTTGAAAGATATAGAAATTCTATTGCAGATAAACAGGCAATCTGGCAAATTCAGCTTGTATTGTTGATAGAATCTGCTCTTATTACATTATCAATTGCATTTATTAACTGTGTGCTGTCCATCTGTCTCCCTTTCTCTCCAGAGGTGTATTTGCAGGGTTCCTTCAAGCCTTTGGTGCACATTTCTCCAAACCAGAGGTACGTCAAGCATTTCTCACATAGGCAGGAGCAGGAAAGCATCCTATTTTTGTAAGAGGCTTGCCAACCTTCATTCCCACCACCTAGTGCAAAAAGCTTCACTCTGCCACATACTATAAAACCCTTATCATTTTGTGGCTGTCAAAGAGAAATCAGAGAGACATCTGATAAAGTGGGATATTTCACACTCACACACACACACACACACACCAGAGGATCCAGGGATACCTTGGTAGAATCTATGATACTTTCTAACTTTATCAGCTGATAACAGGCAGAAAAAAATTGAGGCTTTACCAATCATCTCTTAATCCAAAAATTAATTTATTTCTGCCTAGTTGAATACAGGTAGTCCTTGACTTACAACCACAGCTGGGACCAGAATTCCCATTGCTAAGCAAGGCGATAGCGAAACGAATTTCACCCCAAATTTTAATGATATTTTTTTGCCACAGTTATTAAGTGGGTCATGCAGTCGTTAAGTAAATCCGACTTCCCCCGTTAACTTTGCTTGTTGGAAGCCAACTGGGAAGGTCACTAATGGTGATTGCATGAACCCAAGGATGATGGGACCGTTGTGAGTACATGCCGGTTGTCAAGTACCCAAATTTTGATCATGGGGATGCTGCAACGGTCAACAATACGAGGGGCAGTCACCTGTCACTTTTTCCACTGCAGTTTGTAACTTCGAACGGTTGCTAAACAGATGGTTGCCAGTTGAGGTCTATCTGTACTCCAAGGTTCTTTCCATAACAGGGAATCACTCAGCTGTATTCTTTCACGTACGCCTCCATTCTGAAGCAAGCTTGTCCATGGTCCTGAACGTCCTTTGGAGGAGGCTTCTCCAGAGATGAGGACTTAGACTTAGAATAATTTTAGTGTCACTTTGAATGTACACTAATCGGCATACATTAAAATGAAATTACGTTGCGTACAGCTCTCAGAGGGTCTCCACTTCTAATGTCAACATAAACCTAAAGGTGACAGGATAAATAAATAAATGAATGAATACGAAATTATGCATGTACCCACATCAATTGTACGGCACGGCGAAACAACGCTGTCTAGTTCGGATGTATGCATGCACACGGCGAGAGAAAGGAATCTTGCGAGTTTATCAGACGGACGGCACAGGGAACAAAGCCCTAAGAAAGAATCTGAAAGTCCTGCTAGAAATACTTCGAAACCTTCTCCCAGACAAACAGCAAACAGCAAGAGGAGGTTTCCAAATCCATCCCTCGGAACCTCACAAGGCCCTTTCACGCCTCTCCTTTCTCCCTCTCCTAGCCTCTTTGATGCGGTTTATTCCTTGATTAAGAATAAGATCCACCGGCTGCCTGTGATTGATCCCATCTCGGGGAACGTCCTGCACATCCTGACCCACAAGCGCATCCTCAAATTTCTGCACATCTTTGTGAGTGCTGGGGAGGTCTAGGAAGCCCGGAGTGCTCTCTGCGGCTGCTGCTGTGTGATGACTGTACTGAATTCTTTCCTTAAGGGTTTGTTTGTTTGTCAGCCTGCACTGGCAATGCTCGTGGTGCTTCTGAAAAGCTTGAGAGAAAACTGTTTCTTGGGTTGAGCTCTAAAACCGGCACACAAATCTCTTCCTGCCTTTCAAGCTGTTCAGAAAAGTGGCCTTTGGCGAAAGGGCTAGAGTGACATCTCGTCTCTTATTACGTGCAGGATGGAGGATGGAGGGAACCAATACATATAGAAGGAGATAGAAAAGGAGTGGTAAAATGGTAATTGACGGAAATGGCCTTATGTGGTTGTAGCCTCGTTATCTTCTATTCCACAGCGTTTGGATCTGGTCTCGGGCATGGAGATCTCAATACCATCGCTATAGTTATGAGCTGAAAGTATATTGCTGGCTAAAAAGCTCTTTTGTAAAAGGTTGAGCGCAGAATTACATTTTCCCCCTTCATTGAATTCAGAATCACAGGCAAGCCATTGTAGCAAGCCATGCTGGTTGGGGATTATGGGAGTTGAAATCTTACAGTTGCCAATGTTGGACATCCCTGTTCTAAATGCGTGTTTTTTCTTCCCCAGAGCCAATTAATTCTCTGTCGTTTCTTATTTTATCCTTGAATGGAGTTTGATCGGGCTAGGAGAGCTCACCTTGAGTAAGAATGCTAAAGTTTTGGAAGGAGAACTAAGAAATAAATAATGGTTCAGAAGGAGATCTGTATGCCCTTAAATTAAACTTGGCTTGATGATCACGGTAGAATTATTTAGGTCAAGGGTGTCAAAATTGCAGCCTGCGGACGGGATGTGTCCTGTGTTGGCCATGCGCACGCCCGGTTTAGTGAAGGGGGCGAAAGTCGCGATATGTCACATGACGACACTGTAATGACGTGAGTTTGACACCCCTGATTTAGGTGAATTGAAGACAGATTGGAGGATCAATTATTACTGCCTTTTGATGAACCCCTCCTATTTTGGTATCTTTCTCTCCTATGCTGGTTGATCCTGCAGGCTTCCTTGGTGATATCATTGCTCTGAATCAGATCTAGTCAGCCAGGAACTGCCACCATAAACTTCCACTTGTTCAAAGACTGACTCTGACTCAGCAGCATGGTGGGAATTAAAATAGTGGCTCCCAAGTGGCGGCCTAAACAAAGTGCTTGGTAGCTACCTGAGATTGCCATATGCCAATGGGAACATCAAGGGAATTTGTCTTTTGCTAGCTTTTTAGATTCAGAGATATTTGTATCATTTGTATCTACTGGCCTCCATTGTGAGGAAAGAAGGATGGAGCTGGCTTTCATAATAATCCTCTCTTTTTCTCATTGCAGGGAGCCATGCTTCCAAAGCCACGCTTCCTGCAGAAAACCATTCATGAGCTGGGCATTGGTACTTTTCGTGACATTGCTATAGTGATAGACTCAGCTCCTGTCTACACAGCTCTGGAGATTTTTGTGGACCGCAGAGTCTCGGCACTGCCTGTGGTTAATGAAAAAGGTGTGGGGAAATCTCTGGCTGCTTATCCCATCTTTGCTATGTTACCTGAATCCTGGCCCTCTTTCTCACATGCTCAAGCACAGCTAATGCAGCTCTTTCTTTTTACAGAATCATAAAATTGAAAGGTACCTCAGAGGAAATCTAGTTCAAATCTGTTAAAGCATTTCAGACGGATGGCTACCCAGCCTCTGTTTAAAGACCTCTAGTAAGGGCAATATTTGACTTCCTCAGGCATTCTATTTTACCAGTTGATAACACCTACTAGGGTTATTAGCAAGAAATTCCTCCTAATAACGATAACCTGATTTTACATCTCTATAGTTTCAATACATTGGTTCTATTCCTGCCCACTGGAGTGGCAAATATAAGACCTACTCCCTCCTCTGTAGGACAGCCCTTTAAATATTTGAAAGACCGATATCATATCTCCTCAATTTTCTCTAATCATATCCATTTTCTTTAAATGGCCTCATAGGACTTACTTGCCACTCCTGTCGCCATCTTGGTAGCCCTTCTCTGAACTTGTTGGAGTTTGTTGATACCCTTTCAGAGTACAATGCTCCAAACTGGACATGATATTCCAAGTGGGATCTGCCTATGGCAGAGTAGAATGGAACAATTCTGGATTAAAATATTACAGTTAGCAGTTCTGCAGTTACCTCCCACTAGTACCCCAGAATCTATCTGAACTTGGAGTTTTCTACCCCTAAATGAGAAAAATAACTACAGGTGCATCATGAAATTATGTAAACTGAACCAACTTGGTTCCCTCCGGAGGCGCTAAGTACATAGCCTGTTATTCCCAAGTGGGTGGGAATCATGGCTAAGATGCATAGCTCTTTGAGGAGGGTCTTCAACTCATACAAGTCCCTGAAGCCGATTGCCGTATTCCCCGAGATGCTCTGTGCTGTTATAAGCTAGGATAACTATGATAGTCAGTTCTCCAGCCATTCAGAGTTATCCATCAGGAACTTGAATGGTTTCCTCTTTTTGCTGTCTCCACAGTTATGACAGTAGGTTTATATTTGAATTAATTGTCATAATTATGAGGCTTAGCTTGCCAATATTTTATTATCGCACCTGGCAAAGTCAGCATCTATTTTTCTGGCCCAGGTCCATCTTGTCTTTTCCTCCTCCCCTCAGTACAGTATTATACTATATTTCTGGAGCTCTCCAATTCGTTGCTGATTTATATTTGGGTTGCTCTCCCTTTATATTCACTTCCCAATATTATCGCATTTTGTTATTCCTTTGCTTCCTGTGTGAGTGATGATGCTGTCTTAAGGATATCCAGTTGTAGACTAAATTGCTAGAACAAGGGGTGCTAGAGCTTGATGCTAATTCACAGCATAAATGAGAGCCAGTTTGGTCTAGTGGTTAAAGCACCAGGCTAGAAAGAAGGGGATCTTGAGTTCAAGTCCTGTCTTGGCCATGAAAGTTAGCTGGGTGACTTTGGACCAGTCACTTTCTCTTCGCCCAATCTGCCTTGCAGGGTTGTTGTTATAGGAGGAAGATGTGCTGGATATGTTCGCTGTGTTGAATTATTTGTAAAAAATAATAAAGGCAGGATGCAAATAAATAAAAATATATAATCCTATGGATCTCTACTTAAAATGAGTCCAGTTACTTTAGTAGTTCTTTTCAGCTATACGACTACGGTCTTAGTCTGGATTTAGGATTATCACTTTAAGATAGACGTGTTTCAGAACAATCTTTTGGGACATTTTGGGACCATGAAAAATAAAGTTGGCTCCTGTAAATGCTGACATTATGAGGTAAATAGAGGAGATCTTTTGTCATTTCATGATGGAATTGCAAACCCCCCCCAACATTTTGGATGATGGTGATTAATAAGATGTGTAGTGATAATTTAATGAACATGCAATTTAACCCTTTTTTAAGCTAAATTAATCCATAATTCTGTTAATAGTTGATAACATCCAATTTGATGAATACTGAAAAAGGGAGTTCCTTCATAAAATATACAGTAGAGCTAACTTTTGGTTAAATTGGTAGTGTTAATTTTCCATTCTTAGCTTCAAGCTATAAGGCAGGCCTGGAAATTCATGACGAAATCGTGAAAGCATGTTCATTGTCGGGTTCGTTGCAGGAAAATCTGTTAATCTTTTCTGTGGTAACTTTGATGCATTGGAAGCTTTAAATCGTTATACCTGGAGAGATTCCTGAACCGCTGTTCCCTTCTGTTTCTTATGCAGGAACAGTAGTTGGCCTCTATTCCCGCTTTGATGTGATTGTAAGTATGGAGCAGAGGGTCTGATAAACAGAAGTACTGTATTTCTCGTAAAGGAAAACATTCCCAGATTTAAGATTTGCCCCATCCCCAGCTATAGAGTAGATTAAAAAAAATAAGATAACTCATTTTAAAGATAAATTATTTGGGAATGAAGTTTTTGGATAAATAACACTAAGAAGGACTAAGAGTTCACATACAATATAAAACTGGTATGTTTATGTGATGGGGAAACAGCAATTATTAACAAGTGGTAAGAGAAGGTTATATGTTGTTCACCTTTAAGACAGGAAAAAGCATTTAACTAACTCTTGCATTTTGGAGAAGCTGTGTAAGGACAATGCCTCCAGATGAGGCTTCTATTATTGTCTGTCCCACTCATGAAATTCTACAGTGATCTAGAATAATCCTTTTACTAGGGTTATTTATTTCCATAGAATATTTGTTGTACAGTGACCAGGTTCACTTATCACAGTACATTATATTGTTTTTAGTTTGATTGTGGCTTATCATATTGGATGAACCCAGCCACTGAAGTCCTAAAGCTGTCAGGTGTGACTTAAAATGTTAGAAGCCAGCCAATCATAGTTTGTGTAATAAACAATAGCTAAGCAAACCATGGCTCAATGTTACATATGAGCATACCATGAATTAGTGTGTTAATATGGGATGATTGTGCTTGCAGACATGTCAAACTGGCAGCCCACGGGCCGGATGCGTCATGCACAGGCCATGCCTACCTCCAGAAAGGCAAAAAAAGTCACGATGCATCACGTGACAAGATCAAGTTTGACACCTGTGGGCTAAGGCCTTGCTTCAAAGATTTTGAGGTGTCCCTCAGCTTAATAGTGTGAGTTCACAGTGGCCATAATGCAATAATGCTGTACTCCCTCTTTCTTCCAAACTCCTCCTCTCCAATTACTCTCCATAGCATTTGGCTGCCCAGAAGTCTTACAACAATCTGGACATTAGTGTGGGAGAAGCCCTGAAACAGCGCTCGGTCTGCCTAGAAGGGGTCCTTACATGCCATCCCTATGAAACTCTAGAAGACATCATTGATCGCATTGTCAAAGAGCAGGTATGGCTCCTGGATCATAGATAGGAGTGGGCAACGGGTTGGTTAAATTCATGTCCTTCCTTCCCCAGATGTCCTCAATATGTGTGTGTCCTTCAGATCCAAAGCCTTTTGCTTACTAGGGCATGGCTGATGTATGGTTTTAATCCAACCATCCTGCCACTTGTCCCCTGACTTTTATTGACAGGTGTTCCAGGAGCAATCTAGGCTCACCTAACCTGCTCTTTTTCATATGGAAAAGACCATGATTACAACAGTAGACAAGTGGATAGGTGTGTTTTGGGTGATGCAGATGGATCTTTAATTTACATTTGTAATCCAGTGTGGGCAACTTTTGTAATATCTGGATTTCTTGCTTTTGTTTTTCTTTTCTGGCAGCTGAAGATGACTTAAGCATAAAAATGCAAATTATGGTATTATTATTATGGTTGGTTGCAGTCAGCTAGATATTTAGCCTGGATTTGGCATTTTAGCCAGATGTTATTATTGTAAGCTACTTAGAGTAGCTCCACAGTGAGATAGGCAGCAAATAAATGTAACAAATAATAATAATAATAATAATAATAATAATAATAATAATAATAATAATAATAATAATAATAATAATAATA
>JANHFL010000001.1:708863-730612 GCA_032468155.1 Oxyrhabdium leporinum
CCGAGGTGGGTAAAATGAGGACCCAAATTGTTGGGGGCAATAGGCTGACTCTGTAAACCACTTAGAGAGGGCTGTAAAGCGGTATATAAGTCTAAGTGCCATTGTTATTGCTGTTGCTATTTAATATGCTGGATTCACTTAACCACATGGTTTGCTTAATGATCACATAATACACTTAATTACCATAGTGACCCACTGAACAACTGCCCTGACTTATTACCAAAATTCCAAGCCCAACTGTGGTTGTTAAGTGAGAACTATCTGTACTGCTGTACATTGCCATGATTTATTTTTATTTTTTTTGTGGAAGAGGAAGTATTCACAATAGTCCAACATCTGAGCAACAGCAAGTACAGTAAATAACAACTATGCTTCAATGTAATTTCAACAACCATGGTCACGATGGCAGGAAAGTATGAGATTTCATTTCAGCAAAGCTAGAAAGCAAAAGATTGGGAGAGGCTCAACTAGATGTTGTGACCGCTTCCGTGAGCAATTGTTTTCACAAGGGAAAAAAAAAAACGTTTTAAAATATGGCTCTCTGTCAAGTACTTGTGCTAGTTCTTCACTTTAAAAATGTGTCTGATGGGGAGGAACATGTATCATTACAATCTTAACATGCAATCCCTCCCAATAAGTTTACAATTATGAAAATACCTGCTGCTGCACTGCAGATTGAACTAAATCAGCAGTGTTATTCTTCTTCTGGCAAGATAGACAAAACACCTGTGCACATTTGTGTTCCAGTTATTTTGTAAAAGAAGGTGATTCCACCTCCATCGGAGAACCTGAAGCTTGTGGATGACAGGCGCGTGTCGGCAGAAAAATGTTCTAATTTTTCTTTTCCTGCATCAAGCAGGAAACAGGACTGGGTGGCCTGTAAAACCTCTCTCCCAGCTCTCTCTGCTCCTAAGGTTTTCCTTTCCAAGCCTAAATTTGTGCTCACCTATGCAGATGGAGCATGAGAAATGCTAGTGTGTCTCTATTAGTCATGGGCAACTTCATGACAACACGGCAGAGTTCAATATGGCAGGCAGATTCATCCAGCATTTCTGAAAGAAAGGGTGATGCAAATCCTTTATGCCTTTCTAAGTCATCCAGAGTGTTCAGCCATTTAACCTCGCTCCTTTTTTCATGAATGACCAGTTTTCCCCTAATAAAACTAGAATCACTTAAGTTATAGCACTTTAATTGCACACTGATCCAGCAAGAAACTAAAAGGTTTCCAAGAATCAAGAAATGTCAGGTACAAGCAATCAGGAACCAGGATAGATATTACAGGTTTATTGCATGCTACCTGTACCCAAGAATCTGGTCTACTAATGGTTCAGGTAAATTGGCACCAGATAAGAGTCAACAGACTTCAAGGGGGAGGGCTGGACTTAGGTCTCTTACAGGGGCGTAGAAACACCAAACTGATGATGCGTTTGACTCCTCCCTCACCCTCAGGCTCAGCCTGGTCATATCCTACATCACCCACGCTCCCCTTGGTCACTTCCACTCCAGAGCTTTATCAGAGAATCCCATCCCCACTCACCTGCTGCCTGCAGGAAGGCAGGGTGCAGGCAAAAGGTAACTAAAGGCTCTTTCAGATTCCTCAGGAAATCCTTGAGGATGCCACAGATCACATGCACATCAGCCACAAGGTCGAGGGAAGGAAGAGCTCCTTGGGCCGAGAGCAGTTTGCATTTCCATTCACGCACGAGGGGTTCTGTCCCTGGCACTCTGTACAGTCCAGCCTAGAGGTGAGCAAAGGGCCAGGGAAATAATTAAAAGGATGGGGAACATCCACTGGAGTTGATCCTAGACAATTGCTGAGTTACAATCAATGACACCAGTCAAAAATCAGAGTGCTATCCCCTCCGAGAAGGGGAAGATATCTAATTAAAGGAGAGAAGAAGTTATGAAAATCCTAAAGAGGTTCCTACTAGCAGATACAAGACAAAAGCAGACAACAGCTGCTGAAAAGAAACAGATTTATTAAATTCGAGGGTGGCGAAGTGCATAACTTCAGAGCACAAGGGGGAAAATGCAACACCTGTTTGCAACTCTTTCATGGGGCTGTGTCTTTTCCAGAGATCATGCAGCAGAGGTGGATTAAAAAACAGAACATGATCAGCAGCACTGAAACATGAAAGGGAAAAAGATGAGAAACTACATTAAAAAAATAAATATAGAACAGAGAGAGCGGGGGGGGGGGTTTCCTCAGTGTTTAGAGAATTTTATGTAGAGACCCACATTTTATAAACAACAAAATATCCATTGAAAGACTCTTTACGTAGTCATCAGGGGGCAGAAGCAAGATTCAAAAATATGCTGGAGTTCTGCCACCAGGTGGCAGCATTTAGCTGACCTTGGATAATCTCAAAGAACACTAAGCAACTACGGAACTGAAGATCACTTGGAAGTTCTAGGGCTGCAAAAGTAAGCAAATTATTGGGGGGGAAAAACCCCATCCCTGATAAACGTTATTGCCAAGATAACTGCAGAGTTCATGTAATCACCAGAAGTTAAGTTTGGCTTGAGGATGACTTCACCATCTGAGGAGTTTCCTCACCTCTTTTACTCTGGAGTGGGCACCTGGCACACACCGCAAGGGACAATGTTCTTTGCACTCTGCATGCATTAGAAGCTGACACGACCGACATTTTAGTGCCATCCTCCCAAAGCGCAGGCGGAATTGGCAAACGACACACCAGTCCAGACGAATCACCTTCGACAGAGGACAAGGAAGAAAGGT
Organism: Oxyrhabdium leporinum; assembly: GCA_032468155.1. Classification (NCBI taxonomy): domain Eukaryota; kingdom Metazoa; phylum Chordata; class Lepidosauria; order Squamata; family Cyclocoridae; genus Oxyrhabdium; species Oxyrhabdium leporinum. The sequence goes on from JANHFL010000001.1 coordinate 711,604, forward strand.
GATGAACACAGCACAGGAAAAAGAAGATGGCATTGAGCCCCTGCAGCTCTGGCTATTTCTAAAATAGACAAATCTAAACTATAACCTTGCCCTTCAGCCCAATATTCTCTTTTTTTGAAATCTCAGAATGTTCGTGTTCTCTACACTTCGGAGAAAGCTGTGAAAGGAAAGCCTAGGGGAGTCTTACTGGTGAGCAATCCTTAAGTTGCCCCTGAAGTAACAAAGCACACGGGTCTGAAAGACAAGCTACACGTTACCTTAGTTGTACAGTTCTGGAAGTGAGAAGACATTTCCCCCTCAAAAAAATGATAGCATAGAGACAACCTGGAATGACTGTAATAGGGAAAATGGGACAATCCTAGATCAGGCCAAGTCCAAAACTGCCAGGGAATTTCTAGAAGCCTGGCACTCTGACAAATCAGCCATCAATAGACACATAGACAGTAACAACATCTATAGACTATGTAAAAGAGACAAACAAACAACCCCAAAGAAAACAAAAAGACTCCAGCACCTCTCCATCAGTAATCAGCACTCAGATCAGCATAAACTTCAAGTTCAACTAAGCAATACCCCAATCAAGAAACTTCCAAAGAGCCATCAGTAAAGAGCCCAACCAAAGAATCTCGTAAGACCACCCTCACCAACAGGCAAGACACCAGAATATAAGATGACAGCAAGCAGCACTCCTTGCTAGCAGTTATGATGTTACCTAGTTAGGATAATAAAACATCTGCAAGAAAACAAGCAATCTCAGAGTGCACCAAGGACTATAATAGTCTAGTTCAGGTTTTTCAAACTGGGTAGGGTTCTATGAGAAGCTAAAGGGCAAAAAGGTTGAATTGAACACAGCCAATTGTAGCATATCAATTTTTCTAAGTGAAAAACAACCACATCCCAGTCACTAAATACTTATTTGCTTGGTTAAAACATTATCTTCAAGTAATTGGAAATTCATGTCGGAAACTCTAATTCTGCATTGCAATAAACAGTTTACTTTTTATTCTTAAAATAAGTGGTTACCATTTTGGAAGCAAATTGGTGTTGTTGGAGTGGTGGCATTCCTGATGAATGAATGAAGGCACCAATAGTTTTCCCAGAGGTAGGTGCAATGGTCTTGCTTCCAACCTGGCTATTTTGTCTACCAGATTCATTAGTGTTATTCCAGATAGAAGTGAGCTCTGTAAAGAAAAAGATCCACACTCAGCATGAGGAATATATATATAAAAGAAGGGACTCATCCTTCTATTCTACTCAACTTTTCTCCGCATGCCTGACTGAACCATGAATTAGGCTATATTCCTACCTCAGATGGCATATTTTACCTGGGGAGAAGCAGGACAAGACTCTGTGTTAAAGATTCTCCAGCTGAGACCTCAGTCGAATTGCTCAATATGGACAAACCCTGGTTAAGCTGGAGAGAGTTCTCCCACCTTTCCCTTGGACACCAAGTCTGGGAACACAGGGACAATTAAACTGCCAAGCAGCAGAAAAGCGAGAGGGTAGACTGAACATTTGGCAAGACCTCAACACACATATGATGTCCAGGATCCCACCAGTGAGGAAGGAGACCCAAACCACAAGCCCTTTCCTCCTGTATACACCCACTGGAGTTGCAAAATTCTTCAGCAAACAAAAACTTTACCCTTGAAATTGTTACAGGAGCCTGACTCCTAAGCAGGGTTTACACCCTGAACTAAACTACAACTTTGGATTTACAACCCATAAGGTTACACATGTTTTTTCATTGACAAACAAATCATCTTGAGACTGAATGACATATAGTATATGAATCCAATCACAGATATGATTTTGAGTTTGAATCCCCATTTCTCTGCTTCTAGTTCAGCCTCACTTTCTTCCTTAAAAGGTGCTGAAATAGTAGAAGCAGAGAGTATAAAAAGCCTCTGTTGTGATGCAATTTCTCTGAATTACACCTAAGTAAGAGATTATAAATCTGCCCTTTCATATGCTGCCATTCATTGCTACAGTCCCTTGGAAACACCCATCAAATACAGGTGAGAAGGAGGAGGTAATTTTCTTGCATAATTGGTTAAACCTTCTGACAATGCTCTTTCACTAATCATACCTGCTCAATTTCAGTATCGGTTACTACTACCCCCCCATCCCAAGGAACTGAAGGGGGAATGGACACCTGAGTGCTTGGAAATTGAACCATTCAGCTGGGATTGACAATGGGGCACTACAGCACTGGGTGATAAACTGTAAGGGCAAGGCTTCTTCTGCCACCAATGGCTCTAGATCTCAAGGTCACCAGAGGTAATTCCTTCACCTGGCAAGAATTGGAACAGAGAAAAGGAAAGAAGGTAGTTATGTGAAGAAAAAAAAGAAGGAACAGATATTAATCTCTTCAAATGCAGATCCTTATCTACGTATCAGATTTCATATGGACAGAAACATAGGATTGGGTTTAATTTAACCAGTGAGATGTATAGGCTTGCAGGCCACAGCTGCACAGCATGTTCAGATGATGACATAGCTAAACTTATCCAAATAAAAAAGGCAAGGCTGTACAGCATGTATATGCAGGTAATGGCATAATTAGAACTGACCAAATAAAGAAGTAGGGCACAAACTAACACTTATGTGTCTAAATTGAATGGATGGAGTAGAGGAGAGGAACCAGGCTGATAAGAGCCAGGAGCCAGCTCTTGGATTATCTTGGAGGAAGCACAAATCTCTTATTGGGATAGACCAAATGGTTGCCAGAGAAACATTACAGAAGACCTCAGGTGGACCGATAAGGATCAACCAATTACCAAGCTTGATGCTGAATAATGGCATTTATAGCTTAGTGATGTACCAATCAGGGCTTAAGAGGGCTATCATTTTCACTTGATCCTTCCCTACCTTACTTGATGTCATATTTAAGTTCCTGCTTTGCAATATCACATTATCTCATTTCTCTCCACAGCTATTCAGTGAAATAGCAGGTTTAAGTTGGTAATGGCAAGAATAACAGTTTGCATCTTGAATACCTTCTCACTCATGCATTCATTGACGGATACCTACATTGTTAGTAAATGCTCCAGAACGCTGTGAGAGCTTGGCTACTACTGCTGGCTGAGCCAGGGAGAAACGCTGGAAGAAAAAAAAAATTGTAAGCATGAACGCCACATGAGCTTATCACAGGGAAGTATAAATATTTTTTTGTTTCTCCTATCCCACAAAACATTGGTAGGTGAAAAACAAATCGGTGTAGATGTCAAACTTTTCAGAGATTTGAAGTTAAAAAACATTGTGGTTGCACTCGTGTACATGAATAAAATCCTGCCTTCCCCTGTCCGGCAATAGTGCTCTTGTAAGCTGCTGGGAATTGTTTGATTGTGGCAGGAGACAAGACAAAGAAGCAAATATTCTGTCATTTACCACTCTTGTTTTTGCCTTTGACAGATCTGATCATCCTTACCTCCTTAAAGACAAACAAAAAAAGAAGAAGCTTGAGGGCGGACATGGAGGTATGTTATTCACAAGTTACTTACAATAACAATCATTTCTAAATAAACCATTCAAATTTTGTTTTACACTGTAGGGAGTTAAAACCCACCCCTCTCCTAGAAAAATGAAATATTTTAGGAAATAGGAAATATTAAAAGGGCAGAGAAATAGAAACTCAGAGAGGCAGTAACTCAACCCCCTCCCCCCTCCCCTTTGTTAATGGGCCATTAAGGCCTGGGCCAGTCTATTCTACATAATAAAGATCTACTTCCTTCAGGCATAGGCATTTAATTGCCCTTCATTGTATCACCCAGCAAGATTCAACTAAACTCGGCTACAAGGCTAGCCATAACCTCTGACAGCAACCAATCAGGATACTCTTCCTGTATCCCTTTCTTACATGTAGACTAAAGGACCTTCCTCATGGCCACATTAATGGGAATTCCTGCAGGTTCCTGAACTGCCAGAAAATTGCATCAGTATAATAATCTGCACTTCCGTAATGGATAACCTCTAAATTGCTTTAGGAACCAGACTTTCAAACAATTCAGTTCCTTACAGTTGTGTTACAATGCAACACAATGCATTGTTAGCGATTGGTTCCTTTCACTTTGTTTTCTGTTCCAAATAGGAGCAGTTAGTAGGAGAAACCGCTCTTCTTAACATGTAATGAGATAGACTTGGGCAAAAATATGCAGGTGCTTAGCAGGGAGGTTTTGGTGCCTACGTGAAGGTTCCTGGTTCAGAGACGCTCTGTGCCAGCCGCTTGCACTTGAACTATTTCTGAATAAGATCTTCTGGAAGGGAGGTAAACCCAGTCCAAAAATTTAGCCTAGCTGATTAGTCCATGGGTAGAGATGGGGTGTGGAATGAAGTGGGAGGAAGCTTGCAGGCAGAGAGAGAACCTGATAATCATGCCAATTTTCTGTCCCACTATTTGAGTCCATCGATCAAACAGACTCTTTTTGGAGACATATTTACCAGTCTGTAATGCAGGTCTCAGAAATGGACCAAGTGACAAGTCACAGAGACAATGGTGAGCTTACCAGGAGCATGAGGGGTATACTTTCTTCTATTTCACAGCGAGGGCCTTCTGAAACCTCTCTCTCAAGCTGGAAGAAAATCTGGCAGACTCTTGTCAATTTCAGTCCAGATCTTGACTATGCCAAATCTCTACCTGCTAAAAGGGACTAGCAGGACCCATAAATGGTTGTGTCCAGGGACGTCTAGAAGGCTGGCATGGAGAGGCAAAATGGTATTCACTCCCGGCAATAAAAAAACATCCATTTTGAAAGCAGAGCCACACAAAATTCCTTGGTCTTGTTAGTTTGTTTTCCCCCAACATCAAAGTCTTGTGACATCAAAGACTTGAACTACTCAGAGTTGCCAGGACTTGAGCAGCATATACAAGGATTATAAAAGTCTGCCAATAACCATCTACTTTTATCAAATGCACCGGTGCTACCTTGAGGAAAAAAAAATTCTCTACACACCAGAGGTGGTGATTGAGATAGTTGGGAGTAGAACGGTGAAACCGGAGGTCAGAAAGAAGGGAAATTCAACACATAATATGCATTATGGCTATACACATCAGGCAGTTAGTGGCTGGGATCCGGCTTTCATGCATGGATGTGTTTGCTCAATAAGAAACCTTGTTCCCTATTTAATCCATGAAAAATCTATGAGCAACTCCTGATGAATTCTCACTTCATTTTGTGGCAGAATCAGTCTGTTTATTTTGTGTTGCTAGTCTTCTTCACATGCATATTTGTTTTTTATAACAACACTCACTGTGTGCAATACAGTGGACCGTATTAGTCATCCTTGTACATTTTCTTTGTGACCCATGTGTAGAAACATGGAACTTACCACTTCCTCGTCTGAGTGGTCAAAACTGATGTCAGATAGAATCAAGGTACCAGGTTCTTCTATTGCATATACACTCCTGGGAAGGCACATTGGAACGGATGCAAAACGAGCATCTATCTATGTTTCATTTGTTTTCCCAGTCCCATATAAGCACAGCTTGAATGATAATTATAGAATGATAAAATAAAATGAATAATGCCCTCCTCATTCAATGCAGGAATCTTCTACTACAACAATCCTGACAAATGGCTACCCAACTTCCTTCTTTCTAGGTTTCTGGAGGAGAGTAACAGAAACACAGAAGCATTTATGCTTTTTAAGAGAACAATATCAATGGGCTGAGAATCTATGCCAAAATCAGACTTTCTTCCTCATGAAACGTAGAAGAAACTCTTGAAAAAGTGTGGCCCCTGACATAACCAGTAGGACACCGAGAAGAACTAAGTTAATAAAATGCTGGTGCTTTTTAAAGAAAATGCAGGAGTAATCTTATCATGTTTTGCTTAATTATGTGCATGCGTCCAAGCAAACATTTCTAACAAGAAGTGGGCAGAATTACCTGTACATTTCTACTTGCTTCTCCTCTATCAAGGAAAAAGCAGGGACATATTTTTAAAAACTTATTAAGCTAAAACATGACAATTGAATATAAATTCATCAAATGCTTTATAAGGTCCATGTGTTGATTTATTCCCTCTTGATCTCTGATTTTTCCTCCTTTAGCACTGGTACTTATTTTACAGAGTTCTGCCAGAGATTATGGAGATAATCCATTATACGGATTAATTTTAATACTCAGAAAAAAATGGTAACATACTTGGAATGCAATTCTGTGTAGTTGTGCAGCATTCCAGGCAGCACTGAATTATTTTGATTCCTCTCTGCAGGGTTGGAGTTGGAATACCAATCTCAGAGGGGAAGGTCTAATGCCAGATGCTCTTCCCACCTCCCTGTCGTTCCCATGGCTGCTGCTTTTGAAGGGAATTCCTGACTTGGAAAACTCTCAGGAAAAGTGTTGCATGATGGGCAGAAGGGAATGGGGTTTTTCAACTGTCCATCGTGTCTCTGATCTAGTGGAAAGTTCCAATCATCTATTGGGCAGATTGCAATAATTTTCTTTATATTGCTTGAAACTGGAGAAATCCCAGAAGAGGATGGACAAATAAACATTGCTTTATTTCACCACCAAGGGTGCAAGGTATGCCAGAGTCGCACCAAACTAGACACTTCAAATTTAGTTCAAGTGTTTTAATGTGCAATGCTTCTTATGGAGACAAACTATACCCCCTTTCCAGAGGCAGATTTTGGATTGCTAGGGAAAGGTCTGGGGGCCATAATTCTTGTGTAAGATTGCATGCACAAGTGTGCCACATCAAAGCCTTTTAACTGAAGCCTGGTCTTCCAACACTCACTGTTTTCTAGGCAGTAGGCTACTGCGGCTGAAACACAGCCTCTCAACAATGGCCAGGTCTGCATGTTGGTCTTCACTGAGGCGACTGATCTGTGGGTCCGCCATGAAATAGTCATAGATAAGCTGCAATTTGCATTCCTGGAAGAGAACAAAGAAATCCTCTTAATGAAAAGAATGAAATGATGTTTGAGAGAGCCTCTGGCAATTGGAACAAGGTTTGAGCCTGGATGTTCTCTCAGGACCTGTACTAATATAAGATTAATTAACTATTCTCATCTCCCATGAACTCTCAGGATTACATTAACTTTACATTAACAATGTATTTAGAGCCAACAGAATAAATTAGATTAACCTGGGATTAAAACTTAATTAGGATTAAGCATGGCTGGCTCAGCAATTCTGGGAGTTGAAATCCACAAGTGATAAAAGGGCCATTGTTCCCCACCCGTCCTAGACAAAAACTTTTTTGAGAAGTATAAAAATGCAACAGATGCACTGAATGAGGTATGGTAGAAATGTTAACACTAACACCACTATAAAATGGTAACTGTTGGCCTCATACTCTTAAATATGGGTCTACTGCCATGTTTTCTGGTACTACTAAGAACTCAAGTCCAGTTATAGCTGGAAGGCTAGAGGTGATCCACTCTTGTTTTCAGATTAGGGGGCTATTTTTCCTAAAATCTATTACTTGACAGAACGGATGCTATTCATTTTCCTACCTCTTCCACTCACGGTAGTCATCTCATTCTGGGAATGCTGTTTTTGACAAGAGAATAAAATTCACATACCCGCTTTTCCAGCTCAGCTTCTGCCCAACGTCTTTTCTTCATTTCCACCTCTACTCGGTTCCTGGCATGTTTCAACTTCACCTCCAGCACAGAAAACTCAGATTCTGATTGGCGTAACTGCTGCCTTGCCTTCTGTAAATCAGAAACCAGCTGGCAGCATCGCTGGCACATCTCCTCAAGACACTTGGCAATCTGAAGATATTCTGAAGAGATGCACGGAGTCAGTATCGGGATCTGATGGCAAGGGCTCAGAATCACCTATGTGTAAATAAACGTTGAAAACACATAGGTATCTTGTATGTACCCAAGGACATGAGCTAAGATGGAAAATATCAAAATGAACAAAGAGAATGGGTTCTCCTGTGTGTCAGGAAAGGGGTATAGGAGGAGTACTTTTCTCCTTATTCTTACGTAATCAAAGAGTTTCTAGATTCTGGCCAACCTGCTACCGGGAAGCACTGATACGATGCCCAAAATAACAAAGAATGCTTGAATTAACAGTTTCTCACCACTTTCTCTCAAGCCCCACTAAAAAGACTCTAAAGATAATATGATCAAAACTCTATTAGAACAGCATCCTCTTAGCCCACTGATTAATGGGCCAACTGAATTGCCCCAGTTCTGACAGCTGCCATGGTAAGAACAGAAGTATTTAATAAGAGACTGTTCAAGAGATTGCATTCTGTAGCTTTGTACCAATGCTTAATTGTTCTATAGAATCCATCTCAAGTTGTGAAAGATCCAAATAAAGAATGGTCCACTCCAATACAGCTATTTTCTTGAAATCTCAGTACTTTGGAGAGAACGTTGCTAGATTCTGTCTTCTTTCTCATGTACCTTAAAATATTTCTTAGCTTATACAATGCTTCTCAGGCATTTTGAATTTATAGCGTCTGCAATCCATTAGTTTTTATCACGCTGCCTGACTTTGGTAAGAGTTGCAGCCTCTGGAGGGCTTCAGATCACTGATTCGTCTTCTGTAACATGATCTTACATGGTGGAAGTTGAATTAAACAGAAGATGGTGCTCAGGATCTTTTCTGACACTCTCACTTTATATATATTCTTTTGCTTGTCAGCCAGATATCGTTTTAAAGATTTCTTGAAAAAAGCAGAACCACGACATAAGATCAACACAAATTTGAGTAGCAAAAATTATATAGACTGTAGACTTGGCAACCAAGTAGAAGGGACAAATCCAATGGTAGGGGAATGGCCATCAGACAAAAATGGCAAGCACCTGAATACTGATGCGGAAGAGCGGTGGAAAAACTTTACTTGCTCTTCAGTTCTGCTTGTGAGATTCCCTTGAGAATCAACTTGGCTCATCTATAGACTATTAAAACTCTAGTTCCTATAACCTTTAATTGGGCAAAACAGCATCTCACAGGGCAACAATTTTTGACACAAGGTACCTTACATTGGCTAACTTACAGAATATGTACAAAATCCAGGAGCCATGACTCCTGAGGAAATGAAATTTGGGAAAGTTGTGGCTGCTTCAGTGCTGCTGCTGCCCCTGCATACCCTTCCTGGACTAAGCCCCTCCCCCCATGCCTTCCCTGACCCATGCAACACTGAATTCCCCCCCATGAATTGGGGTTAGCATGGAGCCCTAGGTCGTGGCATTAGATACCTAACCAAGGTGCTACCTGAGCTAGTGCTTCAGGTAGCAAATAGCAATAGCACTTAGACATATATACCGCTTCATAGTGCTTTTACCTCCTTTTCTAAGCGGTTTCCAGAGTCATCATATTCCCCCCAACAATCTAGGTCCACATTTTACCGACCTCTGAAGGATGGAAGGCTGAGTCAACCTTGAGTTGTTTAGAATCGAACTCCTGGAGTAAGCAGTGAGTTACCCTGCAGTACGGCATTCTAATCACTGCACCACAGCTCTAAACAGACCTAAAGGAAGCTTGAGAAACAATAGTAGAAGTTCTGCAGGCAGCATTTTTAAAGCATTGCCTTCAGAGCATCTTTAAAACTTGCCACTCAGTTAACGTGTTAGTATACAAAGGGGAAAAAACCCCTCTAAAACAACTGAGGAGTAATCATCTTAATTATATTTACAAGTTTAACAGAAATCAAAGTTAGACTTTTCCCTGACTCCCACCTGCGTATTGTAGATTCAGCCGAGACCCTGCTATTGCAAAGCAGTACCTTCCTCTGGTACGAGCTCAACAAAGCTAGTTTGAAGCTGAATAAAGCTAGTCTGAAGTTTGTTTCTTCTCTGAAAGACAGCCCTAGAACATCAGTTTTTAATTCAGGATCAAATTGTCTGTGGAGATTCTCAGCCACCCAGGTCATGGTTTTCCCAAGGTGCTTTTTCAAGAGGCAAACTGGACTTTGTTTTTCTTTGCAAAATGAAAGAAAAACAAAGGTGTTTTTTTTCCAGATTCCTCTTGAAAAAAGCACCTTTGGGATGTTTGGGTCCAAAAGTCAACAGGACCATAGAAACAGCATACATGCACATTCCAATAAAAAGCAATCAGATCAGATCAAAGGAAGGGAATATTATCGGGCTAATGCAATTCAGCACATACATATTGTAACATGAATCCAAGGAATGAAGGATTACTCAACGTGGCAATAGCCAAAATATAAATATCTAAATGTATTATTTATATTGACATAGGTACCCCAATCCTTTCCAGGCCAAAGGGCAAATTGCATGAGCCCATACAAAGTAGGGGAACAAACAAATAGCTCTCATGGACAATGCTCAAGCAATGACAAAATACACATTTATCAGGTTAGGAGCTTGCTTCTTCCCATCTTCACCAGTCCTCTGAATTATGTTTGTGGTCATCTATCATTCTTATTTTTCAAGAATGCTTGCAGCCTATGTGGCCCAAAGCATTCCTATATTTAATAAAGATTAAGTTAGAGACTGGCTCTCTGTGCTTCAACATACCCATTCCTCATGCCCATGCCCTTTTAAACAAGAAAGCTGGAAGAATAAAACATTAAAGTGCTCTTGAGTGAAGAGCCTGAAAATACCACAGGAAGCATCTATAGATACACCAATACTTAAAAATACAGCGTGGGCAGCTTCAGTGTTATTTCAATCCAAAATTGAAATTTCTGATCATTCAGTGTACAGAAAGCTGGGACATATAATTCAGCAAATAAAATAAGGGACATGCAAATATTGTTTTGTCATTCCAATCTTCCATGAACTGGGCAAAGCTATGAAAAGTAAGAGAAGTATTTAGGACAAAGTTTGTCTTTTATGTCTTCCCTTTGGTTCAGTCAACACAGAAGACTAAACTCACAATTACAGAGAAACAACAAAAACCTTGTAGAACAGAAGGATCTACTCAGAATTGTATCTTGCCTTAAAAAAGCAGGGACACAGAAAGAGGCAGACAATAACTTTAGGGCAAGGGTGTGCAACTATGACTTTACAACGTGTGGTCTTGAACTCCAAGAATTCCTGAACCAGCATGCCTGGCTCAGGAATTCTGGGAGTTGAAGGCCACAGGTCATAAAGTTGCTTTATGGCTTGGAGCCCCAATTAGGGCTTAAATCAAATTGGTCATTAATGCTAACAGATTCAGAGGTGAGATAGGAAGGAAGTGGGTACAGAGAAGAAACGAAGGTGAGCTAGCCAACCCACCTTCTTCAACGCTGCTGTTGAAATTGGCAAGCTCCAAGAGTTGATCCAAATGCTGCATAAGCAGTGGGCCAAAGCGATGCATCCTGCTAAAAACAAGGATTGAGGAGGAGGTAAAAAAGACAGAGCAGGACCAACCTAGGAACTGTTTTTGCCTTAAGCACAGCACAAGGAAAGGCCTACTATGAAGCAATAAAACAGACGGTCTTCAGCTTCTTCCCTTTAGTAGCCAAGCTGAACCTCAAAGCTGCTTGAAAAATTCTGCAACAGAAGCCTCACATGTGTTGTAGAGTTTGGTTTGCCTTTTTTTCCTCCCCTACCTTCCGGATAAATTGATGTTTGAGTAAAAGACTTTCCCCATTTTGCTATTTTTACTTGGTTGACTTAGTCTCAGTTTGACTGTTTCTCAGTCCATTGTGCTTTCTGTTAATGTTTTAAGGGAAGAGAGGAGACGGTATAAAGAATAAAATATATTCTGATATAAAACTTTGCACAATGAATTCCCACACCCAAGAATACGCAGCCATCCGCTAGTCATATTGTGAAGAATTCCGGGAAATGAAGTCCAAATCATGGTCACTCGTTCTCGGAAATCCTGTGTTTTTCATCGAGAAAAACCATCCTTGCCAGACTAGGGACTGGGAAATGAACGGGCGGGAGAGAAGAATGCAGAAAAGGCGAACTCCCACTCCGCGCTTTTTAAATACCCTCAATAGAGCAACGTGAATTGTAAGCAAACACACCCTGCAGTCAAACCTCCAAGTCAAACCTCTTAATCAATCCAGGGCGCAAATGTTGGCTTCCCACGCAGTCCCGTCTGCTCGGAATGCCTCGTCTTATGTAAAGAAAATCCCTCCGACCCCTCGATTTAAAAAGAGCGGCTCCCGCCCACCTCTTCGGCTTCGAGAAATAAAGGTGGGGGAATCAAGGCAGTTTCCTTATGAGGACGGGGGTGGATTCAACGGAGTCTCTTGGCTTCCTTTAAAATTTCCACCTCCTTCACCCTTACTAGAAGTGGCCAGACTTGGTGCATGTTTGCACTTCAGATTTATTAATGTTATTACGTTGCATGAAAATAATTAAATGCCCTGTATTTTGCTTGAAGGCTTTGTGGTGGTTCAGTTGTTTTTTTTAAATACTCGCTTTAGAACAATTGGATTAAGAAAGTGTTTTCATTTAAGGTGGCTATTGTGCTCAAAAAGACAGGGTGACCTACAATTTTCTGTTCTAGGTTTGCGTGTACAGTCATCTTGAAATGAGAAATAGCAACCCGCGTTAGCCCAAAGGTGCTTTTTCATGAGGCAATTGGACTTTCTGGTTTTTCTTTGAAGACGTTTCGCTTCTCCTCCAAGAAGCTTCTTCAGCTCTGACTGGACGGTGGGGAATGGAGCTGAAGAAGCTTCTTGGAGGACAAGCGAAAGGTCTTCAAAGAAAAACCAAAAAGTCCAATTGCCGCATGAAAAAGCCCCTTTGGGGCAACCATGACCTGGATGACTCAGAATCCCCATAGACATACTCACGTTAGCATATCCAACCTCTAGGATTAACTTAGTGTTAACCATTTCTAAAAGATGGGTGCCTTTTGGGAGAGCCGTGCAATTAATCAAGTCACAAGATTTAGTTTTAAATTGCTGCATACAGAGTTCTGGTTAAATAATGGCTTTAATTCAGTTGGGGTATAAATGCAACCAGAAACAGAAACTGAGCCACAAACTAGCTGACCCTCCTTTAGCCTAACATTTGATGGAAGCCAACCAGCTCTTCAGATTGTTTTCATCTGTGGCAGGAATGCCCCTAACAGCTGAAAAAAAGCTGAAAAGCCTAGTGAAACTAATCTGGTGGTTTTTTTTTCCTGCTTAACAAGGATGGAAGGAGGATTGGTGGGAAAAGGTCTCCGAGTAGAAAATGATTTTGAATAGATCCTCCCCAAGTGCAAATGTAGTAAGATAACTATTGTATAGCAATAGCAATAGCACTCAGACTTATATGCAGCTTCACAGTGCCTTACAGTCCTCTCTAAGGGGCTTTACAGAGTTGCTCCTAACAATCTGGGTCCTCATTTTACCCATCCCAAGGATGGAATCATCCTTCCTTCCTTTATACAACCTTGATTGTATAGAGTCAAAGCTTTAGCAGGAAACACTGAGAAATTGTCATTTTTCCTCCTCTAGCATGTCCCCATAGATATACAGCATTCTATCTGTATTTTTTTTACCATTTTTTTTTAACCAGGCTAAACCATTAAGGGAAACAATGGGAAAGTTTTATAGTGTCATGCAAAATTTATTATTTTTGCACTGGCAATTCTCAACGTCAATTTATTTTAGTCAATTACATAACAGCATATTATATATATTTACACAATATTATTATATGGTATCAATGCATTTATGTAGTTACAAAGTTTTCATTTTTTTTCCTTTCAAACATATGGAAACAATTTAACATTTTAAAAGTCTGTTAAAATATGCATACCTATAATAACTATAAAAATTACATTATCTAAGGAATATGTAGGAATTACAGTATATCATATCTCTGGGCAAAACATAGGTGGATATAGATAAGAAAAATTCCAGTTTCAGAAAATATGATTATTGTGACTCGGAGAGCCCTGTCTGAAAACAACCTCTGCAATCGGAATTAAAAGTTAACTATGGTGAAAACGCAGTACAGGCAGTCCTTGACTTGCGACCACAATTGAGCCCAAATTTTCTGTTGCTAATTGGGACATTTGTTAAGTGAGTTTTGCCCCATTTTACCACCTTTCTTGCCACGGTTGTTAAGTGAATCATTACAGTTAGCAACATTGTTAAGTAAATCTGGCTTCCCCATTGACTTTGCTTGTCAGAAGGTTACAAAGGGGGAATCACATGATCCTGTGGGACACTGCGATCGTCATAAATATGAGTCAGTTGCCAAGCAGCTGAATTTTGATCAGGTGATCATGGGGATGCTGCAACAGTCGTTAATGCGAAAAATGATCATAAAGTCACTTTTTCAGTGTAGTTGTAACTTTGAACTGTCACTAAATGAACTGTTGTAAGTCAAAGACTATCTGCATGTCAGTTTTTGGATGATGGTTGCAAGAAAATGCCATGATAAAGTAAGTGAACAAAAGCATGGTGATTTGACTCTAGCCCCTTGAAATAGAAAATATATATTTTCCATTTTTTTTCCTATGCCTGTTAAATTTTTTCAACCATTCTTTATCAAAGAAATGCAAAGAAAATTACTAGAAAGACAAGTTCCTTTATTTTTAAATACTTTAACCTTGCTTTTCTATTTAAAAAGCCCTTGGAACAGCTTTTAAGATCTACTCATAGTGTATCCGTGTGGTGAACTGCATACTCGCAGAGTAATAGGTTGGACAATTGTTCTGTAGTTGGAATCAGGTCACAACTGAATTCAATCTAATTTAAGCACAACCAAATAAAAAAATAATACTTATAAACAATATGACTACTCTTTATATATTTAATACAATTCTTTCTGGCCCATTATATATTGCAGTTCACTGGTAACCTTGGAGAGAGAAATGAGCCCCCAGACCGCAGATAAGGTAGTCCTGCTCAGTGGCCTCTTCAATGGTGTCGAATATCCTACCAGGCCAGAGCAAAAGATTTAGCGGACAAATTACCAGTTTGCCTTCTCGGTTTTCTGTCTGCTGATGTTCCTCCTCTGCCTTGAACAAACTGTTCCACACTCTCAAAACCTGCACTTTTGAAATAGGATCCCCATCTTGACACAGAGCACATCTGCTAAGACAGATTCAGGCTTCTACCCAAATCTATCCAAGACAGCCAGTTGTAAAATACAGAAGGTGGCTTAAAGCAGTGATACTATTGACATTCCGAAGTAAGTCTCTTTCCTTCCCCCCCCCTACCCCCCTCACTTCACAATTGAGGGATTTTTCAGACTTGGTAATTCTAAGGAGTGTGGATTTCAACTCCAAGAATTCTGGGAGTTGAAGTCCACACACCTTAAAGCTGCCAAGTTTAAAAAAATCACCGCTCTAGAGTTTGTTGTGTTACCTCTACCGCTGCACCATAGAGAGTATTTTAACTTACTGCACCCGTGTATGCTTTGCCAATTGCACAGTGGCAGATAGGACAGCGCTCCAGAGGGTGAACGTCATTGCCCAGAGGATCATTGGTTGCCCTCTCCCCTCTCTCGAAGAGCTTTTTAGCTCCCACTGCCTTAAGAAAGTTCAAAACATTCTTAAAGATTCATCTCACCCTGGGCACCCTTTTTTTGAACTATTACCATCTGGCAGACGGTGCAGGATAATAAAAACAAAGACAAATAGGCTGAAAAACAGCTTCTATCCCAGGGCAGTAACTCTATTGAATTCTACTGTACAGTGCAATGCAATATCACGTGATCCCCTTTTGCGACCTTCAGACCAGCAATTTCAATGGGGAAGCCAGATTCCCTTAACAATCGTGTGACTAACTGAACAACAGCAATGATTTACTTAACAACTGTGGCAAGAAAAGCCGTAAAATGGGGACAAAACTCACTTAACATCGCTGGATGTGTGATCGATATTTTGCCTATGCAGTTAGTCCACAGTGCAGCCCAAAATTTGAGTTGCTGAGTGAGACATTGATCAATTAATGTCTTAATTAACAAATGTCTCACTTAGCAGCGTTAAATTTGGGGCTCCATTGCAGTTGTAAGTCAAGGACTACCTGTAGAGGCAGAATATCAATCACTTCTCTGTTGGTGTGTATGTGTGTGTGTGTATGTCTTTGTGTTTGGGTATGCATTTGAATCCCAATTGAGGTATTACATTGAAATGAAAGGGCTGGTTGTGGATTTGTGTGCCTGCATACAATCCTAAGGTGTCTATTTATTTATTTTTGGGGCATTAACGCGTTCGGTAAAGTTCCTTGCTGGAGATTTAGACATTGTAGGCTTTGTAGCGGCGCATACTAAATGCCAATCAAATGTGCTGGCGGAGAAAGCGGCTCTAAGTTGATGCACGGAGGTGTTTGCGATCCCGGGGCAGTGTTGACTTGTGTTAGTTTCATTAAACTCCCGCAAACCCTACAATTACACAATGCAAATAAGCTAAGTCTGCCTTCGGCACGGGCCCTGCTTTGCATGGAAGCTCCAGGGAGCTGAGAATGCGTTTGTCGGCTTTGGTGCACAACCCTTTCAGTCAACAAAGTTCTCCTGGCGTCGTCTCCCACATGGGCCGGTCCAATTTCAGAAGCGAGAGACAACATCTGATTTAGCTTGAAAAACATTCATTGCGGGGAGCTGACCAAAGGAAAAAAAGAAACGTTATGAATGAAATCTTGAACGAGGCTCGTTTTCAAATAAGCCTTTCAGATCTCTTTGTTCTGTTTTGAGGATAAGGAGCCTGAGCTTGTGATGTCAATGTGGAAGTAATAAGTATCTGGGAGTACAGCCATGTTTCCCCGAAAATAAGACCCTGTCTTATATATTTTTTGGCCACCAAAAAAGGTGCCAGGTCTTATTTTCGGGGGATGTCTTCCACTAACTCACCTCACTTGCATGTGTCGCTCCCGGCCTCTTTTTCACTGTCAGAGGCCTTCAGAAACTTCTTCTTTTGCAGCTGGCAAGACTTTCCTGAAGACCTCTGCAGCCAATAACAGAGCTCCAGATTGAGGGGAGGAGGAAGGAAAGGGAAAGAAAGGAAAGGAAGGAAAGTCTAATAAGAGGAATTTTGAGGATATGAGAAGGATAAACAGCCCTGGGCCAGTACAAGGTTTTTGTTCTGAGTTGGACATCAGTCAAAACCTCATTCCCCTAAAAATACAAAATTATCCATCTTTGCTCTGACTTCCCTTTGGTACGCCTTTAGCTTGCACGCATATTCAGCACACTTTTCCTCTGCCCTGTCTTGGCCTGTTTTAGAATTAACCCCGGGAGGCTCAAAACTTTTCACCAACACTGCCCTTATTCCCGTCTTCTGCAACGAGAAATGTGCGCGCGTGTGTGCCCGCCCCTATGTCCGTTCGGCTTTTTCTCTTTCTGCGCCGTCGATTGGGTAGCCAGTGGGATTTGTTGGGGATAATCTGCAGGATCTGGGGGACGTTTCGCCGGGCAATGTAGTCCGTGCTTGTATAATTTAAGCTTTGCGCTTGAGGAATTGAAAATGCTGCTTAAGAAACTCAGTTGAAAATTCCCTTTTGGTTTGCATTCCGGAAGGTCTAGGGAGCATCGACGCTTCCTTCCACGTGAAGTATTGCGACCGCTTTCTAAAGCCTTAGTAAGGCCCCACGCCTGGAATGCAGCATCCAGTTTTAGTCACCGCGTTACCAAAAAAAAAAAAAGATGTTGAGACTTTGGACAAAGGGCAGAGAGGAGCAACGAAGAGGATTAGAAACCCGGAGACAAAAAAGGTGAAGAATGATTGTGGGAATTGGGTGTGTCTAGTTTAATGAAGAGAAGGAGCAGGAGTGACATGAGAGGAGTATTTCCAGCGTTTGAGGGGCTGCCACAAAGAAGAGGGGGGGGGGTCAACTTATTTTCCAAAGCAGGAGAGAGAGCAGGACAAGAAACAATGGATGGAAACTAATGAAGGAGAGACGCAACCTAGAATCGAGGAGAAGCTTCTTAACATTGAGGACAATTAACCAACGGAAGAACTGGCCACCAGACGTCGTGGGTGCTTCATCAATGGAGGCTTTTAAGAAAAGATTGGACAGCCGCCTGTCTAAAATGGGATAGAGTCTCCTGCTTGGGCAAGGGGTTGGACTAGAGGACCTCCAAGGTCCCTTCCGTCTCCATTCTGATTATATAACATATTTGTGTGAAATGGGATAGGATTTCCTGCTCGAGCAGGGGGTCAGACTAGAGGACCTCCAAGGTCCCTTCCGGCTCCATTCTGATTATATAACATATTTGTGTGAAATGGGATAGGGTTTCCTGCTCGAGCAGGGGGTCGGACTAGAGGACCTCCAAGGTCCCTTCCGGCTCTATTCGGATCGATTGAGGCCATTCGATAACTGCTCACTGCCAGCCTTCCTTCGTTCCTCTTAACCGTTTCCTTAGGGATGAAGACAAAACCTCTGCAATAGAAAAGGGGGGGTGCCGGGTGGGGAATATTTGCAAAGCGAGGATTTTCTCCGAAAAATGTACACAAGCCACGAGACGTCGAGACCTTAATCTGCGCTGCGGTTCCCAGCCCTTGTTTGAAGAGGTCTGTTTGATCGCCTTTCACCGGCGGGCGTCTTCCGAGATGTTGACTTT
Source organism: Oxyrhabdium leporinum (assembly GCA_032468155.1). NCBI lineage: Eukaryota > Metazoa > Chordata > Lepidosauria > Squamata > Cyclocoridae > Oxyrhabdium > Oxyrhabdium leporinum. Next base: position 729,979 of record JANHFL010000001.1, read on the forward strand.
GTGCTCGGTGGGGGAACATACATAAAGCCGGCGTATTTTATTATTTCAGACGTTATTATTATTGTTATTATTATTATTTTCCTCCTTGTGCAAAAAGAGGGGAGTCAGAACGGCAGGGGTTTTTTTGGGAAAGAGGACATCGGTCCTTTGGGCACTTTTTCAGACGACGTAAGCGAGCCCTTTCGCAAATTAAAGAGTATAAAAACAGATACGGCGATTGGGGCAGGGATTCCTCTACCGAGCCGAGTATCTGATGGTCTCTAGATTGCCTAGCATAACGTTAAAACAGCTAAACCGGGCTTTCCCCGCCTTGCTAACGGGATGCCTTCAGCACCCAGAATCCCCCGGCCGGCATGGCTGTGGCTAGGAAATCTGGGAGCCGAAGGTCATAATTGGCACGTTGTGAAATGAGATCTAGACTTAAAAGTATGGGAGGCCTGATTGGTGTGGATGACATCGGTTTTCAATTCTGCAGGGATTTTGAGCCCAAACGCGATTGAGCCATTAGACACAACTTTCCTCGAAGCAAGAAGAATGACAATCATTTGCACCCCTTGGGGAAATGTTGCCTACTTTCCTTGTTAGCCAGAGACTAGACTGACTTCCTTCCTTCCTTCCTTCCTTCCTTCCTTCC
>JANHFL010000001.1:778448-800972 GCA_032468155.1 Oxyrhabdium leporinum
GACTTCAACTCCCAGAAGTTGAAGTTCACACGTCTTAAAGTTGCCAAGATTGGGAACCCCTATTTTAGGGGCTGAAAGGCAGCTGGCCATATAACAGCTTCATAAAGGTGAGGGATTTTCCGTACAGGTACTGGTTTACCTGTATCTCAGCTGTGACCTTTGATTAGAACTACAGACAATAAGAAATGTTACCCCAATGGTTACCCCAAGCCATTGGACTAAGCAAAGCCTTGGGGAGAGTTTGGGGAGGGCTGAAATGGTTGCCTTGATCCTTGTAGAACTGACTTAGAAAAGTAGAAGCTTTCTGTCTTCTGTCAACATCTCAGGGAAAAACATTCTGTACAAAGCCTGGTCTATTTAGTTTACAGTGAAGTTTGGCTCCAGTTGGTCTTTGGAGAGAGTAATGGATATTGAATTAACCTGACAGCTTTGTCCTGGCAATTTAAAGCAGCCTTGTAAACAAGCCCACAAAAGTTACTAGCCTGGGGAAAAAAAAGAGCAGTTTTCTGGAGACAGGCAAAGGTGGAATGGGGAACATTATGCTTTTTCCAGAAATTTCTGAGGCTAAGCTGGTAGGAGGACAGTCCCATTTGGTTTCCAGGCTGGATGAAGACAAATGTTAGACCCTTCCAATGCTGAACCACCAGCTGATTTGGTCACTTATCCTCCATGTTCTTGTTTGATGGTCACCTTAGGCTTTAAAACACCACCCAGGGCATGATGATGGTAACAAGAAAATCTGGGAAAACCCTGTTTCTTAATCAGACTCAATATTTTGGAAGGGCCTCTCCATCTTACTTAGTTTAATGTAACAATAGTTGAAGGGATTCCATTCTTGTTTTCTTGGCAATATTTACAGGATACACAGAACCACAAGATGTCCACACTTTAGCTGAGTGCATTGTGATAATGTAGCCAAGTTGGAGAGTTGGTGGTTCAATGAGTCATGCAAATCCAGAAAAGGGGATTAAGTTGACCACAAGTAAATTGCTGTAGAAAAACAGCCCGCTGAGTGGACAAAACTATTTTCTGGCAGAGATTTTGCTCCCCATCTCCACTTTAAAGTAGCCACTTCTGCAAGTGAAGAGTTCCCTGTTCTTGCATCTTCTAAAACAGCAAATGTTCGGTCTTATTAATCTGGGCAACCATCCAGAAACCTTTTTATAATATTAGAAAAACCTACTTTACACAGAAAAGTAAAAAAAATAAAATAAAAGTCAAACAGTGATCGTCTACTAGTGCTACCTAAGTATTTTCTGCTGTAATTCATAAAAGGATTCTACATGGTTCTATTTATTATTTGGCAATTTCAGTCAGTGTTTGCCCTCTGGTGCCTCCAGATAGAATAAATAAAACCACCATCATTCCTAAATGCTGTTTGGAAATAATGGGTATTGTAGTTCAGTATGTCCAGAACATGCCAACTTTGGGAAGGCTAGCTTAAATGATTGACAAATGAAATTTAAAATATTGCATAAATACAAACTGAATATACAATCTGAGCCAGCAGTTCAAAATGATACCAAGATCTGGGTATGAGGGATACCATACCCAGATGTTGTCATCATTTTGACTTTGTTGCCATAAGCTATGATCCAGAAGAATAAATCAAATACTTTAAATAATTGATAACAAAGTCATACTGCCTTAAGTATACCTATTAATAGTTGCTCACTAGTAGTGGGAAGATATGTGCTGTCATTGCCCCAAATGGATTGAAAGGATATTCAAAACAAAACCACAAAATGTTTTTGGCTCCTTGAGAAAAATGGCACCTTAAACCCTTGTCTGGTAGTGAATCTGAGGAGGTTTAGACCTTCTGAGGCACATTAGACTAAAAACCTACTCCCAATACAAAGTGGCAGGTAAGCAAGTAGTATTTAGTTTATTTGAACCCCACATAACAAGGAAATATAGGCGAGCGTTAAGACTTAAGAAAAATCATTAAATAAGTTACAGCCCTCAGAGGAAAAAGACCTTTGCCTTGAGCATATCTAAAATAAAATCACTATACTAGCAGCACTCTAAATACATGTAATCTTAGACCTACAACCGTTCATTTAATGACAGTTGAAATTACAACAGCACTAAAAAAATTTATGACCGGTCCTTGCACTTACAACCTCGTGGTCATGTGATTAAAATTTGGATGGTTGGCGTCTGGCATATATATTTATGAAAGTTGCTGCATCTTGGGGTCATGTGATCACTATTTGCAACCTTTGCAGCTGAAGTCCTGCAATCAATGAGAGAAGCTGAATTGGCTTAATTACTGTGCAATTTACTTAGTGATTCTCTTAACAACCATGATTAAAAAAACAAAAAGATAGTAAAAGCAGGCACAATTCACTTCACAACTGCGTTGTTTAGTGATGGAAATTCTAGTCCTAATTGTAAGTTGAGGACTACCTGTACTTAATTGCATCTAGAAATATGGGTAGATCACATTCTGTCCTAAACAATTTCATCTTACCACCTGGGATGCATTTATCTTCATTTCTGCTCCACAGCCAGCTGCTGCTTATAGGGAAATTCAAAGAATGAAAGCCTCCAGCAAACTCTTCCTTTGCTATTTAACCTCAAGGATTTACTAGAACAGATTAGTGTACAGATCAGTTGTGGGTTTGCTGCCATAGGGAATCTTTGCTGTTTGCCTTTTTTAGAGAAACCCATTACAGCTTTCCTAGTTTAATACTGTAGAAATTAAACAAGCCATGGCTTGGCCATTTCATAGAGAAGGCAAGGGAAAATACAGGTACCTGCCAATATTTCAAAATAATATGAATATGCTAACAGGAATAGACAGATTATTATTGTTTGCTTCTCTCCAACATACATTCTGTTTCTCGGTCATTAAAGGGTTTTTCATCATGTAGTACAGGGGTGTCAAACTTGTGGCCTGTGGGCTGGATGTGTCACGTGCTGGTCCCGCACCTGCCCGGTTTAGTGAAGGGGGAAAAAGTCCCAATATGCCACCTGACGACGCAAGTTTGACACCCCTGATGTAGTAGAGTTGCATCTGGAGCAGTCTCTTCCGAGTCAGAATTATTCACAGGTAAGGATATAATCCTAACTAAATTAAATCAGAACAGCTCTCCATTTAGTATCTTTCCCACATTTGTTTAGAATGCTTGGGTCATTAATAACAGCAGATTAATAAGAAAATGTGTGTATCGCCCAATATGGGTTTGAGGAACCCAGATTGGAGGGTGTTACTCGAATCTTGCTTATAGGTTACAGGTAGTCCTTGATGTATGACCACAACTGAGCCCAAAATTTCTGTTGCTAAGTGAAACGTTAAGTGAGTTTTGCCCCATTTTACGACTTTTCTTGCCACTGTTGTTAAGTGAGTCATTGCAATTGTTAAGTTGGTAATTCACTTGTTAAGTGAATCTGGCTTCCCTATTGACTTTGCTTGTCAGAAGGTTGCAAAAGCTGATCACATGATCCCAGGACACGGCAACCATCATAAATATAAGCCAGTAGCCAAGCATTTGAATTTTGATCATGTGACCATGGGGATGCTGCAATGGTCATGGGTGTCAAAAACGGTCATAAGTCACTTCTTTTCAGGGCCGTTGCAACTTTGGAACAGTCACCAAATGAACTGGTGGTAAGTCGAAGACTACCTGTACATATGGGCCGTGGTCCTAATTCAGAAAGATATATTCTTCTCTGGCCTAGCTTGCCATAATGTATGGATATGCATGTTTCCATTGTACAGTTCTCATCAGTGGAATTCTTTGCAGCTGCAAGGGAGCTCTAAGTCATAACATCTGCAGAGGCCCTTAGTTAACAGTTATTGATATTTCTGTCTTTCAGTGATTCGTCTAATCTTATGTTTGTTATTCTCTTGGTCATAGCACTGTGTCTACGAGCTCCAAGCTCCACAAATTAGATACATACTGCATGAAATAGAGGGGTGTGAGTGAGAGTCTGAGGGTTCATTTGTTGGTTTTAAATCTGTCGTTCATCAAGAACTTTTAAATGATATATATGAAATCTGAAAAGTTCTGTTTGTTTTCACTCTGCCCAACTCTCATTACGCTTGGATTCCACACGCACACACCCTGCTTCAATTGTGTATGCAGCGCATATGTGCATGCTTTATTAAGGTAGCCCTCTGGGGGAGAAAATACCAAAGTCAAGTTTGCAACATGTAACCTTAGCTCTGCATTTTTGATGTCATTCCCAGCTCATAATTACATAATCCCCTCCAATGAAAATATATCACACTCTCAGTCATGACTAGAACATACAAACTTGGAGCCCCCTGGTCATTTCTCAATGCCCAGGAGTATTTCAACTTGCTTGGGTGGGGTGATTATTTCTTCCTAATGCCAAGCAGAGATCACTGGGCACAGTGTTTATAAAAATAACAACTGTACACCGTGAAAAAGCAAAGTTCAAGAAGCCACATGAGTCTTCCTTTGCCAGAATGTATTTCTTTCTTTTCCCTCCTGCTGCCACCCCCTCTCCCAATTTTCAGCCTTCTGCATTTGTATTTTATACACAACACACGTTTGAATTCTGGGTCTCTTACTCTTACTTTAGAAGAATGTTTCATTAATTGAGTGACAAAGGCAAGATTTTCACTTCTAAGATACTACACGCTGATAGCTGGCCAGACCCCTCCAGTAGACCCCTTTCTGTGAAAGTGTAATTTTTTTCTAGGAGCAGGTATCCTATCCAATAAAAACCAACAATTAGCTTCATACCTCAGGATATACAACTCACCAATAATTCCCACTATGGATTATCAGAATCACATTAAGCTTTAAGAAGGAGATCTTTGGATCTATGGAAGGACAGGCCAAAACAGCTTTTGAAATGTCTGAGGGGATAGGTTTAAGAGTTTGTCCCATTGGGTTCAATAGAATTTACACCTTCCAAGAAGGTGTAAACAAGTCAGCTATAGTACAATGGATCATTCTAGGCCTGCCAGTCTGGTGTCTCTAGAAATGTTGGAATAGCATAAGTCAAAATATTTTCAGGTAGCTTGGACATTGTCCATGATGATGTGGAAGTCTTGGGAGTTTTATCTTGATTCAGATGAAGAGCTCCAATATAAGAAAAAACCCTCTAGAAAGCAATACTTAAGAAAAGTTCCAAAGCAGGTGTACTAGAGATCCAGGGAGGTTAGGAAAAAAGAACAATGAATGGCGAACTTTTAAATGAGAGCAAGATACACTAAGATCAAGTAAACATTTTTGATTAATGGATTATATTATGAAGAGGATCATACTCAAGATGCTTAGTTTAATTTTAAACACTTAGAAATCAAGGTGTTAATTGTAGTTCACTTTTAGGAAACTATGCACAGGATTGCAGCCCTAAAAAGTTAAAAATGTGAAAATATTTTTACACTCTCTGACATTAACCTTATTTAGCAGGAATCTGGGAAGGAACTATATTTTAATATGCACCTGATCTGCAGAAATCTCCCTCAAAAATGTTTTAAGAAAATCACTCCTAAATTAGATCAAAGGATTGCCAACCTTTTTTCAACAGTGGGGGAGCTTTTTTAAAAAAAAATATTTATTTATTAAATTTATATCCAAAGTGGATTGCTTCTACTTTGCTTGGAGATCTTTAAATGGAATCTATAGAAAACAAACCTTTCAATAGCAGGGGATCTCAATCTTTCTTAAGCTTGTGGGTACATTTGGAGAGCTCTCACAAAAGAATAGGGGTCTGCAAATCGATTAGAAACTGAGCAAGCGAGCAAACCTTCATCTGAGTATGAACAGGATCTAGACAGCCCAGTGATTTACCAGTGGAAACTATGGTTGTCTGCTCCTATATATATTATGAAATTAAAGAGTTTTCATGATGTCTTCTGAACTGTTAGTTGGTGTTCAAGGGTGCATTTTGCTAGTCTTCTGCTTGTTCATCCTATATAGTGGTTGTTGCTGTCATCACACTATATGTTGTAGATGACTCATGTTTTTTTCTTCTGGGGATGCTGGGTCATTTAGTTTACTTAGGATGTTTTGGACTGCTTTAGTTGGCTTGTTTGCTACACTGATGCCATGTGGTTGTAACATTCCATTAGTGGTTTCTGAGATGTTTTTGATGACTAGCAGTGTTATCCTTTTTACAATTTACGTTGATTGTACTATATTGGGTTGAGTGATCAGGCACATTCGATGAAGATACATGGATATCCATTTTGTTGGAAGATGTTGTAAAGGTTATCAGTTTTCTTTTTTCTGATGTTCAGGGTTTCTGCAGTGTGTTTGTACTTGTCTAAATAGTGTTCTTACACAGCTTCTCTGGTGGGAGGTTAGGTTATTATTTAGATAGTGGAACACTTGGTCGGTGTGGGTAGTTTTTCCGTGGACGTGTTTCTAGTTTGCTGTGCAATCTGCTGATAAGGATATCCAGGAAGAGTAGCATGATGTTGTTTTCTTCGTCCCTTGTAATTCTTTTGAAGATGTTGTCGATGGTTGCTTAGGTATTCCCTAGCTGCCCCTTTTTTATTATGCTAAAAGTGTCGTTCACATATCTGATTCTTATTTTGGGTTGTATGCATTAGAATGTTATGGACTCCAGGTGTTGCATAATGACCTCTGCTATGAGACCTGAAATTAATAATCAATGGGTGTATCTTTGATTTGTTGACAAGTATGTCCATCAAATTGAAAGAATGTGGTAAGGCAGAGGTTGATGAGATCTACGATTCTAAATGTTTCAGTCTTGGTATATTTGGTTAGGTTGGGTATTCTGTAGACCAATATTGTCATGGATTCTTTGGTTAGTTCTGGGTCTATGTGAAAAGGGCTGTGACATCAAATGAGAAGCATTTCTTTTCTAGACAGGTAAAAGAGTAGGTTTGCACTCTAGAAGTACTATTGCTACTTACTCATGAGTCCTTATATTTCCTGATATAATAAATCAGAGACTGGCTTCAAACAAGCTGGACCTCTTTCCAACACTACAGAGGTTGTTTGCCATTGCCTCCTTCCATCTTGATGCAATGGGATACTGCAGGATCTATGGCACCTTAAAGATGAACATGTTGATTATTTTGGGAACTAGCATCTATTTTATCAAGGATATAAAATATTATCCTTTGCTGAAGGTATTTATGGACAGATTTATGAAGGGATTGTGCCATATAATATGCCAAAGCAAAAACAAAACATCAAGGATTAACAGGGTAGCCTGATTCATGCAACATGCTAATATATAATGAAGTTGATACGATTTTGGCTTAATCATTGTGATTTCTAATTCCAACCATGTTTTAATGTGTGAACATCCTTCTGTTGTTTATGCACATGTACTGTATATGTACACGTGAGAAGTCCAGCCTGAAACAGTGAGTGAAAGAAGAAGAATCAAGAGAAGTCGTGCTTATCTTCTTTCTCCCATAACAGGAAATGTAAAATTCTCTGTGTTCTGCACCAGGGTTGCAAAGTAACTCTTCTACCTACAGATGTTCCCAGAATTAGGTTTTGATAGCCAGAATTGCTTTTCCTTAATTCCAATGATTACAAGCGCCATCTCCCTTTCTGAACATTTATACGCCAACATTGGAATAATGTTAGATTAGATGGATTATTCTTAGATGGAATAATGAAACATAATTTTTTCAAAATGTATGACTTACAGTCAAAGACCTTCACATTGCTATTGTATTTATGAGCCCTCAAAAGATTTTAACGTATGTAAGATTTAAGAAATGATAGAAAAATACTGTAGGTTAATCTTTAAGGTACCTAAGATCCTGCGACATCTCAGTGCATCAAGAAAAATGAGTGTTGAGAATGAAAATGATAATTGTTTAGGCCTTCATAAAAACCCATGGCATTGGACAGCACCTACTACTGTATGCTTCCAGATGTCCCAGTTTCCCTTTAGTTCTAAAGTACTAACTTTAGTTCATTTATTCCAAAATGCTGGTTTTCATCCAAACTTAAAAGACTTGGATCTAGCATGACTTCAGGAGAACCAGAAGAATTTTGTCATTGTTAGTTTAGTGCCAGTTCTGTATCAACACAAGACTTGGGGACTTTCATATTCCAGAGCTGAATACTGTATAATTATCTTTTGAATCCCACTTTTACTTTGAGGTGCGCAGGCAAGCACAGACTGCCTTCTTCTCTCTCCCTTGCTCCCATTTTAGCCTTACACATTGCCACAGTGGATAGTGGGTGGCAGGGTCTAAACAAGATTTCTCGTTGAGAGAGGGGTTCAAGGAGCTAATCGACGAGTGATTCGAAATTTCATTTTCTCCAGACAATAAATCCCGGCTCAAATTAAGCCCTTGTTTATTAAGACTCATAAGACCCGCTTTATTACTGGTTCCGTTTTTTTGTTTTGTTTTTTTTTCTTCGTTGTTCGAGTCTCTCAGATGCGCACCTGAAGCTTGCCACCGTTCGCGCGCGGCGTTCCTTGCGCGCGGCGTCAGTGTGTTTACAGAGGCGCACCGCGCGCCAGGGAAAGTCAGCCAATGTACGTGAGATGGGCGTGGCTATTTGCATGGCTTGATATTCTGGCGGTCTCCCTATGGAGCATAGGAGTCCGGGAAAGGCACGCCCAGGGTCTCGGGGCGCGATCTTTTCGCAGGTTTGCAGGCGGGGCGGAGCGCGCGGTAATTGCAGACCCAGGCGAGCTTTGCGTCGGGGACAAGCTCGGGCACTGCTCGCGGGAGCTCCCCTTTCCCTAAGCAGAGCAAGTAGCAGTTTGGCAGCATTTTTCCACCCCGTCCCCTGGAAAGGTGGAGGGGGGGGGGAAGAAAGGAGGAGGGGAGACGTAGTGGAATTGACAGCTTCTGGTCACACACACAGACGCACACATTCTCTCTCTCTCCCTCTTTCTCCCCCTCTTTCTCTCTCTCTCTCTCCCCCTCTCTCCCCCTCTTTCTCTCTCTCTCTCCCCCCCTCTCTCTCATCTCGGGGTCCGGGATGAAAGGGAGGAGACCTGGGTTCAGAATTCCTCTTTCTCTGCCCCGCGCGCCTCGTCTCTTGCTCCCCCTCGCTTTCATTCCCTGCTGTCAGCATTCAGCGCGAACGGGGGAGGACTTCGGCGCTCCCTGGACCACCGTGGATGGGAGGAGAGGAGGGACTGCTGGCTGAGGGCTTGCTTCCTCGTCGGATCTCGCCGGGGTGAACCGCAGTTCAGCGTTTGATCCTCTGCCCCAGGGCTCGATCGTTTCGTTTAAAAGGAGGGACAAATTGTCCCTGCTTAATGATAGCCTTGCCCAAGCCAAAACTACGGTCAGGCGGGCAATCAGGCGCTTCTTCCTGCACGCTGAAGCTCTGTCCCTCCCGGGTTTAAATCTGAGCTGAAGATGCCCTTCCAGCAACTTGCTCTCCAGGACAACCATGATCCTGGGAAATGCATGAAAGGGTATTTATGGGTTTAAAGCATTTTTCTACCCTGCCCTTCATTACGTGAGATTATGATTCAGCCAACAGGAAGTTAATTACCACCGGCCCCAGGCACACAAATAAATAAACATCAGTAACACAGGCAAACTGGGAATTTGTATCAAAGACATGAGTAACTGTCTAGAGATAAATAGATATATCTTAAACTGGTCCCAGAGTGAGAGAGAATCAAGCTTAGTGTTTGGCTTACTGTTTGAAAGAGAGCATTCCAGAGCTGGTGAACCGTTACCAAGAAAGTAATTATAATCATAATTACATATGGGAAAGGTAGCTGGAGCAGGGCCTCAGTGCAAGGCTGGTTTGGGCTCCTTCCTTTCAAATATTTGGGCCTGCTCCAACAAGCATTCATCCGACAGGCACTTTGAGAGTTTTGACAGTATAAATTAAAATTTTGACAGCCATATTGTGCACTAGTTGGAGTTTCCATACAGTATTGTCTTCAGGGACAGTCTCATATTTAACCCAATAATTAGTAGACACCAAGATGTGGATTATAGTCATCTCCATCTAGGAATGGCTGCAGCTTGCATATCAGCTTCACATTGGCTAATTTTAGACAGGATGAGAGTACACTAGTTTACCTATGGCTACCTTGTAGATGTCTTTCTAGTAGCAGATAGTGCAAAATATCAGTGGGTATTGAAAACTGAAATACGTAAGTCCTTGACTTACGACCACAAATGAGCCCAACATTTCTGTTGTTAAAGAGACATTTAAGTGAGTTTGCCCCATTTTACAACCTTCCATGCTACAGTTGTTAAGTGAATCACTGCAGTTGGTAAGTTAGTCATCCGGTTGTTAAGTGAATCTGGCTTCTCCATTGACTTTGCTTCTCAGAAGGTCACAAAAGGGGATCACGTGATCTTGGGACACAGCAATGGTCATAAATATGAACCAGTTGCCCAGCACCTGAATTTTGATCACGTGATCATGGGGAGGCTACAAAGGTCATAACGGTCATAAGTCACATTTTCAGTGCTGTTGTAACTTTGAACAGTCACTAAATGAACTGTTGTAAGTCTAGTACCTGTACTAGAAATGTGTGAATCAGCCATGCATTGTCAGGAGAACACACTCTGTGCTAGGGAGACGGCAACATTTGCATCCTTGTGTTGCCTTGGTGCCTCATTTGGCTGTCCCATTAATAGAACCACTGGAATGCTATTATCAGGCCTCTGGAACTCATGGATAAATCCCTTTGCTTCACCTATGGATGAGAGGCTGCTGGTTGCTTTTCAAAGCAGCTTTGAAGAAGAGCTTTGCATGAAGATTCTTTGAACTGAAGCCCTTCAAGCTTTGCACATGTTTACTAAATAACTCCAAGCTTAAGATAGTTGCCTTTGTCAGTATGCTTACTTTCCAATTCAAAGTGCTGGTCTGAAAATGTTACTTATTGTAGTAGCTATATTCAGGTTAGCTAAAGAACAGTCTTCACTTAGATGAGGTCACTTCCATGCTACCTGACCAGTCTTTTAGGAGAGATTGGTTTCTACTAGACATAGGACCTTTTTCAGCTGTGACTCCACTTATTTGAAATGGTCCTGAAAGCTTAGATTTCCTCTCAGCTAGTTTTCTATGTAAGCAAAGCTTACTCAGAATAAATCTAGATATCTAACATGATTATCTTTAATTTTTACCTTGACCCTTCTATGTTTCTGGATATTTTTTTTGGCAGAAGGAAGCTGCCCAACTACCCTGTGTAGACTCTCCTTATCTGGAAATGGTGACAATTAGAGAAACAGCCAAAGATGCAGAAGTGGTCAGCGCCACTGAAACTATCTGTAGTGGGTAAGAAGTAGGATAAGAATCCACTGCAATCCTCACTCAGCCATAACATTCAGCTGGCAACACTTGGGGCAGCTGTCCACATTCCCCTTCAGTTTATAACAATTCTGCATGTAAAAAGTGACTTAATTTTGAGCCACTTTTGACTCATTGCCCAAGGCAACTAAAAGTGAGCATAACCTTGTATATCTACCATAAAGGACCATCTTCTGCCAGATGACGTTGAGGACATGGAATTGATGCTGTTTCTGAGATATCCTGGCTTGCAAAGGGGAGACAAATGCCTTCCCTAGCCTAGTATCTCCTTGCTGTATTGGAACAGCAGTTCTGTAATTCCCAGTTAACTCGGGCAAGATGCTGTTGTGAGACCAAAATGCTTAAAGGGTGCTTGGCTAAGGAAGTATGTGTTATAGAGGGAAAAGATCTTTACTATATTGATTGGTGGTTATGAAACACCCTCCCCCAACATAAATGTCGGTTTCTGTCTTTAAGACAATGACTAATCTTTCCCCACTATCATCCCAAATACTTAGAGGGCATTTATTTATTTATTTATTTATTTTATAATCTGTGCTTTGGGGGGGATGTTTCTTGAGATAGTTTTGAATAAATATTAGTATTGTCTTGAAGATCAGAAATCATTTCTGTGGAAGGTAACTTTCAGGCATGTATACTGTAAGTCCTTTACATATATTGTACAGTAGAAGTTACAGACAAAAAAAAAGAGTAATGACGAAGGCAAAAGATGAAGACTGGATTAATTTATATCCCTATTCAGTTTTTAGAAGAAAATTATTTAAGAAATACTCCATGTTCTCTGTATTCTTGTTAATATTTATTGAAGATATCTCATGTGGAGCAATAAAAATGTCCCAATGACGCTGCTATAAGTTTGTTACAGAGATGCTTTGGAGGACTGTTACAAATCCATTATCCACTGACATGGCCAAAAAATGACTGTTTATAAGAAGCAGAATCATTATGGGTAGAGGACTAGACCTGTCATTGTAATAAAAATAATATAATCATTTATTAAACTTGTATGTCACTTGATTCTCAACAAGTTTGGATGGCTCGCAACAATCTACTAGGTTTCCAGAGAAATAAAGTTTCTTGCCTCATGGCCATGCATAGAATTGAGTCCAAGATAAGTAGTACCTATCTGTTGACCATATAAGCACTTAAAAAACAACAATAATATTTGTGTTTTTTTTTCTCCGTGCATAATCTTTGTCCTTGTTACTTTAAACATATGGTCTAGCCTTATCACAATCCAATGTCCTCCAGATGTTTGGGCTATAGTCTCTATCAGCCATAGCCAAAACAGCTGTAATGAAGTTTGGGAAAGGATGATAAAAGAAGACTGGATAATGTAACCATTAGGGCATTAAACCAAAGCGAAGATTTAATGTCCCAATCAGGGTAAATACCTTTCTCCATGATGCTTACTTTAGACTGAAGCACTTTGCCAGCCTGGGCCAAATATCAAGCCTGTAGGACCAAAAATCATTATTGATGGCCCCCATATGACAAATAAAAACAGCTTCCAATACTTGGGAAGCATCATCTTGACTGTTGGATCTTTGGACAAAAAAAATAATTCAAGGATTAGCAAGGCCAGCCAGGCACTGGGGTGACTGTGTATTAGAGTGCTCGGTCAGTACAACAGCCAAACCTCCAGAAGCCTGAAAGTCTACAGGGCTGTGCTTTCCACTTCTCTCCTATATGGATGCGAGTCCTGGACTTTGTACTGAAGGCAAGTCAAACAACTGGAGAAATTTTACATGCACACACACTGCTCCATCCTTAGCATTTGTTGGCAAGACTCTGTCTCAAACCTGGAGGTCTTGGATCACGCAGAGTCCACCACCACAGAGTACCTGATCATCAGAGCCCAGATGAGATGGGTGGAATATGTCATCGGGATGGATGGTCACTCTATTCCTCATTTGTTCAATTTATTTGACACCCATCTCACGGTGGAGCTACTCTGGGCAGCTATACTTATGCTTTGCTCATTGCTGGAGTCTGGAAAGAGATCTCGAGGTCCATCAGGCAAATGCTACAAAGATGCTGTGAATGAAACTGACTTCTAGCTAAGGGAACTAGAAACTGCAGCTGCTGAGAGAACCTGCTGGTCATCCCTGTGCTATGAAGCCTCCATTGGCTTTGAAGACAATTGTCACCAAGTACTGATAGAAAACCAAGACTGGCATCACAAAGGAACACCCTAGAGTGGGACTGCAGAGCACCCCCATGTCCACAGATGAACTACACAACAGCATTCTTCTTGAAATTTGAGCACCATATATTTATCTTCCTAATGCCACTTGGCCACTTTTCTCTGTTGCTATGTACTATTTATATTCCATATTCTGTCATTAGCATAGGAGTTATATTCAGTATAATTTAATGTAGCACTAGCACCAGCACTCAGGACCTTACAGCCCTTTCTCAGAGGTTTACAGAGTCAACCTTTTGCCCCCAACAATCTGGGTCCTCATTTTACCCACCTCGGAAGAATGGAAGGCCGAGTCAACCCAGAGCCAGTGAGAATCGAACTGCTGACAATCGGCAGAATTAGCCTGCAATACTGCATTTTAACCACTGCACCACCACGGCTCTAATATTAACTTAATATTTAACATTAATATTGTTAAGTTAATATTAACAATGCTGAACATTGCTGCTGAACTTTCAAGGGCTCCAATCGGTTTCTCCAAGTGGATCCTACTGAGATGCACTGGGACAGTCAGGCCAAGAGAATGATTGAGAATTCTTAGCTATGTCATCCCAAAAGGTATTTAAGGAATCAGGTTGAGGAAGTCTATATTAGGATGTCTAATATCTATATGCTAGTAGGATCACTGTCTATTTTCCCATTGTTATCTTTGATCTTTTTGCGCTTTCATACCTCATCCATTTGCATTCAGGGTTTCATGACATACAAGAACAGCAATTAAAACAAGTGCCTAAATAAAAATGTTGCTGCAACAGAAATATGAGATGACACTATAACTGGTTGCCTGATCAAACCCCCCCCTCCCCAAATTTAATCCTTTTTCAATCTGTGTATAGGATATAATGTAGTTGCAAATTAAATCACTGGTTTATTTAATGCCTTTCTGAGATTTCCAACAGTGATTTTTTTCTGACCTAGATTAAAAAAATAATAATTAAAAATCCACCACCCTTTATGTCAAACCTCATAAGGCCGCAAATGCATGCAATCTTGATTGACCATCTGCATGCAGACCTGGCATGCTATTTACTGAACTGCAGGTCCTTGCTTGTAGTTTTTCAGCAAAAACAAAAACAACCTTATACCCATAGTCTACATTTTTCTATATATTTTCTAATATTTTCTATATTTTTTTTAGGTAGAAACATATCTTTCAGTTTTAAATCACCAGAACCCATATAATTAACCATCTAAAATTTTTGAATAGAAAATAGAATACATTCAGCAAGCAATAGCAGCCATATAAAACTTGACGGGAGACGTGTCTAGTAAGTTTGAAGTGACAGAACCGATTAGCATAGTCCTACTTTGTTTGGTTTTAGCTGTATGCCCTTTTACAACCCTCACTATGCCTAGGAGTATCTTCTGCTGTCATGCCCCGCTTCGGCCTCTGGTGAGAAACAGGAAGTTAGATAAGAGGGAACTTTGATCTGGTCAAGAGGAGTCTTGTACTTGTAAGTGTGACATGTTTTTTTGCCACAATCTACTCATAAAGGATTGCCTTAAAATACATCCACTGCCAGGCGGAAGCAGACAAGGAGGAGTTCGTACCTAAATCATAAAAGATGACCCACAGACGGCCTAGGCAGAAAATATTTGGGCAGATAGAAGCACACAGGTGCAGACATATATCCTTGAATGCGCGTGGATTTTTTAAAATTCAAAGCTCTTGTGTTCCTTCTCTGTGTTACTGCATTGAGAGACTTAATCTTTTGAATTGCTAGAATTTCCTGGTTCTGGTTCTCTAGTGATCCATTTGGTTAGTTTGGATTTTTTTTACAAAACTTCCTGGGGTGTGATGGACTCCAAGACTATAGGCTTCATAGTCAAGCAGTAAGAGCTATTCTGTATTCTGGCAATCAATGTAACAGGGATCAAAGTGAGAACATCTAAACTGATCATGACTTCTTTACGCCAGCCTTTAGTGAAGAGTAGGTGGCCTTTGGTATTTTAAAAGCTGTCATCTTGCGAGGGTCCTTTGTAAAACTATACAGTCTTTCGTAAAAATATATTGACCCATAGTACTGAATATGACATTATTTCATCAGAGAGTAGGCATAAAGAGTTTACCTCTCTTGAAAATATGTGTTTAATCCATGGATATTGATTGCATCAGTTCCCAATCCATGCCCGTGTGTGTTCTCTCATTACAGATAGCAACAGCCAGCCTAAGAATGGTTTATTGAATCGATTATAATTGGCTGGATTTGCACAACGTGCTTGGTCTTAAAAAAAATATTTATAAAAGAGATTGGCTCAGCTCGTACAACGTTCCACACCAAAATATTAACAAATTTTTATGGCTTTGGGTAATGAATCCAATCATGATTAAAATATGTCAGTTTACAAAACATGAAGAGTATTGATAGCTGTTGGAATGATAAAATGACAGTTTCTGGGGCCACTGATGGGCAAGAAATACAACGCAAGCAGAATTACGTGGATGAAAATCTTGCAATGGATAAGAAAATATGCAGAGTATATTACTGTCCTTCTCTCTCTCTCTCTCTCTCTTTGAGCATAGGAAGCGTTAGTTTAAAAAAAAACCCTTGCATTTGAAATTTAACAGATACACCTGGCATGTTTTCAAGTTTTTTTCTCCTCCTCTGATTGCAAAGGAGGGAGGGAGGTGGATTCTTTTTTTTTATTTTTAGGAGTTGACATGGGCAGGGAAGTTTGTACATTGTGTAGTATAAAATAGCTTTATAATTTCTACTCTGGATCTTTATGTTTTACAGTGAGATGCTACAACCTTCAACTGCTTTTTGTGAGCTTTTTGAAAGAAAATAGTTAGGGGAAACTCCTGTACTGAGGGTAATGTAGAAGCTAGCGAGAAAAGCTGGCACAACATTAGAGTTTGTTTATAAACCTTTATCATTTTTTCAAGGTTAGACATTCTTTCAAAACGTAACTTGTGGTTTTCTTGTTTTCCTGCTCTAGTCATACAATAGAATGATAATAACCCTAGAATATATTGAATTTAAGGAAGGGCTTATGCCCTATTACCAGTCTACATGGAAAATCATAGTGATGAATGAAATTGGATTATATTCTTCAGATAGCAAGGGGTTAGGTCATTTTTTAATGCTCTTACATTATACAGTACCAACAGCTGCAGCAACAGTAGTAGGTAGAATATACTGTATTGGGCAATTGATATATTAAATATTATTTGGTTGGCTTAGTAGGAAATATGCCCACCTGAGCCCTCTGGTTTTCCCTATGAGCAGGTGCACCTAAGGCATTGTCATTGCTTTAAGGAGCATGATATACAAGGCTGGGCATCTAACTTTGGAAGAGGCCAAAGAAGCAAGACACTAACAATTAAAATTGACCATGGCTCTTATTCCTTGTTCCTTGTGGGCAGATAAAACCATAGTCCAGCATTTACGCAGTTCATGAGCCATATCTGCTTTTAGATGGAACCAGTGCAAGTAGATTAACCTCTGCTAAATCAGTATTGTGGCTTTGCTTGACACGTACATGAGAAAATAAGAGGGATTAGGTGTGTTTATTTAATACATTTTATAGTCCCCCAACACACACACACAGGTGACTTTGGGAAGCTTATAAAATTTAAAGGATCCACTATATATAATAAAAGCCCTAAAATAACCCCATCCCACCCTCAACACAACCCAAACTGCCACTTTATCAGCTCTGTCTCCATTTGTGTTCCCCAGACCTGCTGGCAAAGCCACAGCTTTAGGGCCTTTCAGAAAAGCAATAGGGTTGGAGCCAACCCTAACTTGGGGGGTGGGGTGGGTTGATGGAGGATGAAGAAACTTTAGATGTCACAGGGTTTCAATCCTGATAACTGCAGCAAGTGTGGGCAATGAGGAGTGAACATGATCCGACATATGGAGGAGCTTGTTCTTACAATTACTGTAGTAGGGAATAATTTTTAAAACATGGACAAACATTCAAAAATATGACTCTTCCAACTCTAATATGAAGTATAGCCGAGACTGATTTGTTTTTTATACTAAAGGTCTACCTGAAAGTCACCTTGTGTCATTTCACAAATTTCATATGACCTAGCTATTAGGTAGAGAAGATGATAGCTAGAAAAAGTTGTAACTGTCTTGGGTGTTCCTTCCATTTGTTTCAGAGGCCATCTTATTTGAGACAGATCTGGCTCTGGGCTAAGGCTGAGAAGGCACCAGCCTAGGATGCCAAATTTTAGGGGGTACGCCAAAGTTGGCAAGATGTCCAAAAGAAAAACACAATAAAAAGTGAAAAGCAATAACAGCTCACTTTATGACCCAGTGCACCTGCTTGATGGTTAAATTTCACTTCATTTCATTATTTATTTTATTTTATTATTTTTATTATTTATTTCATTTTATTTTATTATTTCATTTCATTTCATTTTTTTTCCAATTTCTATAGCCACCAAACTCAACCAAGTGATTCTGGAGGCTATAGAATTACAATATAATTAAAACAATTATAAAAATGTTAAACCATTACAAACATCCACACAATAAATAAGTACAAACAGAAGTTGTGATGATTAATCATCTCATAATAAAACCAAGCAACAAGGCCCTTAACATACTCGGCCCCAGGCCCAGGTATATAGCCAAGTTTTTAAAGCTTTGTGAAAAGCCAACAGAGTTGGGCCATTCTGATCTCTAAGGGAAGGCCATTCCATAAGGCAGGGGCTACAGGAGAAAAGGGCTGTCTTCTAGTTCCCACCAGTCAGTTCTTTGGCTGATGGGATCTGCAGCATGCCCAATCTGTTGGACGAGATTGGACGGGTAGAAACTCTTGGAAAAAGATGGTCCCACAGGTAAACTGTAAAAAAAATAAAATACAATATTGTATTGTAAATAAGGTGAAAATTCTGAGAAAAGGAAAATGTCTAGACCTAAAAATCATAAGTATAATCCTCAAAATCTCAAAGGAAAAAAAAAACCTAGAATTTGCGTTTTTGAAATTCTTTAAAAAATTGGAAGAGGAGCCAATGGAAGAGGACAGAATATGACTTTGCCTAGGGTGCCAAAATGCCTAGAACTGGCTCTGGTCAGAGAGAATGTTAAACTGGAAAGTCCTGGGACACATAGCAGAAAATGTTACCACTTTGGGAATATCCTGGCATATGTTCAGTGATTAATTTCATAATTAACTTCTATAAGAGCCCTAAAGAACTGTGGATTAAAAAGGTTTAAACCTACTAATTTCGATGCAGCTGGAGTGTTTCCTTCAGTGGTGGGTTGCAACCGGTTTAACAACCGGTTCGGCGAGCGTGTGCTTTGCGCGCGCATGCAACGTTCACAAACCGCCCATTTTAAGCTTAAAAACTTACCTTCTATGACAGCGCTGGTGAGTAAAACAGCTGAGGTGCAGCAATTTGCTGTGCCACGCGAATCAGCTGAGCTAAAAAACAGGGAAATATAGGACAGGAAAGGGCAGGAGCGAGTGGACGGGGCCAACTGTTCATCGGAACTACCGGTTTGTTAGAACCGGTCCAAACCGGCTGAATATCAACTCTGGTTTCCTTGTCTTTCCTCCAATCTTTCCAGGGCAGTGGGCAGCCCATTGGTCATGGATCCCAACAGCATCTGTCGGAAGACCAAGCGCCTGGCAGGGAAACAGGCTGAGCTGTGCCAGACGGAACCTGAGATTGTACAAGAAGTCGCCAAAGGAGCCAGACTGGGTGTACGTGAGTGCCAGTACCAATTCCGTTTTCGTCGCTGGAACTGCACCAGCCACAGCAAATATTTTGGGAAGATCCTACAGCAGGGTGAGTGGGGTAGGCTTTGTTGCTTAAGTAGACCACTGCCCTTTGGAATTCCTCCAGAGTAGAGTAGAATGTGGGGGGGGGAAGCATTTATTTTGTTCATTAAAGAACAAAATAGCCAAATAGTCCTCACAATTAAAGAGAGAAGAAAAGAGAGGACAGCCTATATTTTAGAGGTGACCAAAATTGCCAGTGGGATAGAAGCTCTTATATGGAGATGATTCATTCATTCAGAAGTTGGGGGATGGGGTGGGGGGATGGGCCAGAATAAATTTGCAACTCTTCTCTGCTTGCTTTCAAATTGGGCAGTAGGTGGGATGAACACACTTGTTCAATGAATCCTTGTTGCATGCTTTGAGCTGGGCTATTCAGATGGTTCTAGGGTTTGGGATTGATTTAGTGCTTCTGTTGGCGGGTGGGAAACAGGAACTCTCCAGTCATAACAAGCACTGTTCTTCTCTAAATTATTGTAATGTTTATTATTTTGTGTACTATTTCCAGTACAGAGGCCTTAGCTTAACAAACTGTGCATTCACACTTCCAAAAAGAGCTTTTTTTAAAAGCAGTGTTTTATCTGTTTCTCTCCTTGCCTCACACAGCTGTTTTCAGTTGTTTTAGCTCAGGGAGCTGAACAGAACCAAGAAAAAAATATTCTTTCCTGAGCACCTTTGTCAAGCTAACCGTTCTGATGTCTAATTTATACACCACCACCCCCAAGCTGAAATAATATCCCCCAGCCAGTCTGCTCAGCAGATCTCCCTTTGGGTCGTGCTGGGCCTTCCAGATTCACCTGTTCCTTGTATCTCCAGTCCCTGCCATAAAAATACAATTTCAGCTTTGCCCAATGGTGCCCCCATCCATTGCTTAACATTACTGTTCTTTTATATTTTTTCACTTGCATCAAGGGTCTTAATTAGGCATAAAGCTTCTTCGTGTCTGTGTGAAATTGTGCCTGGTTTTGGCACATAGAAAAAAAATCCATTTGAATGTTAAGACCATACTATCATTTTACATACATTACCATACCCCCAGATGATAAAAATTATTTGTCTGAAATGAAGCCAGTGAACTTCTTACAAGTGCTCATTTAATTAAGACACATGGGTAAAGGTGAAAAATCTCTCTTTGTGTTTATAGCAGAACATCTAGTTTTCTTCTTCCAGGTTTTTTTTTCCTGTTCCCCAATTTACTCTACAGCACTGAAATTCCCTGTTGGTCTCCTCTCCAAGTACCACTAAGAGACAAAGAGACAATGTAATTGACCTATCTATAAACCCATTTTATCTTAAGTATTGGATTTCAGGATCAGTGGAAATACAAAATGCTTAGGCCTCCATATCGATCTACATTCAGAATGTCAAGCATTTTTTTCTTGTATTATTTAAATTATTCAATTAAAACAATGAGGGACTGCAGGCTTCAAAGAGAAGACTTAAACTGAGGCCTAAAAATGTAGATCTAGTTTAAATGTGAACCCAGAAAGCATTTAAATGAATCTAGGAAGCATTACTCCTAGTTGAGAAGTAGAATGAAGGCTGTTTGGTATGTTAAAATTATAGGTTACATTTTGATACTTGTGTGCCCCTTCCAACACACACTTACTACACTGATAGGAAGGGCAGAAATTTTAATTTTTCTTCCACTGCCAGTGATCCTTTTCCGATGACAGAAGCTACTAACCTTGTACATGGTCAGTAGTGTGGGTGGAAGCTTTATCTTCTTCCTTTTTAGAAACTGACTCTTTTTCTTTGATTAATTGAGGGGAAGCAGTTGTCTGTCCTCCTTATTCAGGTGCAGGCTGATCAGTTGGATAGTCAGAAAAAGCTCGTGGGGCACTTGAGATCTATAAAAATAGAAGCAACCAAACAAAACACGGCTAAGGGTCAAAGAGACCTAGACATTACTGATAAGCAGTGTAGGATAACATTTCTAGATCTTATATGTATCCATATAGGATATACCCAGAACGTATCACATGATCACTTTCACCCATTTTAGTGTATTCAATAGAGTATTTGATGTTTTATTTCCCTAATCTGAAAACAATTCTCTAAGCCTTGCCCAATGTGATTGATTGACAACATTTAATTACAAGCTTTTTTTTCAGACTTTTTTTAAATTTGAAAAACCCTGCAGTTATCATGTCCCTTTGCTCACATAAAGGAAGGAATGGCTCTTTCAAGATGATGCCTGTTGCAACACGAAGCATGCAGAAACAAAGCAGACATGCATTTCTCTGTACAAATACAGTATAACATGCAGATACAAAGTGAATTATATAAGTCACTTAATGTTTATACAATTATTTGATAAAGACTTTTGAAATTCAGTTACCATTGCATTGTTTTGGCTTCTGCATTTCCTTTTGCTTCCTGCAAAAAATAAATAAATATTGTATTGTCCAGCTCAAATCATCTTAACACAGTGGTTGAAGATAACAGCCCATTTGGTGGAAATCAAGAGTGCCTTTGACAAGTTCAGAACAGTTTTCATAACCTTGAATTATTAGTCAGGTTACTAGGATATATATGACAGTTGTAGTATGAAAACACTAAGGCCGCTGGATTGTTATTCTTGGTTAGAGTTGGATTAGAACTCCTTAGGTCCAATCTCCATTTACACGTTAAATTATGAGGGTGTTCTTGGGCTAGCCTCCTTCTCTTATTTACCTCTCAGGGAATTGGAGAAGATGAGGGGTGTGTGTGTGAAAGCAGAGATCCATGTACAGCATCCTGAAATCTATGGAGGATAAGATAGAAACAAATGAAAGCTGTAGATCTGAGTATCTGATCAAGCTGTGGGGTCCCTTGATCGTGAGGAGGGGGGGGGGAATTTAGCACAGGGTAAACCTTTGCTTTTTAGGTGAAGACCAAGAATAGAAGGATAAGCTACTGATGATGACCTAGGAACACCAAGAATCCTGGCTTGGCCATGCCTTGCTTATTATAACCATCTTTTCTCTGAGTGGAGACATGAGTTACACAGGCTCCTAAGGGTTGTGCTTTGTTCTTTTACAGCGTGAGAGGTACAGGCATCGCAGGGGCTTTGGGGAGGGAGGCAGCAGATTATCGCTATAGGCCGAAGGTTTACTGCTGTGACATGTCTCCCTGTCCTTGTAATGAAGCAATTATGGATGCTCCCAGACAGCGCAGCAGCTTTTAATAAAGCCCAAGAATGTATCAGTCTGGGAGAGATTTACTGCCCCCTCCCCCTTCTCAAAGACTCTGCTCTTACATGTCCGTAGAGCTTCCTTAGACTTCCCAGCAACTGAGAGAGTAGAAATGGGCCATAAATATGGCCAGGGAGCCTCTCTGGCACCCTCACAGTGAATGACCCCACCCACCCCCCTTCCT
>JANHFL010000001.1:811758-830267 GCA_032468155.1 Oxyrhabdium leporinum
ATCTATCTATCTATCTATCTATCTATCTATCTATCTATCTATCTATCTATCTATCTATATTGCAAAACAAAGGATAGGGAGGGTATCAATCAAATGTTGCTCATTCACTTTTAGCTCTTGCCTGCCACCACATGTTTCAGCCTTAGCCACCTGTCATAGGTGATGCAGCTCTTAGTACATTACACCTATAGGAAGGCAGTAAAAGGAATAAATACAAAGTAGTAATATTTGATATAGCAGATATTTCCCAATGTGGAAGGACAGTGCAGTTGCCTTGCTTCTGTTCTGTTGGGTAGGTCCTGGAACAGAACATTTGTCTCAAAATCCTGCCCTCACCAGGAAACTGGTATAAGTCGAGACAAAAAACAACATATATGAGAATAATGTAAGAGAAGGTTTGGAATGATTATAGCTTGTTCTTTTGGTTCTACTTTCAGAACACTTACTCATTTTTAACCCATAGGTTGTTACAAATAAAAATACACAACCCGGTTTCATATTACAAGTATTCAAATAATAAAAATGCAAAAACAGAAATCCATCTGACGAGTTACCATATCACTTCTGTTTTAAACTGGATTCTTCAATCATGAGATTCAGTTAAACTGCAACTGGCTGGATTCATCTAACATACTAAAGCAAGGGTCACAATGCATAAATCATGGTTTACAAGCTGTTCTCCATGAGCATGTAGCACGTTATGCTTTAATGTGATGAATAAGTGAGTTTGAGGCCAATGTTTGCAGCTGTTTAAAAATGGACCTGTATCTGGGTAATTTTATTAAGATTGGTCTGAGCAAGACTTGGAACTTTATTCTCCCCTATTCTACAGTGGTTTAGCTCAGGTGTCCCCAACCTTTCCAACTTGGCGGCCCGGCCAGGCGCAATGGGGTGTGTGCGAGTGGCAGACTCACATCTGCCTACGTACAGCTCCATGGAGTTTGTGCGAGCAGCAGGCACTTGTGTTCCCGTGTGAAGCTCCATATGAGTGGAGGGTGCTTGAGCAGTGGGTTCCTGCACTCGCACACAAAGCTCCACTCGTGCTAGTGGAGGGGGCTCGTGCGCATAGCTCCCTTCACACAAATGGAGCTTCATGTGCAAGTGCAAATGCCCACCACTCACGTGAGCAGAGATTCAAATGGGCATGCTTGCCCATTTCTCCTGCAGCCCGGTTTCGAATAGGCCGCAACCCGGTAGTGGGACACTCTTGGTGGTTGGGGACCCCAAGTTTAGCTAAACTGGAGCAAAGTGATCTTTTCTTTTTAAACTTTGACTCTATAAATCTTAGTGGGTTCAGTTTCCCTTTCCTTTCCTTTTTTGCAGAGAAACTAAACAGAAATTGAGCCAACAAAGCATTTTGGTTGGCATATCTTTATATGGCTGACTTATTTGAAAAATATGTTTTTCAAATCCCATACAGATAAACAAATTTGCAGTATTATCTACATTTTGTCATCCTAAATTTAAAAAAATAAAAACAGTAAGCAGGGGATTGGCAGGTACACGTACTTAATTTTGTCTGTATTTCTGCTCAAAATTGTACTCTTATCAAGCTATTGATAGAGTTAAAATAGTTATTGATGGGAAAAGGTTTACAGAGCCCCCTTTTCTTGCACTTAACTCTTACCTCACCTCTATCCCACATTAAAGAATTGTGAAAAGAATCAGCATCTAAAATTTCACTGTATGATTGTAAAAACCTCAGTTAAATCAAAAGCTCTAATTTCAAATAATGCTATCGGAGTATCAATTTAAAAAATAGCTGGTGTTTTAAGGTATAGAAAAATCCACCAGCATTGACAATCTTCTATTGTCCTCAATTTTATTTTATGTTTCCTTGCTGTAATCTAAAAATTACTAGCTTTGCAAATGAGGCTGAGCCATGATTTGCTTAACCCCAGGTTAGTGAATAAATCTCAAACAGCTGTTCTTAAAACACACTGCCAAAAAATACCCTAATGGGTTATATGAACCCCAACCAATATGAGCACAAAAATGAACAGTAAATAAAATACTCCTGCCTTCAAGTCAGAATCATAGAAACTGAACTGATACATTGGCCTTACATAATGTATGTTCTATTGCTTAATGAAATGTAAACCCAGGCTTTGCAGTTTCTAAACCATGATTTCTGGATATTATGCAAATTTGCCACTTGTGGCTTATTCAATAAACCATTAAAAACCCTTAGCATGCTATAGGAATAAATCATAGTTTATCCTGTTGTGTCTATACTTACAGAGCACCAGAATTGAATGTTCCCACTTCAGAGAATATAAGAGTACAGTTGATATGCAATTTCACTTAATTAGGCTGCCTTCCTAGAGGCAAGCTTACTTGCTGTTTATGTGAGGATGGTGGAGGGGATCTCCTTCCTCCTCATTTTTAAAGTGGTACAAAGTCACTGCTGTACATTATGATTGGTAGGACAGCTATTTCAGAATAAGAAAATGAAATGAAGGTGAAATGCAGACCTGCTCAAGTAACTCTAAAGTTGGGTGTCTGGATTTAGTAAACAGCAGCAGGAAGGGGATATTTTCACTTGGAACCAATTATGTAATTAAGGCTTGGAAATAGATCAAAGCACTTCCCTTCACATTTGACCAGATATTGATGTGTGTGTTTAGGTTCCCCACAAACATCTGCTCTTCTTAAAGCAGCTCTTGTGGTCATTCATTAGATAGGAAGGTTGTGGGCCAGGCCAGGTAATGTGGTTATTAGGTGGAAGCTGTTATCTAGCAAAGATGAGGTTATGCAATTGAGGACATCCATAATCCTTAGGTATTACCACAATTCAGATGGACTGAGGAGAAGAAAGAGATACAGCTAAAACGTTTTGTATATAATTTTCTTCTCTACTCCAGCACAATTTAAAAATACACAAATATATTAACTTGCATTTAAAGAGTTTGATTTGAAAGCTGCTATATAAATTCAATTTTCAAAGCAGTATCTTCGTTCTCAGTTTCACATTTGCATGTTACAGCTTTTCTTCTGGTTAATGAGATTGCTAAATTTCAATAAATCAAATGTCAGCTATTGCAGCAAATTAGCTGTATAACATTAAAAAAAATCATTTTTGCTTTTAATACTATATCAAATACATGCCAATATTTGAAGTAAATAGAAAATGACACTTTTTATAGCCTTCCCAACTCAAAAGATTCTGGGTGGGTTACAACATATTATACATGCAACAATAAAATAAAATCTGCATTATAAAAACAACAATAACAAGAAGACAACAATAGCAAGCTAAACCTCTCCCAAGATGGAGGTCAGTAAAAGTTAGTCAGAGTTGAACACTCAGTAAAATATTACTGTTAAACATCTTCTACAACCCCAAGGGAACAAGGGAACTTTACAGATCTCTGGAGGTCAGGAATTGCAAAGAATGGTGGTCACCTCAGAGAAGGCCTCTTGCCTTATGCAGGTCTCCTAACTTCAGAGAAAGGAGGGACTGTCAACAACTGTTTCTGGAATGTTGTCTTTATATGGGAAGATTCTATTTCTTCTGGAAAGATAAGGAAGGGGAGATCCATCCATCTGGTCCAGAACAATGGTCCAGAAGTGCACCCGGAAAAAGTGAGCTTTATGCTAAATATGTAAAACTCATAAGAGTTGGATTGATAATGTTTGTTTGTTAACATGTAGAGTTTGTTCCTATACTGCATAAACAAAGTTTAATCAAGTTGATAGATGATATGTCAAGATGATATCCCAGGAATAGACCACTCTATGTTAGATCGAAGCAAGATAAATCCAGACGTTGGAGCCTAGAATAAATATGAAATCATTATTTTTAATGCTGCACACTATAAGGATTTGGGCACATTGGTGAGATCCTTTACATAATATGTAAAGAAAATATTCTGGCTTGTGGTCAGCCTAAAATATTATGTGGAGTTCCAGTAGGGTTGATTGGATGTATTACTCTGAGGAGGCAAAGGCAAGATGTAATGAGGTGTAAAAATAACCTTGAGGAACAGGAAGAAGAGCCATAACCGTGGACAACAGCTCTCCAGTCCGAAGCAGGAATGTAATTTGAAAAAGCATCTCAGACTCAACCTCCCTAGTTCTATTGACAGTTTAGTGAGGCACATTCAAACTTCCAAGATTCTGTTATGTAATCTTGTAATAAAAGTGGTATTATTCATAACTTTGGTTTCCTGGTGGATTAGTTGGAGGGTAAAAGACACAAGTACTGGAAGGTTCAGCGATTGTTACTTTAACTAATCTCAAACTACAAATTAATAGTTTGCTTTTTAGAGGAACTAATTCAGAACCATCCTGTTAAAATTCCCGAATCTTGTTTATTTTGCCCATCTCTGTCTTTATATGAAGGACTCAGACCACAAAGTTTCCTGCAAGTCTAGCAGTGCTGTGGAGTAGGATGCTATTTTAGCATGCCGTTTGTTGCCAGGATGCCATTTTAGTCCAGGGCCTTCCAGGTGCTTGAAAAGAGTTATTAGATTTGCATGCAGTTAGCTTTGGTTTATAACTATAGACTTATCTTTAACAATGAATTAATTTTTGTCTACATTACCCTTCTCATATTGGCATCTTCTAGTTTGGATTACAAGTAGAATTCCTTTCCAGTTGGCTGAAGAGTCCAAGGGTTGCAAACTGAACACATTAGCGGGCCACTAAATTGGGAAAAGCTGGTTTGTTCTCAGGACAGGCATACTTTACCTGGGTTGTAACCTTCTGATGGATTATTAGATTGTAGGAGAAGATTAGCTATTTTGTATCTCTTTGTTGCCCACTAAGGGTCATCCAGATTTTTGCAATGCAGACATTAAAATTTAGGCGTAAAAATGTTTACTTGGGACAAAATCTGATCAATGGGCCTCAATCAACAATGTAGATTTGGCTTTGGATAGGAGGTCTGTCTAGCAGATTCCCAAACTTAACTTTTTGATTTGATTAATCAATATATAAAAATTCAGAACATTTATATTTTATAAAATCTTGGGGCACCTATCTTTCTAAAAGAGTAAATATATATATATATATATATATCACGCTGATACTCCTACTGAGGGAACTAGGAAAGTGAATTGAAAATAAGCTAATAATTTATTTAATAACAAACATTTCATAACAAATTAGTTATTAGTCTAATATAACTCGGCATCCCATCAAATATTAGTTAATGGGGCACACAATTTGAGTATCACTTTCCGATCTAGTGTGTGGGCTTAAAATCACAGGTGTTTTCCTGGTTACCATGGAAAAAGATGCTATGCTTGGTGGATCATTTATTCAATCTAATGAAGTTATTCTACCCATTTAGCTGTACATCATCCATGATCTTAAAATATTGTAAGGAACGAGATTTCTCCAATTTCTTAGCCCAAAGTTTAGAGAGGACCCTATCTAAATTGCTTCTTATCCTTCTGTTCTTTCTGGGTACTGGTGTATTTGTCTGTAGGAGCAGGCTGATGGCATTGTTTTGAAAACTTACTGGGTAGATTGCAGGTTTGTGGTTGTTCTCTAGAAGGAGGGCACCTATTACAGAAGAGCAGCTGTTTACATGAAGGTCAAATGTACAACTCTAAGGTTATAGCCCAGTCATAGCCCCTAGTAATAACAGCTCCCACCCTAGCTAGAGAAAAACATGGATCTCTGCCTAGGTGGAAACTGCTGAGCCAGCTACTGTCATGATATACCACATTTAAACACCCAGCCAAGCCCATTTACACCGAGGTTATGATTATGGAGATGAAAGCAATGATTTAGACACCTGTAAATAGTAGAGCAAAACCCCATTGCTATCTAGCTGATTCCGATGAATTCAATGATCTCATGTCCACTGTGGTCAAAAGTGACCAGGGATTTTTTTTCCCTCAGCTGATACACCCTGCTCAGTGCTACGTTCCTCATGAAGTAGAATCCTATAGTTCTAGGGTCATTTTTGCTATAGTCAACTTCAGATGCAGAACAGAAACAGATTTAGTTACTCCGTCTTTAAAACACTTAGCTTAGGCCTGCTGCATACATTTGTATTAACTATGAATATAAAGGAGTTGCGCTACCATCTAATTAATTTGCAGGCTCATTTAAACATACCGGTTCTCAAGGTCAAAGCCCAAGATCAGGGATAGGCTGTCTGTGAGCTGAAACCTCTTGGCATAGAAACTACAGTCTGCTGTGGTATTCTTGCCGCAGTTCAGAGCCCTTTCCTGGGAGAAGAGGCCAAGTCTCTTGGCTTTCCAACTAGAGTGGATCCAAATTGGTGCACTAAAGCTGCTTGTCCTTTATAACAAGGTAGGAAAACCTTCATGGGGAAAACTAGGTCTTTTCCCCCTCATCACAACTTGGTCTCCACTGCTACAGTTCTTGGTGTGTGCTTTAAGGTAGAGGTAGCCAAACGTTGGCATCCGGTAGAATCAGGGCAATCAGTTCTAGGTGGAAAACAATGTTAGAAATGTGTAAAACTCCCCACAACCTCTGTGGCTGCTTTCATGTCACTTTCTCAAAAAGAGGAGGAATATCCCAAATATGTGAATAAAAATGGTATTTAATGTCTGGCTTGGATCTTTTATATACATATACATATATACAGGTTGTGTTCTAGTACAGTTGTGCCTTGGAATGTAATGGAAATCAAATGAAGAAAAGGTTTTCTCCTGGGTGTCAACTAGGCAAAATAGTGCTAGGGGCATTTTCCTTGGCACTGATAGGGCTCCCTGGTTCCATCTTTTAATTTCTTTTAATTAAAAAAAATACAAGAGAAGATGACATGAGGCAAAATGAAGCTTCAGACTCTGGCAACATCTTTAATAATAAAAAGAAAAGAATATTCTTTATTGGCCAAGTGTGATTGGACACACAAGAAATTTGTCCTCAGTGCATAAGCTCTCAGTTTATAATAGTATGCCTCTAAATCGTACAAAGGGCCCATAGGCATTCTCAACACATAAAATGGAGGGTTACAGTCCAATATTCCATGAAAAATGTATTCTGGAAAAAAGAAAGAAACACATTTGTACGGGACAACACAGAACTTTCTAAGGGACTAGTGAGGGCATATTGATCTATCTTATTCAGTTCATCTTCTGACATCTGATCCTTCTGAGGAGGACAAGACATCATGGCAGCCATGTTGCCAACAGTCTCAAAGCACATTTGCATCTTTAAAAAATGCTCAATAGCCAACCCCCCCTGCCACATAGTATTAAAGATTGAGTGGGGTGTGGTGGGAGAGGAAAAAGATTTAATTAAACTAATTGCTCTTTGATTGACCTAATTGCTGGTAGAAACAGAGTAGGAATTTATGAAAAGGAGCCTGCAATAGTTTTCAGTGATTTGCATTTTTCCAACACAATGTTGGAAAGTAAGTATGTAAAAGAGCATCTTTTGGCAGGATCCGTGTATGGAAAACTGTATAGAATTTGAAGTGGAAGACAAGGAAAGAAAAATAGATTTTAAAAAACAAATGGGAAGTGAGGGCTGTGGAGAAAAACAATCCAGGGGGAAAAAACCACCCCTGTGGAAAAGGAAACTGACAGTCCCATCATTCACAGTTCGGCTACTATTAAAAGAATTCCCTGAATTATTTTATTCAATAGATTTTGCTATTTTCTTTTTAAAAAAACGTGAAGAGCATTCTATGCTCTGCATGTAATCCCTCAAGCACCCCCATATTTGTCCTGTTGAGATTTTAAGTGAAAATTACCGATTTTTGAACCAAGTGATTTGTTTGTTTGGGTTTCGGACAGAAATAACCAGCATAATAGATGCCTTCCCCAGTGGTCAGCTAATTAGTATGAGCAGCTAGCCAACAAAAACTGTTTCTTTTATAATTAATGACAACAGGAGGCTGATCATCTGCTCCTTGCCAGCTAGCTGATCTAGCTAGCTGACTGCTGGTAGAATGGGATGAAGATTGTGGGCTCTTCCATGGGGATTTATACATGTGTCTGAGAGAGGAATAGTGTGCTTAGGTGCAGCCTTCAGACTAAAAAAAATGCCTCACAATTTTTATTTGAAATAGTTAATTGGCGGCATCTCAGTATTGGCTATAAAAAGGAATGTAGGAGTCCAGGGAAATCACAGGGCTGTAGACTTTTCTGAAGCAAATTTTATTTTAAAGTATAGCTTTAATGACCATACATCCTTTATTATAAAGGACAGTCATTTATTTCAGAAAGCTGTCCTTTACATTTATTTAGTTTGCAAAAATTGACTTTTGTCCTTTATGTTGGTGATTTAACTTTTATTGTACAAATGGTAACACTTAATGCACAGTATTTTACATTCATGTTTTCCTTGGTTTTGCTCTTGATTTTCCTTTGTAAAGTGAAGTTATATAAACAGAAGCACTAAAAATGTTTATCTTTATTACTTCTTTTAGATTTGCTCCCTTTTCAGATTTTTTCTTTACTTTTTCAAAGAAAATGTGGTCACAGGAGTTATACCCCTTCCTTTCAGGACCTACTTCTAGTAAGGCCAAGAAATTGCATAAAACAATTTTTTAAATACAGCCATTACACTGTGAACTTAATTTGGTTAGGTCAGTCCAAAAATCTATGGAATCCTGTTCCCAAAATGGGAGAATAGAGAGTAGTCACTCTTTCTCTCATGCGCCCCAAAAACTGGTGTTGAGAGGTTTGTTGTCTTTAATATTGGAGATAATAGCCAAAATTAAAGCCATTCTAGTTGGTAGCAATCACAGCATTTAAAATAATAAATGTATAGTTTAATTATCCTTTTTGTCTTTGAAGTACTTCCTTTTAGCTATCGGGAATTGTCTACCATCCAACTTTATTGGTTGACCTCGCATTATGGAAGACAGAAAAAAGGTAGCCTCCATTTAATCTACAGCAGGTATAACTTTATGTACTTCACTTATATCTTCCCTTGACATACTTGGCTTCTTTTCCTCAAGGTCTATCCTAGGAGTATTTTTGTCCTTTGATTATTCCGTTTGCCTTCAAAGTACAGAATAGATTGAACCGGCAGCAGAAGTAATACCTATTTAACCACAGTTTAGTAGGAAAGGATGATTAAAATAGAACACTTCTACTTGGCTATTAATATGGATTTTTTTTTCCTCCAATGGTGTAGAGCATTGACACACTAATCTGGAATAAAGAAAGATTCTCGCCCTTTGTTGTAAAAAGGCTATTTCACATGATTTGGCAAACCATCACCTTTCCCAACTATCCAGGCTATAAGATGCCCAAAGCAATGGTGGCACGAAACATTTTGTTGCTCAAAGTGAAATGCAAACCCGTTGCCCAGCCCAGCCCAGATAGGGCAAGCCTTTAAAACCTCACTGCACCAATGAGATACATACTTGTCCTTGGTACATTGCAATCTCTCTTTCTCTATCGTACATGAAGCGTTGCCTGAAGCAAATCACTTCACCCTACTGCATGGCAGAGCCGACCCCAGCTTAAAGATCCCTTCAATTAAAATGCAACTGCTGCATTTAATCCTGGTGGCTGGTCCTTTTCTTTGAAGTCTTCACAGCAGCTGTTTCCCATACTGACGACTGGATTATCGCATCTGTACATGGTAACTTTTTCAAAGAATTATAATGAATAGCAATAATGGCACCATTTATAAGTGCCTCAAAGAAAGATAACCTTAGCTGCCTGCAGACCTACCTCGAGGAATCTGCACTGCATAAATAGGAACGATAACAGGATGGATAGAAACAATCTAGTCAAACCTGCAAGAAAATGTTGCAGTATGAGGGGAGGGGTTTGATTTGTAATGCCAATCAGTCATAGGATACGGGAGGCAAATATCTGTCAGGTTCTCTACATTTCTTCCGCTAACAATGAGCATTTCCTGACTATGCATAAACTAAGCAGGGCTTTATTTTAAGTCTTCTCCAGTGAAGATTTGTAGGAAAGTTATTGTTTTCTTTTTAAAAAAGAAAACTCTTCTCATCTTTGACTTTTCTCAAGCGTCCAGTGTTCTCCTTTTGGGTTTGGATTGGGCCGTTTGGATTACATGACAGAATATTTAAGGAATAATTTTCTATTGATATACGTATAGCACCCTTCCCCAAAGTAGCATGTTCTAAGCCCAGTGGACCATAATGCCTAGCCAGCCTACCTTTTGAGATGAGGTTTTCTTAGACAAACATAGGCTAGGAGCAATTTGAAGCAAGAAGTGAGACTATATTGACATTAAGAAAATATGACCCGGTCATAAAGAGCATGCTGGGAGAATGGGAGGGCTAATTAAATGAAAGTAGATTACTTTGAATACTTGGACGTGGTGTTCTGAAGAGAAATCATCAGCTTAGCAGCACCAGAGAACATAGGGGTGAAATAAAGGCTTGGCATGCTCCTGGACTTATGACTTCTATTAGAATAGCAGCTAGAAGCCATAGCCATGGGTTCTTTGCCCCATTTCCTTTGGTGCGCCAGTAATGCAAGAAATTCTAAGAATATTAAACCAGATTCTCATTACTACCACAGGACCACTGCAATAGGTTGCTCATGGAGCTGCCTTTAAAGAGCACTTGGAAACCACAACTGGTCCAAAATGCAGTGTGGCCCGTATGCTAACTGGTATCTGCAGGCTGACCAGCTCAAGGTTGACTCAGCCTTCCATCCTTCCGAGGTTGGTAAAATGAGGATCCAGATTGTTGGGGGGGGGCAATATGATGACTGTGTAAACCGCTTAGAGAGAGCTGTAAATCACTGTGAAGTGGTATATAAATCGAAGTGCTATTGCTATTGTAGCTGGGAGCAAATTACACCTGTTCTTCAGGCTCCTGATAGGCTTCTGGATATTTGAGCCCAAAATGTTGGTTTCACCTATACAGCCCTTTATTGCTTTGCCCTTAGCTATCTGTAGGTGGATTTGGAAAAAGTCAGTCTCAAGAGAAACAATTGATAATTTCTTTCTTCTGGGGAAATAAATGGGAGGGAAGCAGGGAGGCTTTTCAGCAACAGAGCTGGCTCTTTGGAACAGCCTTCCAGTAGAAATTAGACTGATTCCTCCTTGATCACATTTAGGAAAATATTAAAAACTCAGCCCTTTCATAGAGCATTTATGATTCAGAATTAGCCACTAATATAGCTATGGATTCAACATGATGGCATACATTTTGATCCATTATGTTCAATTATTTCAGGGCTTTCCAGTTAGGTGTTTTTAATTAGTTTATGGTGGAAGTTTAGTCATTTTTATATCTTATAAACCACAGAGAGTCATACCTAATCATGGCAGAATATAAACCTAATAAATAACATGCTGCAACCTAGTGCAATTCTTCTTTCCCTTTATTAAAATAATTTTAAAAAAATCAGTAAGTGTCAGGCACACTGATATGCCGGGCACCACACCGAGAAATCCAAGAGGAAAGGTCTCCTATTAAACAATCAATCCTAGTAATCCAATCTTTTGCAACACTCTCCACCAGAAAGCCATCGTCTATCCTTTAACAAAGAATAAATGGGCAGGTCTTGTTGTGGGTGCCTCATCCCTGGAGGTTTTCAAGAAGAGACTGGACACCCACTTATCTGAAGTGGTATAGGGTCTCCTGCTTGTGCAGGAGCTGGACTAGGTCCCTTCCTACCTCCTGCTTCAGTTGCTGAAGACGGGATTGGACCTGATGGCTTAAACATGTTTTTTCAACTGTATGATTCTCTAGGTCCAAGGGAACCAAATAAGAGGACTCTCTGCTGTAGAAGGACGATTGAATTGTGTACCTGCTTGGGTATACATATGCACCTGGCCCTTTAAATATGGAAAGGTGCTGCTGACTATGTGTAATTAATTGTACTTTTAAAAAAAGCCACAATTGATTTCTGAACTGTTTGGCAAGTTAGGTAGGCCTCAGCTTATGACCACAATTGAGCCCAATATTTATGTTGTTAAGTGAGAAGTTTGTTGAATGAGTTTACCCCATTTTACGACTTTTCTCACCACATTTGTTACATGAATCCCCACCGCAGTTCTTAAATTAGTAACACGGCTGTTTAAGTGAATCTGGTTTCCCCCCCACCCCCTTGACTTTTCTTGTCAGAAGGTCACAAAGGGGGATCCCGTGGCTCCAGGACACTGCAACCCTCACAAAATGTGAGTGAATTGTCAAGCATCCAAAATGTAAAGCACGTGGCCATAAGGATGCTGCAACGGGCATCAGGGTGGGAAAGGGTCATCGTTCCCTTTTTCCAGTGCTGCTGTAATTTTGAATGGTTACTAAACGAACTGTTGTAAGTCGAGGACTGCCTCCATAAGCCCTCTTAGTAGCCTGGGCTTACTTTGTCCTCAGCACGAGCATACAGAGTAGCAAGCAGAGAGAGAAAAGTGCGGTGGATGTTTCGCAGGTGTGTATCTGCGGCGTGCATCTTGGCGAGCCCTTTGGCTACGTGGCTTGCACGCTTCCCATAAAAAGAGCCCACGAGCGAGCGAGCCTCTCCGAACGGGCTTAAGAAAGCGCCAAGTGACAAGCGAGGCCGAGCGCTTTGCTCAACGGGCGAGCGCCGGAGCGGAGCGGAGCGTCGCTCGCTCTCCGGAGGCGCCAAAACGGAGCAGCGCGCCCGGCCTCGCGACCGCTTGGCCGCGCGTCTGAAGAGCTGGAGTCCGCGTTAGGCGCTGGGCGTGCGTGTTCCTGTGGCGCGCAGCAGCGCGTTTTGAAAATGTGCCTGCCTTTAGGAGTGCGGTTGGCACACGCTTCCCGACCCGTCCTTTGCCTGCTCGCCCGCCTGCCCGAGGGCTCCCGCACGGGCGTGTCGGGACTCGGGCTTGGGGCGCTGGCTCGGTAGTTGAAAAACGCTACGCGTGGAGAGCGAGGTTCTTTGCTGCCGTCCCGTCCGAGACACCGGCGCCGCCAGTTGCCTTGTTCACTTTCTTTCCGGCACCTCAATCGCGCGGGCCGGGAGGGCACTGAGGCTCTGGCTGAAGCGGACGGTGCCCGATGGGTCGGGCTGCCAAGGCCGCGCGTGCCTCCTGACCCCCCCCCCCACCTTTGCCCTCACCCCACCCCCGGGGAGAAAGATCGCTCTGCCCAGGAAGAGCTGCAGCAGCCCTGCTGTAATTTCCACCGTCGGGTGGGGGTTCCCAGTTGCAAAAAAGAAAAGAGGGTGTGTACTTAGATAGCAGGGCGGGCGGGGCGGGGGGGGGAAGAGAGAAGTCATTGCCAGCCTCCTTTTCTTCCCTTCTGCGCCCAGCGCGCTCAGATGGGGGCGCAGGAGAAGGACCTGTCCGCATGGAGTTCCGAGAAGCTTCGTGGAGCCTGTTGCTCTCTTCTGCAAGGGGTAACGTCCGACGTCTCTTCGCAAACCAGCCACCCTGGTGAAGAAGGAAGAGACGGGTGGAGAGGAGAGAAGGCAGGCCCGAGGTGCTCACCGCAGGGTAGAGTGGCGGATCTTTGGAAACAGCTGTCAGATTAAAACAGCGCTCCCCCCCCCCTCCACCCTCAATTGACATAAACAGAAAAACCAAAGCTGAAAACCCTCCACTGGGAGGCAATTGATGAAATCCTAAAGAAAAAAAGTAGCCAGAAGTGACAAGGCAAGAGTCAAACGGTAGAAGGGAAGGAGAGACGACCTGCTGCCCCATTTTATCTGGGCTGGTGGAGAGGAACCAGCTGGTGGAGACAGAACTTCCAATATCCAGGATGGGACAAGCCTGGCTGCTTCTTTGGCTCTGCCCCCTGCTTCTCCTCAGCCTCTGGGGCCAAAGGTAAGAAAGACCCCTTTCCTCTTTTTATTTTGGATTTCCTTAGCAGCCTCCCTCCTGCCAGATTCTGTTTCTTCGGTTGGTAGGCAAGACCTTAACTCAGTAGCCAGGCTTGGCAGCGTCCTTCTTCAAATTCTTCCGCCCCTGGGCCAGCAAATGCACCGTACTAAAGGGAGATTAATGACGCATCCCTCGCTAATGCAGCTCTTGTAAGCCCCCCAAGAGCCTGGAGGCTATGTCACTTGGGAGCTGTTTCTGTAATTACAGCTCTCCCAGGAATGTAGTGTCGAAGCAGATTTGTCTTTTTTACGAGCGGCTCTAGTCATCAGGATTATTTCACCCCCACTCCCCCCCCCGAACTTTATAATCCAGGCTGTCATCTCCTTCTACAGATTTATTCTCACCCCATCGGTAATCTTGAAATTTTCGCCAAGAGGCATTTGCTTTGACATGAAAGCGTCTGGCGGGAGAGCCTCCATTTGTCAGTGTCGATTTTGGAGTTCATCTCTGAATATCTAGGGTTAGGAATTTGCTTCGCATCTTCTAGAAATGGGGTTAGAGGAAACGAAGAAATCAGTCTCCCAGGTGGTTTTGTTCTAACTTGTTAGCCATATTTTTCCTACCGTCAAAGTCGGGGACGGTAGAAAGATTGATTCCTGCTTGATCCACGAATGGAGCAGCTCAATTCACTTCTTAAATTTGGAGAAAGATGATCATTATCTGTAGCTGGGGGTGGTGGTGTTCCTTTAATGGGTAATTTTTACAGATTCTTTTGATCTCTGCCATCATTCATTTGAGAGGGTCATGGACCTGAGATGGTCTTCCCTAAAACAGTGTCATGTTTTCTACAGCATAGTAACTAATGGAAAGCTTACTATTTTGACTTTGTTGAGAGCATGGTACGTATCCTGCATTGAACTGTTTGCCATGGCTTATTCAGGCTTATGTTATTTTATCATAAGACAAGGTAACAAAGAATACCAAATTTGTGGTTTGTGTGATCTTTCTGTAGGCCTAGATGTTCAGCTGGCGTTCGTGTTATGCAACTACCCATGTTATGTATTTTTTGTCAAAGTACTGCAGAACCCAATTCCCTTACTATGGTGGAGTTTTGGCACATAGTTTGAGTACTTGTATTTGGACAAGGAAGAACTGGTCTAAATTCCATTTATAGCATGAAGCTTATTAGATAACCTTGAGCCACAATCTCATACAATAACACTTTCCTTCCAATCTTTTTTAAAAGAAGGTAATGTAAAACGGATTACAAAAAGGAAATAAGAGACTGATACTTGTTATCAACTCTCAGAAATGTGACAACACAAATGGGGAGAGATTTAAAAGGATAAAGAAGGCTCAATGGTTGGGTGTGTTTTAGAGCATATGTTAGCCCTCCAATATGTATGTATGTGTCAAAGTTGCCAGGAGTCAAAGGATGTGATGTTTCTTCACAATGAAGCCCTGATGAGAACATGACCATAACTTAACAAATAATTAATAGAGCATCTGGGGAGGACAACAACACCCTTTTCCAATTTAGGGAGAAAGATGGGGGTCAAATGGAGAAATGGGATGCGTGCTTGGTGTGCTTGGTTCTGAGTTGGGGGGGGGATTTGTCTCATTCTGCATACAAATTAGTAGTTAACTTCTTTTCTTTCATCTTTGTGACTCATTTTTACAATAGGGATGGGCAGGAGTTGTTTATGTTGCTCAAAAGCCACCGGATTGGAGGTATTTTATTTATTTTTTAATGGGGCAGAGGATAAGTTTATGAATGAATCAATCAGCGTCACGTTTGGAAAAGGCTCGAGGATGCCACGCGGAGTGCTTTCATTATAGCAAGCAAAGCTAGGCTGTTCAGAGCTGCCTTGTTTTAAAACACACACGCACACACACACACAATCTCTTAATCATTTCTTCGAAGGGCAAGTCCCTTGCTTGAGGGCTAGGAGCTGATCACTTCCAAGAGCAGACATGCCTCTCTTAAGCAGGGCCCACTTACTTCGGGGCTTCAAGTGAATTTTGGATTTGGCATGGATTTTCAGACTGGATCAGGAGAGCCCTTCCCTTCTCATAAATAGGCAATGCAAACTGCCTTTCTATTCTAGTTCCTTGAGGTGGGTACAAGAAACCAGACATGATTTCGAATGGGTTTAAGAGGAAGAGAGTACACGTAGTCCTCAATTTACAACAGCTCGTTAAGTGACCATTCAAAGTTACAACGGCACTGAAAAAAAAGGGGCTTAAGATAATTTTTCACACTTGCAACCTTCGCAGCATCCCTGTGGTCACGTGATCAAAAATTCAGCTGCTTGGCAACTAACTTATATTTATGACGGCTGCAGTATCCCGGGATGATGTGAGCACCTTTTGGGAACTTCTGACAAGCAAAGTCAATGGGGAAGCCAGATTCAACGTGGTACTAACTTAACAACTGCAGCAATTCACTTAATGACCGTGTCAAGAAAGATCCGAAAATGGAGCAAAACTCACTTAACAACTGTCTTGCTTAGCAATGGAAATTTTGGGCTTAACTGTGGTCGTATGTTGAGGACTACCTGTATTTCCTGACACTCTGAGCCACATATTCTTCCTCGGCTCATGATATGAAGATCATTCATATTATTTTGTGCACAGGGAATCAGACGAGGGATCCCATATCTTTTAGATTCTAGAAAGATAGCTGTAATTTAAAGGGGGGATTGACCAATGCAGTAGAACTATTATGTATTGTGATTTAGAAACTTCTTTGAGAGCAACTTAACACTAAGAATGCCTTTTTAACAACCATATCACACTTCTCTTTCATTTTGTCATCAACTACAATTCCTAAGAATGTATTATTAACAAGTCTGATATCCCTGTCGTATGGCTGTACGTACTTCTTTTTCTTAAATAAAGAATTTTGCATTTGTTTATATTAAACTCCAATCTGCTACATCGATTCCATTCTCTAACATATGAAGATCATTTCTGAATTTTGCCTGTCTTCTGGAATATCAGTTGTCCAACCTAATTTGTTGCCAGCAAATTGATAAGCATTCTTCCTTATCTAAGTTATTAATTAAAATGTGGAAGATTCAGAAGCAACACCCACGGTACCCCTTCAATACCTAACTACACTTTAATTAGGGATTATTATTGAGTGAATAGTTTTCAGGCCAACTGTAGACCTATCATCTAGCCCCAGCTTAATTAGTTTGTTAATGAAAATGACCTGGGATACTTTGTCAGATAGTATTGCTGAAGTTGTTATGTCTACTCTATCACCACAATCTGCTAAGGAAACTACCCAATTAAAATATAATAGTTCTCTGTCTGGCAAATGTGACAAGTAGTTCCCTGGATCCTTCTTTTTCCTTGTTTTTGACAATTGGGACCACATTTACATTTAATATCAAGTTATCTGATATTTCACCCACTCTTCAGGATTTCTCAGAGATCATAGACAAGTGATCAGCAGATTTCTCTTCAGGTTCTAAGGCAGAATTCCTTTGGCCTGAAGATCTGAACTCATTCAAGGTCAGTAAATATTCCCTGACTTCATTTCTGTCAGTGTTGAATGAGAATCCTGCTGTTCCCACCAGGCCTTCACAGATGCTCAGTGGAAGGTGTTTCTTTCTCCAGAGAAGGCTGAGACAAAACAAGAGTTCTACTTTTTCTTTGTTATCAGTTTCCATTCTGCTATGTTGACTTTAGTAACTTGATTTGAGATTTTTTCCTCCTTCCCCGATGCCATCTTTATAGTTCTGGGCTATCAATATGTACCCTTTCAGATATTCTGTATATGTTTTACATGATTTTTGCTAACCTTTTTGTATAGCCCTATTGGAATTTTTTTGGCCGTCTTCCATCTTCCCCTTGTTGGAATGGTTGTGTAATGTCCTTCCACATTTCCTTTTTTTAGAGCCTTCTAACAACCATCAAAAGCTTCTTTTCCCATTAACATCTCTTGCCATCCTATTTCTCACTGCTCTGAATTTGTTAAACTCTGTTTTCGGTATAAATACTCATTTACAGTTTGAGTGGCTGAAATCTGGACGGAAGTGATGGGTTTGGATGTGTGCATGTTAAGGAGTGTTCAGAGATATTCTGCTTCCATTTCCTTCCCAAAGCCTTCCCAAATAGCGGGTGAAAAACATTCATTCATGCGCCTTTAAGACATCACTAGATACCTCCTTATGGTTTCCTAGACGATTGGAAAGCTGACATAGCCAATCAGAGATTGCCTGCCCATGTCTTAATATGAAGAAATCTAGCACTTTTCCCACAACTTCCATTTTGCCCACCTGTACTGATCGTAATCAGATCAAAGGTAGTTGATCCCTTTGTGCCTTCCTTCAATCTCAGAGACAGTTATAAGCAACAAAAGGCAGACATTTCCTCTCAAAACACGCATCCAGAATTTCTTTTCTAATAGTGTCAGTATAATTGAACCACCCCTTCAACATTACTATTTTATGCTACCTTGGAGAATCTGCAGTTTGTTTTCGGAAAGTATGATCCATATCTTATTCTTGGGTGATGCTTAGTAGTGAACACCCAGTAACAGTACTGCTGTTATTTCTTTTTCCACTGATTTTAATCCAGATTCTCTCAAATTAAGTCCAAGTTAACCCAGCTAATTCCCTTGGATTTCTGTGCAGATGTGGCTATTATTTTTTTTAATATACAGTGCAATTGTTCCTCCTTTTTTATTATTCGGTTCTTCTTGAATAAGTTACAGCCTTTCATTGTATTCAGTTGCTGCAAACTCATGCTAAGGCTTGTTGTTATTATACAGCGTTCTCCAATGGGTACACAATCTGGAAGTGACAGGAACTCTACACTCTGCTATCTTCAGTATACAGGTA
>JANHFL010000001.1:856855-877974 GCA_032468155.1 Oxyrhabdium leporinum
GGAAGGCTGAGTCAACCTTGAACCTGGTGAGATTTGAATTGCCAAATTGCAGGCAGCCGGCAGTCAGCAGAAGTAGCCTGAAGTACTGCACTCTAACCACTGCGCCACCACAGCTCAAAGTACAAGATGCATTGTGCTGATTTTTCATCAACAGTGGCTCCTGTCCTAACCTAATCTCCAGTTTTGGACATTCTTCTTTGCTATCTAATGGAAAGGAGCAAATAATCAGATCTCACCATTCAGGATTCTATTCCCCAGAAATATTTTGGGAAATGATCTCATCTAAGAAAAAAATTGGTGGGAACCTCTAGCGGCAACTGGGAGCTTGTGGGTGCCAAGGAGCCTGCAGAGACTTCTCATGCCCACTGCCATCCTTTATGCTCCACCTGATTAGTTTTTTTCCCCAGACTTTTTTAAAAATTTGAAAGAAAAAAAATTGAGGAACTAGCCAACTTAAAATAAAGTGACAGTCGTTAATCTAATCTTCATACCCAAGAGCTATAGAATCCTGCATATGTTCCAGAGGGTTTAATAGGAGGCTATAACTCAGAGCTCTGTTTGGAAATGTGACTCAGCACCTGGAAAAGGGATACAAGAAAAAAGGGATAGAAGATAGCTTGGGAGCCTAGACATGTTGATGGGGAACAGCCCTACTATTTTGCCTCCTGACAAAAGAGATTTTGTGACTGGCACCATTTTGGGTGAGTGACTATGAGATGATCTCACGATTGCTGTATAAACGTGCCCACCCGCCTAAAAGAGCAGGTAATTGTGTATTCGTATCAAACAACTTTACTCACAGACAAACAAATGATTTTGAAATTTTAAGCCTGATGACAGGTTTACTTGAGTCTAACAAGCTCTTGATAAGAGACTGCTCAACATTGTGATATGGAGCTGGTAATGCCCACACTTATTTGAAAATAAATATCTTGCCTACAAACAATTTTTTTCCCCAGCGCATCCTACTACTATTCCAAAATGCATTATCTAAAAATAGATAATAATTTTTATTTCATTAAAAATAGCAACTATATAGACAATGGTATGGTATGTTTCTCAAGGTGTTAAGAATAGGCACTTTACAACATATATTTACTGTGATATACTGTTCCACTGCCCAGAGTACCTACTGATAATAGGCAATGTAAAATTGCTAGTGAAATATTGAAAAATCTTAGACAGTACTTAAAAAATCTGTGCATGGACAAAAATTTCCATCTATTCAATTACAAAAGGCAGCATTGCTTGGATCCACACATAATACTAGGCCAATAGGGTACAGTAGGGTTCCCCAATCCCTTGTCTGTGGACCAGCACTGATCTGCGGCATGCCAGAAACCGGGCCACATAAACAAGCGAAGCCCTATCCACAGGATGCAGGCAGCATGCAAAACCATGCCCCCCCCGGTCCACGGAAAAACCTCTCTCCATGGAACTGGTCCCTGGTGCCCAAAACGTTGGGGACCATTGCAGTACAACATCTTAGATTCTTGGAAAGAACTCAGTGCACATGAAAGTTGACATCAACTAAAGAATTGGTCGCTCTGCTTTCACATTGTTGTGTGTAATAATATAATAATCTATATACTCCTAGAACTCATGTCCCCTTAACTTTTAATTGGGCAAAACAGTGCCTCATAGGGCAACAATTTTGGAATCAGGATGCTTTAAAATGGGCTAGCTTACGGAATGTGATCAAAATTGGAGACTCTTGACTCCTGTGGAATTGAAATTTGGCGTAAAACTATTTATGACATAGAAATTATCATGACACAGTTGATGACATAATATAAAATATCATAATTTTCTGTGCTAATGTTGGAATGAACTATACAGTTCAATATGGGCTATTTTCAAGGCAATGTGAATGTATCCCAACTTTTCCAGTGAAGGCAGTACATTAGAAGCTCTGTCAAGGTTGAAGGCATTGAGGAATCTGCTAAGAAAATACCAGCGTGTCAAGGGTTATCTAGTAATACATTTAAATTTATCAAAGCTGCCCACTGCCATAGACTCTGTCCTTTATAATAGCCTTATGAACACCAAAAAAAGCTTGTGAATATACAAAGATTGTTCATAATTAACATCTTTGAGATTTTGCAATGTTTGTGATATATATATACAATCAAATTGCAGATATTATGCAGATACCGGTGTGTTTTGTGAATTCTGCACACAAAACCTCATGCCACACTATGTAATTCATTTCAAAATTGCCACAAGACTTTAAAGTGCCACACTCAGTTGCATTACATATAACTGTTAGATGATGTCTCAGTTCATGTAATGATTTTTTATCTAAAGAAAACTCTCATTTGGGGGGGAAAGTATAATTCAATCAAATGCATCATTTGATTGTTTTTGATTGTTTAGTGGTGTTGAAAATGTTGAGGGTATGACTGTTGATATCTGGGGGAAATTTAAGCCTTGTTAATCCTGCACAATTAATAATAACATAGGAAAATTTAGTGAAAGTTACAATTATTCACTTATCGTCTGTAACAGGAATGTGGTTTTATAATAACAAAAGATGAATAAAAAGTTATTTGCTTAGGGGAAATATGGCAATGAAGATTTTCAATGAAAGCCTGGCAAAAATAGCTGTCTACTTGATGCCTATCTGATACACTTATTTTTAGCATCTTGCAGACTGAAAATGGGTGTGGGTGCATAGACTTGTCACTGTCTTAAAAAGAATAGGGAATTCCCCTAAGCCAGAGAAAATGTGTGATAATAGAGAAAGTATCTCAAAAGTGTCGCTGGATTAGGTTGCTTGCCTTTGCCTTATCATTTGAAAGCAT
The DNA here is from genome assembly GCA_032468155.1 of Oxyrhabdium leporinum. NCBI lineage: Eukaryota > Metazoa > Chordata > Lepidosauria > Squamata > Cyclocoridae > Oxyrhabdium > Oxyrhabdium leporinum. The sequence continues at coordinate 859,660 of JANHFL010000001.1, forward strand.
ACCGTATCATCCTTCAGAGTATTCCATGACACTAAGTCCAAATTGGAATGTATTGCATTAAATACAGTGGGACAGAACAAAGGAAGGAACTTTGTTCCTTCAAGCGATTATATAGCCATCAACTTTCCTATTTTAGACAAAATATGAAAAGTTGTCAGTCTGGACAGTGCAGGGTGTGGAAAACATGCTCTATCCCTTTAATATTTCTTCTGTAGTAATTCTATGATTGAATAAGACAACTTATACCCTTGGATTGCTCAGTAATATTATGAGAAAATTTTGCAAACCATTTATTGCGCCACAGAAGATAATAGGCCCATCACCGTACAGAAGATAAATAGAAAAGCTAAATTAACTCAGTGTATTTTGTTTAAGCTGTATTACTTAAATTGAAGAAATGAAGTACAGCCTTCTCAGACATAATGATGCTTTCAGTAGAATTGCTAGCAAGAGGACATCTTGAGATGAATTGGTCTCAGAGACATTAATGTTTCCTCCATCCATAATAGATGCTTGATATTTATAGGTACTAGATCTCCGTGACAGTTAAACAGGGTGAGGTCCATGCATGTATGCAAAGTCTTGCATAATGCAAATCCAAGCAATCAGATAAAATTAGGACATAATATCTAATTAACCTATTTTACTTATAACAGCTGAATTTAAGTATTTTTACAGCCATGAAAACACAAAATAGACATATTTGTTGCTCTAAATTCCTTTAAGGTTTGAAGAGGAATGTCAGTTCTGTTAATGGATCTAGAAGAAAGATGACAACATAACCCTTGTACAGAAGAGTTTGATGTAGTTGATGAATATCCGTTTTGTTTATTCGTTTATTTAGCTGCTTAAAGTTGTTCAAGGTACTGTGGGCCACCTCTGGTTTAAGCATTGTGGTGCTGAAGATGCTGACGGGAGCATTTTAAACACATATTCAGAGACTTAGACACATGTTTAAAATGTTCCCATTTTCAATGCTGCGGTGTTGAAGTTGGCAGGGGAGCAAATCTGTTCATAATAGTCTGTATAATAAGCAGACGAATGTCTACATAGGCCTATAGTTGAGGCTCCAGTTGATAGAAAGCCAGATGGATAGACAGAGTTGATAGAGAGGCAAGATCTTCAGATTTGAGTATACAGGTAGTCCTTGACTTACAACCACAATTGAGCCCAGAATTACAGTCACTAAGTTGTTCTTGTTAAGCAAGGCACCCATGCAATCCCAGCTCTCCCCATTGCTCAAGGGCTACCTGTATTCTGATTACAGAGAGGCATAAAAAGATATCCATTTTGATCATTATGATTTTGAAAACTGACGGTACAGGTAGTCCTCAACTTATGACTGGTTGCTTAATGACTGTTCAGAGTTACAACAGACCTCGCAAAGGCTACTTACAACCCATTCTCAAATTTAGGATAGCTACCACTCTGTGTGGTCACATAATTTCATTGGCAAATGGCTCACCTTCACAGCCATTTGTAGCATCCCATGATCACGTAACTGTGATTTGCCATTTTTGGCTTAATTCTGGCATTTACTTACAGTTCTTGGCAAAAAGTGTCCATTGGAGAAAATTTATTTAATGACCTTGGCGTTCAATTGATGACCACTGCAGAAAACATTGAAAAATCAATTCCAAACATGTAATGCCTCAACTTATGACTGTAACAATTTGTGACCATACTTCCAGGGTCAATTACAATCATAAGTCAAGAACCACCTGTACTATCTTTGATGAAGATTGTTGTGTGCCATCAAGACATTTTCAATTCCTATTTACCCCATAAATAGATTTTCTCCATGAGGATCTATCCCCAACTGTTCTTTTCTGTCTCCCAATGGGGTACTCGTTGCCTCTGTAAATGACTCCATCCACCTTCCTGCTGGAGGTCTTCTTTCTACCTTTCCCAGAATTAAAGTCTTTTCCAGAGAGTTAGGTCTTCACATAATTTGTCCAAAGTAGGATAACTTGTGCTTGGCCACTTGAACTTGGGGTGAATTGATTCGTTTGATGATCCACTGATTTTGTTTTCTTGGCTGTCCACAATATATTCTCAGGATAGTATTTAATATTTAAGCTGAACAAATTAAATGATGCAAATATATAAGTAAGACAAAACAGTTTGTTACATTATGAAGATTTCATCCTATTGATTTTCTCTTTGCTTTGTCTGGAAAAAGGAGATCGCCTGTTCATGGTGACTGTATGGATGAATGGTTTGCATCTCAAATTGCCTCCACAACTCTTCTAGGGATATTTTAGGGACAATCTTGATCCACCTTATCTGTTGTCTTCCCTTTCAACCTTTTCCCTAATCTTGCCAAACATAATTTTTTAAAAATCCATCAACAATTCAAATAAGATGCCCAAAGAAAAGCTTTTGAAGGGCGTGCCTAAAAATTAAAATTCACAACTTTGCTCAACTCAAAAGATACTTGGCATAGATCCTGGATTCTTGGGAAGCAAAACAACCTTTAGCCGATTAGTTTATTTTACTAAAAGTGCTTGAAAATAATGGAAATATTTGTATGGTAAATGGAATTTTATTTTGGATTGTTATTACTGCTTAATATAGAGCTGGCTCCAATCTGCTTTGACTCTTGCTGTACACTGCATTGCGTTAGAGGGAGTTCCACAGAGAGGGTCATGAATAATAACCATCCTCGATTACCTAATGCAGAATATAATAGAATCACATGTTGTTAAAAGCATACACAAATTAAAGGGTTTAGGATTGTCCTGATTACAAGAAATTTCCTATAGCTGTAAATTTATGCAACTTTTCTGTCTTTGCAGGGTTTTATTATGAAAAACTCTGAGGGAGATGGGTGGTTCAGAAATGTGAAAAAGACAAACAATTAAATACCATGTATGGTAACATATTTTCTCTTCAATCTTAAAAAAGGGAAAATAAATCCATCCAGTGTTACTGAACTACAATTCCCAGCATCCCCCAACATTAATTTCTTTGGTGAGTTGTTTCATTACTATCCTTACTAGTGAGACACACACAAGGATTCCTTACCATGTTTGAAGAACAGATTCTGTCTGCTCTTCAAACATGGTAAAGGAATGGTAGGAAAAGCTCATCGTAGCTTTAGGATTAAGCGTGCCTCAAAGCAAATGGCCAACCCCTTAATAGAAGGTCTGTTTCACCAGTCTGCAGATTGTGGGGGTTGGAATGGGGGCCCTTGCCTTTGCCAGATCAGAGAGATAGAAAGATGAAAGGGCCCCAGAACCCTCCATTAGCTGCACAACAAAGAACTTCTGGTGCAAGCAACAATAAAGCATTTGCACATGAATCTCTTAAGGGAAAGATGTTTAGCTGGTAGCAGATTGTATTCTGGGTTCTTCTTTTAGACAACTAGGTTCTGGGGCCTTTTTTGCCTTGATCTGAAGAGATGGCTAAATCTAGAGACTATGGCTTTTGACAGGCAGAAGCCCAAATTCATTCAATTCCCACTTCATTAATTCATTAACTAGCAATTAAAGACGATGCATGTATCTCTCCCCCCCTTTTTTCCCCTCTGTGTCATCAATTTGAGGTGGAAAGGTGAAATTAGCATTTAAATGCCTTTAGAGTATTGATGTAGGCGACATAATCCGGGTTAATGACTGTAATACAGGTTAAGCCTTCCTCTTGTAAACAAGGTTGCCCTAAAGCTGACCTCCTGGCCTCCTTGACTGAGAAGGAAGGCTGCCTTCTGCTCTGCCTGATTCATCAGAGTCAGACCACTCTGGCACTGCTTTGCATCTGGGAAGTAGCTCTTAAGAGGAGCCTTTGTGACACTTAATCCAAGACGGTTAGTACAAGAATCAGTGCTTTTGAAATACAGGATAACGGAACAAGATTAAATGCACCACATAAGATACCCAGAAGGGCTGCAGTTTGCCTTTATAAAAGAAGGGATACATATTTCTTCAGGGTACCTGTCAGCAGATTGTTTTATAAGTCATTCAGATGTAAAATCTGAATCAAACTGTAGTATAGAAATTGGATAGATAAATAATCAGGATGGTTGTCTCAGAGGAGGCAAGGGGATGATTCAGTAGAAATGCAAAGGATTATAAATATAATTACCAGTGGAAAATTGATTTTTCATGCTGATGATGAACATTTGCTCATTATGTGAGTTTATTTTTCTAATAGGGAAGCATGGACGGGTACCACTCAGAGGAATATGTGGGTAAACAGCATAGTAGTCAAAATATGTAGGGACTCTTCTCACCCCTGTGATTTACAAAATAAAAGGAACGTGCTCATTTTGCTTCTGTGAAGCAGGAAATAGAAGGGTCTTAAATGGGTTGGATTGGCCAGAACCTCAGACAAAAGGGATGGATATCACAGTCCACTGGATCTCTGCATATTACAAAAGGAAGGCAACAAAATTGCAGCTTTGTATACTCCAGCCTTCTCCAAAGCCGATGGCATCATTGTGTAAGTGGATCTTAGATTTCAACCTCTGAAAGAGATCACTTTGGCAAAGGTGGGTATCTGAATATGAGTACCTGTGTTGGTATATGTCCGTATGATAGGAGGGCCATAAGCTTAGCCCGCCATCGGAAGAATCAGAGCCAGATTGTATAAGGCTGTTGCCCCAAAAGCTCTTTTCAAAGAGGTGACTTTGGTGATGATTACCAAGTGGCCTGTTTGATCAATTGCCCCATTCCCGGCTTTGAGCCGTGACCCACTATGACGTTGGGTTGAGTGGTTGGAATTGCTGAATTGCAGAATGCCCTGAAATAATGCTTCAGTGGAACATTGCGGGAATTAAAATGGCAGCTCCTGTCCGGATGTTCAATGGGAGCATTTCAGAGTCACAGCTTCCACAGGCTGTCCCATTAGCAGCTATAGATATGGAGGGGCTCACAAGGAGGATGTTCTGTGGCTAGCCTCCTTGAACCTGAGCAGAGGCTCCTATATATTAGAGTAAGAGAGCGTGAGGTCCACTTATAACAAAGGCAAACCAACTAAATAAATCAGTAATTGTGTTTCGAAAGACATTTCTTATAACAGAGTTGAGATCAGTCGCTTCTTGCTACTTTAATTCTAGGCTTTGCTTCTAGGCTTCTCAGAAGAGTGGGTTTCCTTTCCTCGGGACATATGCCTCCCATGCTATCTAAAGAGGAGAAGACTACAAGCTCCGGGGCCCCTCGGGGACCCAATTTTTAAAGGCTTCCCTGTGGATTGTTCTCTCTGCCCGATAGAATTATGGTGGAGCTGAAAGACGGCGGTGTTTTGTTTTGTTTTCGTTACAGCTGCCGGTCTGTATATCTACTTACTTGGAAGTAAGTTCCATTGAACTTGGTAGGCTTTTCATCCAAGTAAACACAGAGGAGGATTTGACTCGAACAGCTGTTCTTTGGGATTAGATGCCCTTTGAGCAGCTCAACTTTAAAGAGTGCATAATGAGGAGCACATGAGCAGAGATTGGGGTGGGGTGGGGGGTAGGTGGAGACAGCTTTGGAGGGAGAAGAGCTTGAGGTGCATTGCTTTGGTTCCTTCCCTCCCTCCTTATAAAACCATCCAGATTTTTTTTCCCCTTCGCGCTATCCTTTACCTAAAATTTAGGAAATCCTCCTGGATGAATGACATTGGCCTACTTTCTCCTTGGAGAAGCTTTGGCCTGAAGAGTTCTGCCTTCACAAAACTGGACCCTTTACAGGCAGGCACTCCCCTTGGAACACACACAGGAAATGGTTTAGAAACCACTAGGTGGGATGCGAAGGGGATAATGGCTCCAGTCTATTAGTGCTCTGTAATTTGGTGCTAATTTCCCTTATTACAGTGTTCTCGCACTGCAGGGGATGGTCCTGTCTTGCTGCCTGGGTGGGGGTGGGGGTGGGGGCGTGTGAGGGCTGGATCTTGTTGCAGAGTGTAGAGACATCAGAGCCACTGATGGGCAGAGCGGTGGCATCAGAGTGCTTTGCAGGCTGGTTTCCATATGCCTTCTTGGCCCTTTTGCCTCTCCCAAGGCACAAAGGAGTTTAACTGGTACGTGTAGATCACGATGACGTCAAGGAATGCAACTGTGGCCTTCATGTGATGCCATAGGACATGCCCAAAACTGTGGGCACAGGACAGCCTCCTTGCTTTGCCAAATCAGAGTGATTTCCAGTCTAATCTAGCTCTCAGCTGACTCACTGGGACTGCCGTCTTAAACTTGCTTGAACTTTCTGGCAAGTTTTAAACGGTCGTGTGGCTATTCCCCATCCTTTGCTTGAAATATTGAATTAGTTGGGGTGTGTGGTTTCTAACCAGGGTACTTCTGGTGGATTTCTGTTTATTGGTTTTGAAAGCCTTGGAAGTCTTAGCCATAAGAGAAAGGTTCAGTCCACATGTCTGCCTTTCAGATTTGAATCCATCTCCAATCGAAGTTCATCATAAGTAACTCACACGCCAAGTATTAAAAGAAAACCCCTGAAGCTTATTGATGCAAAAAAGAAAGTGCTGTGGTGATGAAGGCATATATGCTAATGGGAGAAATGGCTTAAAGGTAAACATGTCCTTGAGTTGACCTTCACTCCTGGTAACGGCATTGATATCAGTTTTCACCAGGACCCAGATTGTTGGGGGCAATATGCTGACTCTGTAAACTGCTTAGAGAGGACTGTAAAGCACGGTGAAGCGGTATATAAGTCTAAATGCTATTGCTATTCATGAGAGTAGTTTGCCTTTTTCCAAAATGCTTGGCTTTTTATTCTAGCTCGGTGTTTCTCAAACTTGGCGTTTTTTAGATGTGTGGACTTCAACTCCTGTAATACTCCAATCAGCATGACGGCTGGGGAATTATGGGAGTTAGAGCCCATACTTCTTACATTGGCTAAAGTTCAGAAACACTGATCTAGCCAACAGCCTTAGAATTCCCAGGTGGTTCTCCATCCCAGTAGTAACCAAGACCTCCTCCAGTTTAGCTCCTAATTTCAGCCAGAAAGAGTTTTAGGCAAAGAAATCCTTACGGTCTCTTGTTTCAATGGCTGCATGAGTGGAAGAGAAGAGGCTGTATTTCCAGGACCAGTACCAGCGCCATACCCTCTGTCACATTTCAGTCGGAGGAGAACCAACGTGGCTGTGTGATATGCATAGTTCTGCCTAAGTAGAGGACACTCTTCACTGCATACTTGCTTGCTGCTGAACTTTGTGTACAGGAGGGGAGTGTGATGATTTACTTTGACATGAGAGGGTGTTCGAATGCTCTATTTCTTTCACCAATCTAAAACGGTGTGCACGGCATGCTGCTTCTGCATATGTTACATGTAAGTCAGTTGCCAAGCGTCTGAATTTTGATCATGTGACCGTGGGATGCTGCAACGGTCGTAAGTGTGAAAATGGTCATAAGTCACTTTTTTTCAGTGCCATTGTAACTTTGAATGATCACTAAATGAACTGTTGTAAGTCAAGGACTACCTGTACTTTTCTAGATGTGATGGGAAGGGGAGAGGGGACATAGGATACAGTTATTCAGACGGTGGGCTTAATGTCTGTTAAATGGGCTCTCCTCTGGAGAAATCCTGCACGCCAATGTTTGCACTTTTTACCTGCGTAGTGGCAGAAGCAAGCCTTTGTGGAATGCCTTGTGGCCAGACTCCACGATAAGGAGGTGGAGGAGAAGAATGTTGTCTTTAGCTTATTTAAAGCCATTTAAAATCCCATTCTTTGAATTTTGTTCTAAATATAAGGTGATGACACATCCTTGTTGAAATAATAACTTCACCTCATCCTGCAAGTCTGTAAATGATAACCCCAAAACGATCTGCAGTCTTGGAATCTCTCAACACATGTTGTTACATGTAGCTGGGAACATTGCATAAACTCTCTTCACCTCTTAATGCTCCCCGTGGCTATCTGGAAGGCTCGCTCTTACGCTCCATCTACACCTTTTAGTCTAGTATGCTCTGTGAACCTATAGCCACCATGGTTAGCCTTTGGTTCATGATGTTAGGCACATCTGGAAAGATGGTTAAATTGATCGTATGAACACAGTCAGTACAACCAATCTCTTATGTAACTGCTTGACTGGGTTGCATAAAGACCGTACACAGAAGAGTCGTGACGGTTTGTTTTTTGCTTTCAAGTCAGCCTTGATTCCTGGTGACACCTGGACTACTCTCTGTAATTTTCCTGTCAATATTTCAGAAGTGGTTTACCATCAAGAGAGAGAGAGAGAGAGAGAGAGAGATTGGCCCAAGGTGACCCAGATAGCTTTGAGCCTAACATGGAATTAGAATTCAAGTCTCCCACTTTCTAGCCTGCTACCCTAATCACTACACCAAACTGGTGGTGCTCTTGTGCCAGTAGCACCAGTTGTCTCCAAGAGATGGGGATCAAGTTCCAAAGCCAGCTAGGCGGAGAATTGAACTGGATGGAGCTCATTCCTTCCGCATGGTGCTCGGGTTCTTCTGACTGCTGTGCTCTTGTACTCCTGACAGGTGGTGATGGAGAACATGAAGCGGAAATGCAAGTGTCATGGAACTTCAGGAAGTTGCCAGCTGAAGACATGTTGGCAGGTGACTCCTGATTTCCGGCTGGTGGGTTCAGTGCTCAAGGATCGCTTCCATGTGGCAACACTGATCCGGCCCCACAACAGGAACACTGGGCAGATGGACGTGGGCCAGTCCCGCCACCGGCGTCGTGGTGGCGTCAGTGACCTGATCTACTTTGAGAAATCACCTGACTTCTGTGAGAGGGAACCAAAGTTGGACTCTGTGGGCACCCAAGGGCGTTTGTGCAACAAGACCAGCCCTGGCATGGACAACTGTGAAAGCTTGTGCTGTGGACGAGGACATAATATCCTGCGGCAAACACGCAGCGAGCGATGCAACTGTAAATTCCATTGGTGTTGTTTTGTGGCTTGTGAGGAGTGTCGACTCACAGAGTGGGTCAGTGTCTGCAAGTGATATCTGCATCTTTATAGATCCAGCAAAAGTACCACTTTGCCTTTCCAGCACTAAGGATGATGGAGCCTTGTATTAACACAAGGCAGGGTTTGAGGGAATTGGTACGTGCTAATGTTTCACATCTCCCATCGCTTCCTTTCTGGCCGGTTACACGAGCCCTTGATTCCAGAAGGTCCTATTGTACAGACTTGAGCATTGACCTGGCATTTCTAAAACACCAAGACCTGTATAATATAAATAATATAATCTTGCAGGAGACCCTGAGGTTGTCGTCTCTGGCTGTTTCTAAGCATTGACACCTTCAGCCACGCTTCTCAAGTCTATGAACTGCAGTTCCTCAGAAAACAGCTGTCATTCCCACCACGTTCCCTTTCAATTTAATGCCCTTTAAGTCCAACAGTGAGAACATTCAGGGGGTAAGGGAATACTATCAAATACCTGTTAACCTAGGCCAAATTTGTTCGATTCCAGTTAAAGTGCCACGAGTGCACCTTTGTTGTTCGGGGGAGAACAATGAAATAAAATGCAACATTAGCTGAAATAAATGTTTCTAAAATGAGATTGACGAGTTGGGGGTACGGAGCTATCTCTGGAACAAATGCCACAGGCACTGAGTGCAAATACTGTGGTTGGTAACTTATTTTATTATTGTGCAAATAAAACACAAATCCACGACGGTAATGTGCATGTGTATATCTGAAGTAGAACTATGGGGTGATTTGTAAGGAGCTTCCTTCAGATGTTTATGTCATCGTTTCTCCTTTGTGCACCTTTGAGATGTTGTCACTGCAGAATGGACTGGACAGCAAGATTCTGTCTTGGAAGAAAGCTATGCTTGCAATCTCTCTCTTTTAAGCTCCTGGATTCAGCTCCATTGGAAGAGCCACAAATGTTTGATGAGAATTCAAATAAGCCTTTCCCAGGTGGGATGTTACACTTATGATTTCCACATGCAGAGACTTGTGAGCTGATTGGCGTGCGGAGTTAGTCACGATGTTTGTAAATTGTTTTTCAGGGGAGGAAACACATTAATCTGCTGCAGGAAAAGTACTATGAGATTTTAAAACGCCGCTAATGTTGTGAATAACAGGCCCCAATGCTGGATTCATGAAATGCTATCTTAATTTACAGGCCCACGTGGCAAAGATTGTCATCTGTAAAGTCCATGCAGACTAAAATAAGACAATGGCAAGCATGTGGTTCAAAATAGCTCCTGTTTCTCTATGTATTTTCTATAATAATGCCTCTGGCACTGTGCCTATATAGTAGGATTGTGCATTTTGGTACCAAATGCATTTGACAACTGTTTTGGACCCTGAAAGTTTATGCTGGAATCCTTAGTTTTTAAAGTGCCACAGAACTCACTGGTTTTGCTAACACGATTATCCTGTTGGAAGCCTCTTGTTTTTTGTTGCACATTCCGAAGAATATTACTACAACTTGGGAAGGTTTAACATGTTTGTTGTATTGAGGCTATCAGGGTATCTAATTCTGGCCAGGAATTTATTGCACCCCAGAAGGAGGCTAGGGACTAGGACGACACTGAGAAGAACCTCCTTTTAAGATAAGCAGGAGGTGAGAAGCGGGGACAACAAGATGGCAATTTATGTTGGGTCCTTCCTTCCGTGGATAAGTAAAGCAGTAGCACAGGTTTGCAAGAGTGCCATTCATTCTTCAGTGTTTGAGACTGTTCCTCTCTAGAACTTAGCAATAAAATATTGGGCCGTCAATGTTTGAAAGAGTGCTTCTCTCGACTGCTTAGAAAGTGTTCTCATAGAATGGGTGAGCAGGATTTGGGGTTGATATATGAATGATAAAAACGGAGTGAGAAATAAGTAACTGTTCTAAGCAGCCCCAGCTGCCTGCTTTGCCCTTCCTGGGCTAAATGGTGATGAATCACCTGATTGGTATTGTGCACTGTCTGATAAATCCCCACCCTGCCTGTAATGTCAGCCCAGGGGCTATGCAGCAGGAATGAGAGACAGGAAGGAGAGGGAAGAGCAGGCAGGTTGCATCGGCCTAGCCATTCAGCTGCATTTCACAAGGCTTTGAGGCGCTTCAAGGTTGGCAGTGGGTTTGCAGGCAGCCAAGGAATTGGGGGAGGGGCCAGTCATCTTCCCAAATGCCTTTCCTGGGAAAGGCACACTCTGATTCTACTTTGGGGCCTCTGTGAGGGCTTCAATTCAGCTTTGGTACCTTTGGAAGAACAAGAAGATATAATAATATGGCTAGCACCCAGGCCAAAGTCCTGTTGAAGGTCTTTCTTACTTCACACGTAGGTAGCAAAACATAGTTTGCTTCTAGCACCACCTGTGATAGCTTGTAATTCTGGCGAAGGCTTTAATTATCACTATTTTTTTCAAGCTGGAGATAAGTTGCACCAGTAGGATTTTGACTTGTCAGGCAAACATTAGGTCAGGAAAAGTGAATCTTGAAAATGGAGATTGCCTTCTGCACTTGATGTATTGGATAGAGGAAACATGTATGTATGTAACTGAATACATAACCTCCAGGTATGGTGATCTTTGATTTTCCTTGCCTCTAGCCAAGATAGTTTTGACTGTAACCTGCCCCCAAGGCTTCTCAATAATATGCAGGGTGGCTCTCATTTGAGTAGTATCTGACTTCGATCTCATGTTTAAATGGGCCATAAAGGTGGCTTTATGGAGGTGGGGGAGGGGGCTCTACCAAAAGCTCTCAGTCCCTTTTTAGACATGTCAAAAGTCAACAGGCAGCAGTGGGGCAGGGGGTCGACCTTGCAAAAATTTGTTACTGTTGGAATTATATTGCAATTAAAGCTTGATTGGAAGAAAATTTGGCTTATTTTCTTCCATCTCCATTATTCTATTTTCATTTATTGCATGTATTCTATGATGCGAGAGCCATGAGCAATGTTAAGCGTTCGATTTCTTATGCAAACTATCAAGTTTAATCCATGTCCCACTTCTATATTCCTTTTATTTTTAATGTGTAAAAAGGGGCAGAGAATACCTTTACAAAAGTATTCATCACTCCAAAGCTTTTACATTTTTTTCACCTCATGCTATCAAATTGCAATTTGCATGTACATAAATCAGTTTGCCTAATCTTACCAGTGGAACAATTAAGCAGATGAGCAAAGATAAGGTCTAAATAGCTGAGACTTGGAACAATGGAACAGATTTTCAAATATAGAAAGGAGGTAACTTCTCCAGACTACAGGTATCTGTCTCGGATAGCGACCATTCACAGTTGCAAAGGTGATGAAAAAATGACTTTGTGATCAATCATCACATTTCTGACCTTCTCAGGTCTATAAAGCAAAGGAAAGCTAAAGCAAGATCATAAGCACAGTCACTTTTGCACTTACTGACCACTTTGCTTAACAACCAAATAGCTGATCCTAATTGTTCCTAAATGAGGACTATATTGTGCCACTGACAGGGAAAAAACATTCTTTCATCCTGGTATCGCGCGTGTGTGTGTGTGTGTGTGTGTGTGTGTGTGTGTGTGTGTGTGTGTGTCTCTCTCTCTCTCTCTCTCTCTCTCTCTCTTTTAAATGGGAGAGCATGCTGTGCCCATTTCCTTTGTCTACTTGTTGATTTCTGAGGTTGGTATTTAATTTTTAAAAAACCCCAGAGCATTCACAAAGCCCAGGGTGCCTTCTGCAGTTTTTGAGATAATATGCCCCAAAGGGAAGCGCTATGATGAAATCTTCTCTCCATGAGTCTAATCCTCTCAGTTTCTTGCATCTCCCACCCATTCTGTGTTGTTTGATACGCGGAGCCATCATTCTTCCCTGGCGCAACAACACTCCAGTTTCTTGAAAAACATGGAAAGAAGGGGATGTCAAGCTATTAGGAGAAATAACTGTTGGCAGAAGATAGGGGGGAATTATCTTCTGCCAACAGTTATCTCTCCTAATAGCCTGACATCATCCTTACTTTCAGCAGTCTGAACCCAGTGACAGTTCCTGCACTGCACTTTATCCAAAGAGCTAAGTCTCATGGTTATTCAACAGCAACTTTCAACCAGACTATAGTCAGTCTCCATTTCTTGCAACCCAGCAATATCAGGAAACACACACCCCAAATGATTTTCAGAGATAAGGCCCCCACCCTTGAAGCAAATGTGCCACCGCCCGCCTTTCCAAATGCCCATCTAGAATTAGTTGGTGGCCAGCTCTAACCACAGCATGCTCACACATTTCAGCATCTGCTTGCCCCATCCTTAATAGTCAAGATTCTTTCATCTTCCTTCCCAAAACCACCTTCGTTCCATCTGCGTTCTCCACTCTCAGCCACTCCTTCATAAGAAGGGGCGGTAGAAAGCAACAGGCATAAAGTGGGGGGAGGGCGGGGGCAGAGAGCAGCAAATTATCCAGGCACATCAATCACGCCTCTGCCTTTTGAACTCTGCAGCCTTTCGCAAGCTCAAAGCAAAGGGGGGATTGGCTGAGACTCTGTGACCTCAGCCTGCCAAAGATGATAACGTAAGTTGCCAAAAGGGCCCTATTCCAAGCTGTAGCTTTAAAATCCCACTGTGCTGCCCTTTTGCTACAACTATTCGCCATGAACACACCTGCTCAATACATGTATGAGAAGAGGGAGCAGCAGAAGCTACCTAAGGTCCAATATGCTTGTCCCCATGAGGACCCATGTCTATCATGGAGGTCTGTCTCCGCAGAGATGCAATAAAAACTCCTGTCCCACTTGCTTTAGAAAAAACTAAGAGTGGTGCAGAATCCAATTACAGGTAATCCTTGACTTACAACAGCTCATTTAGTGACTCTTCAAAGTTACAACAGCACTGAAAAAAGTGACTTAGGACCGTTTTTCACAGTTTACAACCTTTGCAGCAATCCCCATGATCATGTGATCAAAATTCAGAACCTTGGCAACTGGTTCATGCTTATGACCCTTGCTGTGTCCCAAGGTCATGTGATCTCCTTTTGCGACCTTCTGACAAGCAAAGTCAATGGGGAAGCCAGATTCACTTAACAACTGGGTTACTAACTTATCAACTGCAGTGATTCACTTAACAACTGTGGAAAGAAAGTTCGTAAAATGGGGGCAAAACTCCCTAAACAAATGTCTCGCTTAACAACAGAAATTTTGGGTTCAGTTGTGGTTGTAAGTTGAGGACTATCTGTCCTCTTTTTTTCCCCTCTTGTCCAGTTCCCTAAAGAAATCAATTTTTGCACCAGATTTGATACTCCAAACCCTGTATATCCAGTTTGATTTCTATATTGAATTAAGTAAGTCCAATGCCAAGAATAATTTCTTCCCAGAAATGTTGATAGCAAATCATTTTTTTTTCAGAAGCAAAATCTGCTTGTTTCAAATCATTCGATCACTCTACATAGTACACAAATTTTGGACAGCATTCTAGAGAAACAAATATTTGAATCCACCCTTGTTCCACGGTTCCCTAGTTCCCAATTCTTTTCAGTTTCTTAAAAGCTAGCTAGGTACTATATAGCAAGACGCAGCATCTGGTTCGCCGGGCTGATTTCAGGAAAGCTAAACAAGTTTAGTACCGGGATGGGAGACCACCAGGGTATCTCAAAGGTTGTAGGCTAGATGGTTAGCCTGTTGGGAAACGATATTGGAAGAAGTCACTGCCGTATTTTGACAAATAAATCTACATGGGTGTACTTATGTAGTTATTAGGAACTCAGCTTGACTTGGGGGAGACTTCATTTCTCTCTAAAGTCCACACAAGGATCAGCAAATCATTTGTTTGGAATCCTTCCATTGGGGGAAATACTGTTTTTCTGAGAGGGGAGGGATGACCAGCGGAAGAGGTGTGTGCATGTGTCTTTGATTAAGACATTGGGCATATATTCCTCACTTGTAAGTTATTATTTTAGGAAAAAGCAATCAAAAGTTCAGGTACAGACTCAGGAGGTCTTCGAATGTTAGGAGCGCGAGTAGAAAGACACTGATTACAAGCATACATTGGTGATAAAAAGATGAACATTTCCTTTTAGCCTACATCGACAAAAGTATGGTTTCCAAGTGACAAGAAGTAATAGTTCTTCTCCCTTCTGCATTGGCTAGGACACCCCACCCCCACCCCCACAGAGTATTGTTTCCACTACTGGGCCTGGGTGCCATATTTTAAGAAAGGTTCAGAAAGAATAGAACAAAGAAGGGTAGCAGGGATGAGCAGGGGATAAATCTTCTTACAAAGCGAGACAGAGGGAAAGGAGCAAATTTAGCCTGGAGCAAAGGCTGAGGAGGGAGCCTATGTGAGAGAACTCATCACGTCTTTGAAAAGAAGGCATTGAGAATCTTTCCCCCCCCCCCCTCTTCTCAGAATGCAGAACATGCAATTGTGGGGTTAAGTTACAGGCAGGCAGGCAGATTCTGGTTAGATATTTGGGGTGGGGGGAATCCAGTAAAAGAAGAAATTGTATGAGGTGGGGGGGGCCCTCCTGTGCTGGATATGTTTAAGCCCAGCAGAGACACCTGCTAGAGGTGCTTCATATTGGATTCCTGCATTGAATGGTTGCCTTCAAAATCCCTCCGAGCTTTTGATGGTTTGAGCATGAGCCCTGCACAGTTGCCAATTGCCATAACTTCTTAGGGGCCTTGTTCAGAGCACTGCACTGCACTGCACTGTGTCCCTTCTTTCTCCTGGAATTGGTCTCAGACTAGCAAGTCTTAACCCAGCCTTTGAATCATTGAGCTGGTTCACCCTGAAAGAGAGATGAGCCCTATCCACCTTTCCCAGGCATGTAATAAGATCTCTGGGTTACATTATTAGTTATGTACAATAGTAGCAGCATATTTTTATCTTACCATATCACCCCACAGTGGAAGGGCCATTTCTTTCCTGGAGTGGAGTTCTTCTAGAAATCAATCTTTTCTAAAGGAAAATTCTTCAATTCCATTCAGCTGGTAATTTCCTCATTTACCTAGTCCAATTCTGCTTGACTGCAATTACACTACGAAGTGGTCCTCAGTTTACAACTGTTTGTTTAACATTGGTTCAATGTTACAACACCCTCGGAAAAAAAGAGCTTTACAGACCTATCCTCACACTTACGATTGTTACACCAACACCAACACCACAATCATGTGATCACAATTTGGTCTGGATCACCCTTATGACTGGTTGCAGTATTCTGTGGTCATACGATCACTATTTGCGATCTTTCTTGCTGGTTTTCAGAGAAAAATATCTACTGGATTTGCTTAATGACTGCATGATTTGTTTAACGACCGTGATTTGTTTAATGGTTGACAAGCACAGTAAAATGGTTGTAAAATCCAGTCCAGTTCATCTGATGACTTAATTTGAGACCACATCAACTTACAACTGAAATTCCAGTTCAAATTATAGTAGCAAATTGAGGATTACCCTCATTTCTCTTGTTGCTCCAAGAAAGAAAGTGGAAAGGATTTGAAAGCTGCAAAAGTAATGATAGCACCACTTCAAAAATGTGATCCCGGCAGAATTGTCTGCATGCACACATAGCCTTCTAAATGGCAAGATAAGCTTCCAGAAAAAGGCGGCTGTTTTAATACATTTAATTAGCATTCTTTGAAAAGCACCCCTTTATAAATATTAGTTTCTTCCGATCAGGGATGCCTTCTACAATCAAAAGTTGCTATAGCTTTGCATTTCCCCACAGATATATTAGTCCTAGTCTGCATATTTTTGCGTTTTGAACATTCGCACTGCAGGCATGGCTTGCAGGCCCCAGAATCACTGGAGGAGTGGGACAGGAGTAGGAGATGGGAGGGATTACAGAGAGATATATATCTGTTATATTTCTGGAGTTGTTCTTGTTGGAAAATTACTGTGGCTAATTTTCAGTTTAGTTTACACCAAGCACACTTCAGTCAATCCCTATATCGAGATCAGAACAAACATATGCACACCACCTACTACAGCTACCAAAACTATAGTTTGACATTGATTTGTTAAACAGGCATCAAAACGTTTAACTGGCAAAAGGAAAAATGAAGAAGAGAGAAAGCTTTGAGCAACAGGCATGAATATACCTTATCTGTATCTATCAAAAGGGAAACAACTTTCCAGAACCACTAGAAACTCTGGTAACATCCATAGCAAGGACGTTAACCTTTGCATAAATATAATAGTAGAAGAACAGAGATGGAATATAGGACACCAGGTGATTCCTCCACTCCTTTGTATTATTAAAGAAACAATTTCATAATTGAGGATGATGTATCCAACAATTCTAGACAGAACAATTGCAACTGGGGCAAACATTTATTTCCCTTCTTTTCCACTTTGCAAAAATATTTTAATTTTGCCTTGTGGCATTCTAAGGAGGAGGGAGTGAAAAAAAAGGAGCCAGGAAGGTTGCAGCTTAATACTATGAAGTAAAATAACCTCAGTGCAGCCCATCCTGGCTTTGATAGTATGAATTTAGTTTTGGAGAAATTCAGTTCAATCGTTTCCCATTTGATCCTGTTCACCAATAAGCCAAAGTCTGAACAAACATCTACCTAATGGGAACAAATGGGCAGAG
This sequence comes from Oxyrhabdium leporinum, assembly GCA_032468155.1. Lineage (NCBI taxonomy): Eukaryota > Metazoa > Chordata > Lepidosauria > Squamata > Cyclocoridae > Oxyrhabdium > Oxyrhabdium leporinum. Next base: position 877,048 of record JANHFL010000001.1, read on the forward strand.
GACCTGAATTGATCATCACTGCCATCCAAATATGGCTCTGGCTCTCTCGCATGGCAGAACTAGAAGGCAGTGTTTAATCAATAGGACCTGGAGCATGCCAACTATGTCTGATTATGCAGGATGGGGAGAAACTAAGGAAGACAAAAGGTCCCTCAGATAACTGGATCTTTTGTCATGCAGGGCTTTATAGGTGACAACCAGCACCTTGAATTTTATCTAGAAGTTTATTGGTAACCACTTCAGCTCATCCCAAAGGTGTGTTTCCAAAAGGCAACTGGACTTTCTTGTTTTTTTCCTTGAAACACATTTCGCTTCTCATCCAAGAAGCTTCTAACTGAATGGTAGGGAATGGAAAGATTTATATTCTGATCATTAGCACTCTCAGGGTCATTTATCTCAGGCATCCCCCACCTCCAGGGCACAGAGCAGCCCAGGGCCAGGCAAGGAACAGAAGCTCCATCTGCACCTGGGTGTGAAACCATGATCCCCACCCCTCCCACCCCAGTCCATGGAAAAACTGCTCTCTATAAAACCAGTCCCTAACTCCCAAAAGGTTGGGGGCCGCTGGTTTACCTGTTGTTGTTGTTGTTGTTTTTCTAAACATACATATCATTGCGTGGACAGTGTGTTGGCTGAGTATCATTAATTCCGATATAAGAATACACACACACACACACACACACACGTAGAAATTACAACAATTATCATACTTACATAGTCTAATATTATTATACATATCTGCGTCAACATTTAATCCTTCATTTTTTCAATTATTCATTACTTCATCAATGATGATAACATATCTAATAATATCCTTTTTCAAAATCTGATCTTAATTTCTAGTCTTCACTTTGATAGTATTATATAAAAATACATATAATAATATTTCCCCCATTTCTAATGTTTAAATCTATTCTTATCTTTATT
>JANHFL010000001.1:925204-941705 GCA_032468155.1 Oxyrhabdium leporinum
GTTTGGCCGGTGACATTGTATCTTTCATCTATGAGCAGAATCAGTCTTTGCTATCACAGCAAGGTGCCGTGGACAGCGTGGATGCATTTAGGGCCTTATATATATATATATATATATGCGCATTGGGGGAGGGTGTCCTTTTCTCTTCCAAATGGGAGAATCCCTAGACATTAATGGGTCAGCCTGAGGCATTATTTATTGGCAAGGTTCTGACTAGTACTGGAGAAAACAAGCGGCTATGCCCTTGTTTGAGAAAGACCAACCTGTCCGTCTTACGGTTTGGGTCTCCCTACTGCTACTGTGAATCACAGTACAGCTAGGGTATTTATTCCCCTCCACCCACCCCAGTTAAAGAAACCCCTGCATGTATTTATCCTTCCTGCTGTTGGAGCTCTGCCATAGTGGTTCTAAAAAAAAAAGGACAATGGTCACAAAAGACCATTACTGCAAGTCACTTGCCTTTTGTAATTTTCCTTTCTTTTCATCTTGGCACAGGGGGGGGGGAGGTGTGTATATCCTTCCAAGGTTCCACTTGACCTGTTCTCTCTCTCCTGCCACCCGCACCCACCCCTCAAACGCCTCCCATCTAAAGCAGAGGCTGGGAGCTGTCCATGGTGCTAGCCTCTTAGACCTATGTAGACATTTGCACATTCTTGAAGCTGAAAAAAAAAATCAAGCCATCTCATGGTGTTTGAATGTAACAGAACAATATCTGACTTATGGGATGTTTGTGCCAATGTTGCTCAAATGTACGATAACATATTGTTTTATATTGTATATTTAAAAGAGATAAAAGTAATGAGTCTAAACAGAACTTCAGAACTGTTTGATCATTGAGAGATTCAGCTGTACTAGGAGAGAATACTAAATGCCTTGGATCTATGAAAACCCAGTGAAAAGGGATGCAAGCAATAGCAATTCATGCTGAGGCTTTACTTCAGGATGGAGGAGGCATTAGTAGTTGGCTGATGATTTCCTAAATGGCTGTGTTGGCAGGAGATCCCAGACTTGCTAATGGGATTTGATATTGAATTGCAGTCCATCTTATTCCAGAGCCCTTTTAGGCAAGAACATGATCTATGTGTTAAGATCTGGCCCACTCAGTTTTTAAAAAATCTGATTTAAGAAAATCTGATTTAACTACTAAAATGTCTGCAAATGTAATTGTTGATAAAGCAACAAATTCCTTGCCCACCTGCTTTATTGTGTGGCATGTAATCCTCTGCAACTGAGGTCACTTAAAGAGGCCATCAAAGCAGGACCTATTTTGAATTGTTTTCTAATTTCTGAAATTAAAAGTAATCCAGAATTTTTCCTACTGGCATTCTGGCCCTCTTTCAAAGGGCACCTAGCAAAAATGGTACATTTATTAAGAACATATTGATTGTTTCTTGTCCTCTCCTTACAGGTAAGAAGTATGCTTTCAGTTTGGCATCCTTAATTGCTGATCCTCTGGAGAATGCTGATGGGCAGGTGTCTCTGCTGTGCCTTATTATTCTTTAATATTATTTTTGGGTGGCAGGCTTGGGTTACTTTGCTTCTTTGGTCTCTTTATTACCACTGTTGCAGATGTTCCTCTTTTCCAATTTTCACTTCATAAAGTGCTATGATATCACTGCATGAAAGATTCATTAACTTCTCAGTTTTAACCCTACTTTTTTAACAAAAAGGTGGAATTTGATCAACTGTTACGTTCTGTTATTAACTGGAACTGTCAACAATTTTCAGATAATGTTTTTGTTTTTTCATGAAGGAGTCTACTGCACCATTTTGCTTATCAAACAGGCAAAGTATAAGAGCAGCAATTTTAAGAGAAATTCTTCATTTTCACAACAGCATGGAAGGTCTCTGTCCATCTGTTAAGACCCCTTAGGGATTCTTGCTGCGATGGAGAAGACCACAGTGATTAGTTAGCTGATAGGATTAGTTGCTAAAACTTAGCTGATGGGATTAATTGCTACAAGTTAATAAACAATTTGGCTCATGTTTTAACCAACAGTCAAATGGTTGAGGAATTTATAGACTGATTTTTGAGCTTGACATAAAATCATTTAGAGAAGACTGCTGATTCTGGATTGTTAAAAGATTGGCAGAGAAACCAAGCCCTCAATTCGAAAGATTCTACCTTGCCTCATCATGCTATCTCCATAATTTTGATTTGAAAAGGTTTTTGATCCCAGAATTCTAGCTCTACATGTGTTAAATAACAATGGAAGACAGCAGGATGCCTGCTATTTTTGTAAGAAAGTTATGCTATTTCTTCTTTGCATACCTCTCTGAAGGATTACATCATCAGAAGTTTAGGCTTTGACATTTTGGCAAACAATTCAAATAATAAACTTGAAAAAAAATGGTGAACAGAAAAGAGTTTTGTTTCAGAAGCATGTTCTTAATTATAGTGCAGATGAGCTATTATTAGTAGTTACTCTTCTGAAGTTAGTCTGCCTATTTGGTACCTGTGTTTTAATACACCTGACGCATATTTTTTTTAAAAAGTAATGCTTGAGCTAGGATAAGAGAGCTGGGTCCAGACCAAAGTTACAAAAATATTACCATTTACATCTTGTATTTTAGAAACCTATGCTGGTACTAATACTTGTTCCTACTTCTGCTAAGATGTAGTTATTCTGTTTTTAATTTGAACATTGTTGAAGTGATTTGAACCCAAATTTCAATGGATCCTAATTTTTGCCTCAAGACTAGCAATATATTCAGGATAGCTTCCTCCCATATGGGACTTTTTAGGGTTGTCATGATTGCAATCTTCAGCAAGAGAGGTTTCATCTCAACCCACTTTGGAATCTTTTTGTCATCCTTCTTGGTCAACTACTAGCCCATTGCTCTGAAATGCTGTGAGTATCTTTTTTTTTGGGGGGGGGGGAGGTAGCATTTAAGTGTTTACATATTGTTTATTTTTAAAACCCCACTGTGATTTATAATAACATAACTACATATTATAAAAACAGTTCATTACAACAATTATGAAGAAACAGCACCTGAAGAATGCCAGCGTATGGTCTAAAAGATGCAATGGTTATATCATTACTGAGGCTAGAGAAGAGGTCACTCCACAAGGCAGATGTAACTGCAGAGAATAGCATATGCTCTCTAACTGAACTTGCAAGTCATAGCAAGGCCCTCCCTGAAAATCAAAGATGTCTGAGGGCTGATGTAATTGGAGCGATTTTTTTCAAGGTAGCTGTGTGTGCTACATTTAGGACGTGTCTAAATGATTGTACAGCTCCGTTTATTTATTTATTTTGCTGATTTGCTTTCCCCTCCCCTCCCTCGCTATGTGTTGAATGAAAATGACTTTTCAGCAGGCAATAGTTTTTAAAGGGAAATGGCAAATCTATCTGAAGATGAGAGAAAATAGAAACTACAAATTGTACAGAATGTACAGCTCACAGGAGTTCCTTCCAGAGAGTTCTTTCAGAGAAGATTGTCATTATGGTATCAACAGTTTATTTCAGTAGAGTTTTTATTTAAAATTAGTTTCCATCTATGGTTATGGAGGTCCAGAACTAATGAATTCAATTCAAGGGAAAGTCATTATCTGATATGGTGAACCAGTGAGTTACATATGGCAGCCTTCTCAGGGAAACACCTTTGAGGCTTGGTTTCATTATGCAGTTTTCCTGGTAACAGAAAAGGTGTCCTATCCAGTGGTGGGATTCAGTCGGTTCACACAGGTTCAGGCAAACCAGTTTTTTAATTCCTCCCCCTCCCCAAAAAACGCCTCCGCTATCAAAGTGGATCCTGGGTGCTGCACTGCAATGGAGAAACGGGCAATGGAGGGGCCAGCACGAGGGAAGGAGAAGGCTGCTTTCCCTCTTTCTTCTCCCTGCTCCTCCTCTTCCCCTCGTGCCGGCAGCTCCGTTTCCTGTTTCCCCACTCTGATTGGGGAGGGATGTAATTTAACAACCAATTCGCCCAGGGTGAGGTTAGGCCACACCTCCCACAGCTGCCAACCTGACCCTGGGCGAACTGGTTGTTAAATTATTTGAATCCCACCCTAGTCCTATCCCAAATGGCTTTCTTGAGTTCTTAGGCACATCTATGCTATTAACATTTCATCTTTCTAGCTTAAGCTGAACCAGAGATCCACCCACCAGCATGCCTACTGTAATGCCCCATCATCATCACTTATTGCAAGCCCTCAACACAGCTGACCAATACGGGTACACCAAAATCAGCTTGTGAGAGAGTACATGAATGGCAGCTATCTGAATGGTCACATGAAGCCCTTCCTTAGAGCATGAGATTCTAGGAGGGGTTAGCTGGAGGGGGGAGGGGTTAGCTAAGAAACCAAGAGGAGGCAGTTGTGGGATTTCTTATCAATGGGAAATTGATCGAGCACCAAGTACAGTAACATTTTGCCATTCAACATTTTGGAGAGTCAAGCTGCGACAAAATTGGTTTAGACTTCTTAGCAGGATCTTACCGTGGGAACCCAGGAACATAGTGCTGCTGTAAGAGCAAAATCAAATCCCCTTCAAAATACCATTTGCATTTTGGGGTTGTTCTTAATTCTGATTCTGGGTGTGTTCATTGATCATATCTTCTACTTTGTCCTTTGATTCTGATTGCTGCTTTGTCTCACAGCTTGAGGTTTCCCTCTCACTTCAGCCTCAATACCCAAAATGATCTTTTACTGATCTGAACCACTGGTTCATCTAAGCGTTGGCTGCTTTGAGCAACAGAATTCACTCGGACATGTGGTTTCCAGGTGCATGCTTTGCAATTAAGAGAATTTAACAGAGGTGTGTGGTTGACAAGAGGATAATTTAAGGATTAAGGAAAATTTTTAGAATGAGAAACTGTAGCTTTGTATGGTGTTGCTTGCAAAACACCATAGAGAAAACTTGCAAATGTGGCTTCTGGAATTCTTTCCAACCTCATAATACAGTAGTAACTATTCTCAATCAAATGACCAGGAGGTAGAAGGACTTAAGAATGGAGCAATCAGAAGCATTCTAGGCTGTTGCCCAACTACTTCTGCCATAAGATGAATTGGGAATTATTTTCCTTTTGGGTTTTTTACTCAGTTCTCATTCCGTTGAGGTATCCAAACTAGCAAATTTGCTGTATCATCTAGACCACTTTTATAAGCAAAGCAACCCAGTAAAGTCTGCATGTAAAGTTGGGTAGGGTGGGAGATGGGAGATGAGCTTTGTTACTTCAACAGAACATATCAGCTAGCGGTAGCAAAACTTTGGCTGAAGCGGTATGCTTTCGGGGATCATGGACCTGGACCAAAACTGCCTTGAGCATTGCATTTTCTACTGCTGGACCATGCTGACTGAGCATAACTTCATAACTCACAAATGTGTCAATAAACAGAATATCAGGCACCAGTTGTGTCCCTGAAAATTGTCTCCCACGTTGAGAATTTTATAAATGTTGTGTCCTCTCAATCACTGGAATCTGAAATCCAATAAAGCATTTGTTCTATAAAAGATTATCTTTCTTCATGTCTGCATCTATTCCCAGAAATTTCGTGTTCTAGGTGCATTCTATATATTTCCATTTTGATTAGCTATCCTGATAGGGTGAGTACATTCCAAGTCCCGTCCATTAAACGTTACCACCTAGCAGGGCCGAGACAGCACGCTTTCTTGGTAGTGGACCCTGCCCTTTGGGACACCTACCCTTCTAGTCCCCTACTCTCCTGGCTTTCTGAAAATCAATGATGACCTGGCTTTTCCCACTAGCCTTGGGATCTGTGAGGCTGGAGCCCAGAAATGCACCCAAGGTTCTTTCTGGAAAAGTGGGAATATATTGCATTTGGGGAGAGCCAGAAAGGCTTTTTGGATGGTTCTTATGTTTTCTTTACTATTATTTATTGTTACAAGAGCCTTGGTGGCACAGTGGTTAGAATGCAGTACTGCAAGCTACTTCTGCTGACTGCCAGCTGCCTGCAATTTGGTAGTTCGAATCTCACCAAGCTCAAGGTTGACTCAGCCTTTCATCCTTCCAAGGTTGGTAAAATGAGGACCCAGATTGTTGGGGGCAATATGTTGACTCTGTAAACCACTTAGAGAGGGCTGTAAAGTACTGTGAAGAGGTATAAAAGTCTAAGTGCTATCGCTATTGCTACTTTATTGCAGCTTAGGTGTTGCTTAGAGTTATGCTGCATATGATGGGCAGCTACAGAAAACTTCTAAATATAAATTAAGTCAATATGGCTTGGCGTGATGCGTTAACACACATCTGCAGTTCAGGTCTTATGTATTTAAAACCTGAATTGCAGATAGGTATTAATACATCATGCCAAGCCATATTGATGTAATCATGAATTGTCAAATAAGCTGTAACGTATCATATACAACACACTAAGCCATGTAGAAACCACAGTTGCTAGGATCACACACATCTTAAGACAAACACCTTACGGCTTAATAGACTACATAAATCCAATTTTTTGTTTTATGTCAGAAGTCGGGGACTATTGTGGCCACACTGATGTTGCTGAATATGACACAACTATCAGCCAGCCCGGCTCTTGGTGAGGAAGGTTCAGAGATGTAGTCCATCTGTCAAAATGCAGATTCCAACTTTAGCATTATGTGCTGGCGGAGAGCAAAGCAAAAGCAGCCACCACATCTCTGCTGGTGTTGGAAGAGACTGCTGAGAATACTGTGGGCGGCTAAAAAAAAAAATAACAAGCCCCAAGGGATCATCAGTCCACCAACCCAGAGTTCTCACTCAAGACACCAATGACCAGACTCAAATTATCCTACTTTGGACACATTATGTGAAGACTCCCCTCTCTGGAAAAGGCTCTAATGCTAGGAAAGATGGAAGGAAAAAGAAGAGGATGACCAGCACAAGAGGGGTGGACTCAGTTATGGTAGCAATAAGTGTGCCATTTGGGAGACTTGAAAGAATATGTTAGGGATAGATTGTAATGGAGAAAATTTATCTGTGTGGTCCCCAGGAGCCAATACCACTTGGATGGCATATAATCAATATCTCAAACTTTGTTTGTCCTCATATTTATTTTTAGCTATTACCTGCAGCAGAGAAAATTAGACCAGAGGTGGCTACTAAGGAAAAAGTAAATAGATCCAATAGAGTCATGAGGAACAGCATTGGAGGGAAGGAAGTGATAATTTGTTTTAGTGGTCCTGAAGTGGCCATCACCAAGTAAAACCCAACAGCTCAGCTCCTAGTGCAAATAGAAAGATGATCGGTTCAATTTTATAGTGCACCCTCCTATGGGTGGTTCCATATTGCTATACATTTAAAAAGCTTATATATTTTTTTGTTACATCCTTTCCTTACTTTATGCTTGAATAAAGTGGTTTCTTTGGATTTTTTTTTTAAAGTTCTTGTCTCCAAGTTCTGATTGCTCTTGTCCTGACAAATGCTCTAAGGACAAGTTATTTACACTTCAGAGCGTGTCTGTGGCCACTGGGCTACTAAAACCATATCTCTAAGCTTACAAAACTCTTTTCAGATGCAACTAAATGCAGATAAGAGCTTAGCTACAGAAAGATTAGCTATTCATGGAGCAGATTCTGAAGGTGGAAATAGAAGGGGAATAGTTTTGAGTTCCAAGGAGTTCTGACTCCTTTTAAACTTTATTGTAATCAGAGATTTAATATAAGTTTCCAATGCCAGTCACATTTTGTTTACAGGAGAACAAAAGGTTCTGTCTACAAAAATAACTTGAAAATGTTAAAAAATATCTCAAGGCCTTTGCCTGAATCAAGAGATTTGACAATTTATCAACAAAGTGGGAGCAACTGATCAACCAATCTGGCTGGGCCAAGGCTTCCCACACTTTGATTCAGCTTAGACATTGGGTGTTGCTGGTGCACAGTTAGCATTCACCACAATCCCCCAGGCATAAGTATTATTTTCTTTAGAACAAGTCATACCTACATTTCCCAGCTCTGATCCCATTAATCATCATCTTCCCAGCTGGAAAATAATTCTACTTTGATTCCTTCCTCCCACACATATAAACACAAGACAAAAAGTTTGGAAGAAAACAATTATTTCTTGCTGTGAAGCAGGTTAAGAATCTGGAAGCATGAAAAACATATCCTGCTTCTCTTCAAAAACCATCCCACATCACACAGGAATCAAATGTCACACATCATATTGAACCCATGTATGAATAAGTCTCAGTGGTGATGAGCTAGGCCAAGGGTGTCAAAGTCACGGCCCACAGAACGCGCTGTCCACGCGCTGTCCATGCCCAGGCCCGGATTAGCGAAGGGGAAAAATCATGATACGTCATGTGACAACGCCATGACAATGCAAGTTTGACACCCCTGAGCTGAGCCCTAAACCATGATTTGCAACCTGCAGAAGTTAGGGTCATATAATCAGCTCAGTCAAAACCAAAAGATCTAATGTAATGTCTCATCTTGGATACGGATTGTAGGGTTACTGCCTTCCACACGTTATCTATATTTGATAAAAAATTGTAATCTGTTGCATCCGCAAACTTATCCACGACCTTAAAAATGACAGATATATTGAAATGATCGGACATTTGTGCATATCTTCAATAGAGCATGTCCTGTTTATCAAATTATTGTTCAGTTTCTCAACAAACGAATGAGCTGAAGTGCTGTTGTTTTTATCCCCTCAAAAGTTAAGCAAGGTTAAACATGGCTAGTACCTGAATGACAGATTATCAAAAAAAATCCCAGGGCTATATTTAGTCACCAAGAAAAATGTTGATGAAAGAAAACAGCAGCCAATCATTTTTGTACTACTCTTGAAACAACTATATGGACCTGTCCATGCAGTCACCAAAAGCTAAGCTTGACTTAAGGAAGTTTGTATTTTCTTATGAGAAATGAAGCTATTTTTCAGAATACATACAGGGCCTGTGTTCCTGGATACATATACAAGCTCCATTTATTTATTTATTTTCCTTTATTCAGTAACTTTTGCACGTATTTTCTTTCTGCTTGATGTTTTCTTTTGGCTTTGATTAATGAAAACAAGAAAAAGGAAAAAAATATTTTTTAAAGAAATTAAGGCATTAGGCTTCCCTGTTTGTATGAAGCAATAGAAATTGGAACAAAAATCAATCAGCTAGTAAGCCATCCAGGCAGAACAGATGCAGTGGTATAAAAGAATGAGCAAAGGCTTGCTGCCCTGCCCCAATTCCTTCCCGGTTAATGAAATGCCTCCCCTCCTCCACTGCAAATGGAAAAGCTGAGACTCTGCAGTCTCCCCAGCTGTTCAGGGCATGGCTTTGCATTAGTGGCTAATCTGGCATTTGTGCGCTGTATATTTATCTGAGTCTAACTGACACGCGAGAGGAAGTGCTCAACGGAGGCTGCTCCTCCCCGGGGACAGTCTGGAACAGGTCCTAAAGAATTCCCTTGTTTGCACCCTTCAGGGCCTGATTAGAAAGCTGCAGACTGAAGCACAGTTCCTCCTTGACAGTTCAACTTCACAAACGTAGGCATCAAAGCACCTTGGAGGGCAGGAAAAGTCTGTATAATTATTCCCCATCCCTAGGGAACTCTTTCATGCTGCCAAAGAAGTACTGCCCCTGAATGCTTCCCCCAGACAACAAACAAACAAGAATTCAGGAAACCTGCATACAGAAAACGACTAAATATATATATATTTAAAACTACTAATATGTATGTATGTATGTATGTATGTATGTATGTATGTATGTATGTATGTATGTATGTATGTGTGTATATATGTATGTATGTATTCTCTTCAATTGAAAGGGTCAAAATATAGCACTGAGGACCCAGCCAAGGAAATGACAGAAAAGTGTTTTATAACACTGAAAACAAATCATAACATCAAAAATAAATCAGCAACAATCATTAATTAAAAGGTAATTGGAAAGACTTATAAATATGTGATGTGAAATTATTTTTGAAGAATTATCAAAAGGCTTGTCATTTTGGCTTTAATGGAAGGACGTAGAAGAGAAACAAAATAGGACCTATGTGAATGTCACTGCACTACTACACATAAAAGTATGGCATTTATTTATTTTTTACTTTTTAATAATATAAAAAAGTGATCATTAAATCATTCAAGTATACATTATTCGTGACAATAAAGTAATTCGTTTTTTTAGCTGCTCACGTATTTTATTTTATTTATCTCAGTAGTTTCCATAAAATCTTTTTTTTTAGCATGAAAAGCATGACAATACTGCATTCCAATTTGCTTCCTTTTTAATGACTCCTTTTATTTCATTTATTTGATATTCTATCCATTAAAAGAAATATGAAGTGTGAAGTAACAGTGATCAGAATCTGTAACATGTCTTGGGGCCCTCATGCAGTTTTTCTGTATTATGTTAAATAATGTTCTTTCAAACCTCATTTTTTATTTAATTTCTTTTTTAAAAAAAATCTTGGTTGCCTAAGTTTCTATCTTGTTGAGTTGGATTGTTCTGAGTTTATTATGATAAAGGCCTGATTGGTAGCTGATTCAACATTAGTAGCATGATAGGTGCCACCAAAGCAAAACAAAGAAATTATTCTTAGAATCCTAAACTTCTAAGAATGTAGTTTTTGTATGTAGTCCCCTCTGCCAGTTTTAACTTCTAATGATACTTCAGTTTAAAATGATATGGTTTAAAATACAAATGTGTGCAGCTTACAAAGTTCTATTTAATGAGCAGTGCAGTGCAGACTTTTGAAGATTTTTCGTGAAGCATTACATTTATTTGCAAAAGAAAGTCATTTACATTTGAACTATCTCTTCTTCCCTGCACCTGAAAGGATAAATTGAGAAGGTTTTAATTGCTGCTTTGATTACCATTCCTTTAAAGGACTTCTTCACATCAAAGACTCTATTGCAAATGCTTCCTTCCCAGGGAACATAACAGTCAGGCAAAATAACTGGCTCTCTGGGAGAGTGTTGTAGATGCCACCTCCACAGGGGATCATGTAAAAAAATATTACACTCATTACCAAGACTCTCTTTATTCAAGTATTTGAAGTGGGGGGAAAATGAAACTTAAAAATCACAAGAAATCTTTACTACTCCACGGTATGTTATGCCCAGATTTGTATATCTCAACAGGATACAGGGCAAAAAATACTAGTGTCTGCAGATAGTTTTTATTTCAGATGTCTCATCCTATTGCACTGGAAGAGATTATTTGAAATGTAACCCCATTTGTATTTTCACCAAACAAGGTTTCAACCTATTAAACCATGGCCAGAAGCCAGCATGTTTTGCTTATATCGAAGTTTTGATGATTCAAGATCTGCTTGCTTATGCAAAATGGTAACTTTTTCAGTATAAAACATATACTTCAGCCCTATAGTTATGGTTTCATGAATGTTCCAATAGTGCCAACATATATGTATTAGGAATTTGCATGTTTGAAAAATAATTTGGAAGTGCTTTAGAGTTTGTATGAATTTGGCAGCTGCCTATGGTTCATTAAAGCAGCCTCATTTTTGCACAAACAAGAAAAATGATATGACTGCTTGATGAATCAAATATTTTTTAAAAAAAAACAAAACTTGCATCTTTAATGTGACTCACAATGCAGTAAGTGAGTGTTCAAACTCATGCAGAAGCTTGAAAAAAGTCAAGCTGCCTTAACAAATAGCAGAGAGGTCCAAATATTTTTTCCTAAGTCATTTTCTAAGAATGCACAGTCCCAAGCAACTTTGGAAAATCTAATACTTTTTCTAATTATCTAAATTGCTGAGACCAAATATCTAATGATTTATCAACATCAGCCTCAACCATTTTTAAGAGTAATATAATTCAATTATTAGTTGGCTGTTCTCCAGATTCAGCTGACATAACAATCTTAATATCAGCAAACATTACATTATTTTTTGTCAGACAAAAAGATAGAAGCATGAAAGAGTAAGGCAGGAGCTATTTCTTCATCACTCCTGTTTATAGAATATGCCATTTCAAACAGTTGTCCCTAGCTTCCATTTTATTTGTTTTTAAAAGGCAGCAGCAAAAAAAAGTAAAGGTCCACTTTTGGGGACTTTAAACTGAACCTGGCTGCAGCCATCTTTCTGTTCCCCAGTTGCCACAAAGAGGGGGAAGGGGGGAAGGAGGTTGGAATGAATTATTAGACACAACAAAGAGCTTTCTCCTGAGAACCAAGGTCATCTCTACTGGCAACAGATAAGGTTGGGGAAGGAGTGCCTGAAGAGCCCGTCAATTAACCCAATTGGCCAATGTGACCTGTGTCACTTGGGGATGGGGTTATTTCCTAGTTTAATTATATGGTAACCACGGGAAAGATTTAGATTTGTTTTTTCATTGAAGTTGTGCCAATATGATGTACTCATTAAAGAAGACCTTTGAGAAGGAGTCAAGTCTCAGAGTCCTGATTTGCTTGGGTTTTAGTCAGAGCCATGACACAGTCCTTGGAAGTAGGAGAATCAGGAGATAACAGGATTTGCCATAATTGCTTCAGTCACAAATGAAAACTCTTTAAAGGATACTAAGTTTGTATTTCCCTTACTAACCACTTACAGAAATTGTCCATTAACTGGGACAAAACTGCCCATTCAGAGGAACTGGACACCTTCAAAATGACAAGACTGCAAACACCAGGTGAGTAAAGATATATATTTTATAATCTTTAAGAATTTAAAATAAATAGCAAAAACAAAAAGTCATGGTTTTGCCTATAGAAAGTTTTAAACAGATTAAGCAATTCTGAGCAGCTTATAATAATCATAAAATCAATAATAAAACAATAACAAAATAAAAAATGAAACTAAAACCTGTGCCGTCATTGTCCCCCTTAGGATGCCCCACTGCAGGCTTAGCTACCCTCCTTCCATGTCCTTCTACTCATATAATCCCGGTGCCTCAGTAAAAAGCCAGGTCTTAATGACTTTCGAAAAGGCTAGAAGAGTGGTGGCCTATTGAATCACTAACAGAAGGGTGGAGAGAAGTAGGGGAAGCCACAAAAAAGGCATGCTTCCAAGGTCCTGTTAAATGGAAAAAAATCAGGGAGAGGACTTGGAGTGTGCCCATCCTATGTGATCTAGTGAGATATGGAGATATTCTTAGGGAAAGTTTGTCCTGCAAATAACTAAGTCCTGTGCCATGTATGGCTTTTAAGGTGAAACCTGAATTGCACCAGAAGGAAAACTGGAAGTCAGTGCATGAAACAAAGGTGTAACATGGATGAACCTGATGACACCATACCTCATGCCATCAGATGTATTCACCTAGCTGATGTTAAAAAGGACTACCAAAGGTCATCAGCGAACACATCCAATGCCATCTTAGTGCTGTACTCTAGCCTGAATTCAGACTGAAAGGGATCCAGATAATCTGCTTCATTCAGAGCCCTCTGCTGTTACATGCCAGCCACCCTCTGCCACTTACTCTAGAAGCAAGGGATATTTGCGAACACTTTTTTTTAACAAAGGAGAAATGGTCTCTCTTTGTCATGTTACATTTTAGATTTTTGTTTACACTAGGATACCAGGAGCACTTTATGCTTTTAGATATGGTTTTGCTTAGAGCTAAGAGTTGAGATGTGGAATATTGAATTTTACCTTTATGTTAATTGATGCTTTTATTATAGGGATCTGTTTGGAAATTTTGCTGACACCTGGATTGGACAAGATGTTATTTGTTTGATTTGCCTATGGTAAAGAGATGAGCTATGAGATGAAGATCTTTATATCTATTAAGAGAAGATGAAAAGATTATAAAATTGTTTATACTTGTGCTGAGAGTGGGGAGTTGTTTTCTTAAGATTTTTTTCCTTTATACTTTTTTTTCTTTCACTTTTTTGCAACTTTTTTCTTTTTGTTTTCTTTTTGTAGTTTGCATTAACTTTTATTGCTGTAACTAAAACTTTTAACCAAAATTATTTTAAAAAATCCACACAAACAGATTTTTATTGCCAGCCCATCCTGATCATTTCAGAAATGGAATATACAAATGGGATATACATTGAATAAATAAGCAAACAACCTAAACACCATGATATTTGAAAAGCAATGCATCATTTTAAGACGTACTGGTTATTTATCCTCCAGTCCTTTACAATAAAACAATGTTGCTTTGAGAAAATATATTCATTTTATCTGCATTTAAATTTGTCCTTTTCTTCCTTATGCAAACATCCGTGGCAATATCCTGTGACTGAGACATCGATGTGAGACATCAATGTCCTATTTGCACATAAAATTAGGAGGACTGATTGTCAGCAAAGGGGAATGAATTTTCATTGCCTGAACATGTCAAGAACAAATTTATGACAGGAATAAAGAGCTTTTCTTTGTAAATGTGCAAATTTGATTTCTTCTTAAAAGGGTCTTCAATTTGTCCATCCTGCTGCTCTTTTTTTTTAAAGTTGAGCCAATATTTCCAACTTCTTTATGCTTAATATAATTTCTGCAGTTGAAATGAAAATTCAATCCTCCCCGCCCCCTTTGTTTTGGTTGCAAATATATCTTACTAACCACTGAAATGTTTTGTCAAGGTCTAAACAGAACTCAAAACAATAAATGTAGGACTTTTGTTACATTACACAAATAATCTTTTGAATGGAAATGGAGTCATATTTTTTTCCCACCAGAGAAAGAGAAAACAATTTTAGTTTTGAGAAACAATTTCAGTTTTGAGATCATTCCAGAAAATCTTTTGCTTCCCCTATGCTCTTCATTTTCTTTTTATTAATAAAGTATACAATAAAGCAAACAGGAGCTCTACCTCTGTTGCGAAACACTAGGCAGAATAATTAGCAGATTTGGTTCTGTGAACCATGTATTCTTCCTTTGGCACTGATTAAAATATGAAATACAGACAGCATTATAGAGGAAAATAAATATATGGGTAAAACGCATCTCACCAGTACTCAGTTCAGTGTTTAACACTCCCCCCACTCTGAATACTGAAATGTTACTGTTGCCTCCCCATAAAATGTCAGTTTTTAAACCTTCATCTCCTTTTTTTTTTAAATGGCAAACTAAACTAGCACTCTAACCTAGGTCGTTTGAGATGACAGTTTGACAGGCATCTACCTGGGACCAAGCCCCTCTGTTTGCAGTAGGGCTTATGGCTCACTAAACTGCACCAGCTTGTGCAATAAACAGCATAACTCACCATAGCACTAATTTAATTAATAGGTCTCCACTAATTTAGAAGAGCTAATTATCTCACTCTCCTAGAATGTGTATTATTCTCAACAAAAGCCTTAATGAAGACATTTGCTCATCTCCATTGCCATGTTATTTCTTGTATACATGGCTCCCGTCTACCTATCACTTGAATATTTAATAATTTCTAATTGTCCTGCTTCTTCATTAGCAAGAAATGGGAAAATAAAATCATCTTTTCCATGTTAGTATGGATTCTGCAGAGAGAAAAAAAAACTTCAATATTATTAGCCTTCTAATGAGGAAAAATGGATATTATTCCAAATGGGTGGCTTTCTATCTTGCAAATTACATGCTGAGTAATTTATTTTTACTACTGCAGGATGCCCAGGCATAATGAACATATCTCTCTCTTCCTTTGTTACTTCAGTTTATTGTGCAGCTTTCCTTTCAGAAGAAAAAGAACTGCTTCATTATCTGTATTATGAATCTGTTCATATTTATAAACCATGATAAAATCCTGACATACTTCTTGTTATATATTCAGGTACATATTGATTTTTAGTCTATTTTTCTTATACTAGAAACGTGTGATATATTTTTCATGCAACAATATTGTTTTTAGTAAGAAACCAAGCCAATTAACACAAACACTGATTCAAGGCCCAGGGGGGTTGATTCTGAGTCACCCATAGGTATAATTTCTTGGAAAATGTAGCCATTTAGCTTCTCCATTAAAAATGCAATTTCAGCTTCTAAAATCCTTGAGTTGGGCCATGCTCATTTGGGGAGTATTGAAAAAGCACACTTTTGCATTTGACAACATGATTGAGGTCACCTTTTTGCGGTAATCCAATGAAGATAAATTTTTGAACTAGAAAGACAGCTCATTTGTACTCATGCCTAGGAATCCATTTTTTGAAAAGAGTTTAATATCTAATTAATTAGGAGTAGCCCCAAAGGACTCCTCTAAAAACACTGATGCAAACTCCTGAGCTGTTAGCCCTTTGAGGAAGGGCAGTTTGGGACAGAGATTGCAAAGAAACACCAGAACTCTACTCTATGGATAAAGGCTGCAATAACAGAATCTTGAAAGCCTGACAGATTTCTCTCTTTCCTCTTAGACAATTAGAATTGATCACCCCAATTCTATTTGTGTTTTTAGAGGAGTCCTTCGCGGCTCCTTCTAATTAATTAAATATTAAAACCTTTTCCAAAAAAATATATGAGTTCTTAAGCATGAGTAAATGAGCCCCTCAGGTCAGAAGGTGTACAATATGCTACTGGGGAAGAGCAGAGGGCTAGTACTATTAGCACCAGAAAAAATGAAGCAATTGGGTCAAAGCTGAAAGGACATTCAGCTGTGGTTGTATCTGGTGGTGAAAGGAAAGTCTGATGCTGTAAAGATCTATACTCCATAGGAACCTGGAATGTAAGATCCATGA
>JANHFL010000001.1:941805-955244 GCA_032468155.1 Oxyrhabdium leporinum
GCAGCAGGAGTGATAAATTCCCCCCCCCCCCACACACACACCATTTTCTCCTCCTGCAGAAGCTACATATTTAGAAAGAAAACTAGCACCTGGCTGGGAGAGAATAGCAGATGGGGAGGAAGTCGCTTTAATCAGCACTGCTGCTAATTGAAATTATTTTATCCCTAGATCTAGTAGAAAATGATGGCTTTTTTTGTCTTGCACACAGATTTATACTGCAGTGGCTTTATCTTTAAATATAATGTTTGGGAAAGCCTTGTTTAGTTGTTCCACATGGTATTTACTGACTGCTTTAACTCTGATTGAACCGATGCAAATGCAATGTGGTTTTTTTTTTCCATTTTGAATTGTGTGCTGATTTACTTAGATATGGAATAAAATAATGCATGCATTTGCATGTTTGGGTCTGAGCATTGTTAGACAAAGAAGCATTTGAATGCATGTATTGATTTGAAGGCTATAAAATGCAAGAGGAAAATGCTGTTTTCCTCTCTTTGTTTTCTCCTCCTCCTTTTTCCTCCCCCTCCTCCTGTTCTCTTAACCCCTTCTGCACACCTGTAAGAAAACTTTCTCAAGTTTTTTGTTCTACTGGCAGTGATCTCTACCCCATACACATTAAGTATGGATTTCATAGCTGTAACCAACTAACTGGAATGCTCTTCAGCTTCTGATCAGAAAAAGGCAGACACGTCAAAGGCTTTCCAGGTATTTCAAATTTTGGGAAAAGCTGTTGCACGACCCAAAATCAGAACAGGACTCAGCAAGGTTGGTTTTTTTTAAAAGAAATATGTATTTTTAACATAATAATTCCATCTTCAGTTGAACAGTTATCATAAACTGATGTAACAAATTAAAACAGATCTGGAGAAATGGAAAAACCTTCAATTATCACTGAAAGGTAGGATAGCTACAATAAAAATGAATATATCGCCAAGATTATTATATCTATTTGAAAAAATTCTGATTAAACTGGGGGGGGGATATTTTGAGGAACTCAGTGAAGTAACATTAAGATATATTTGGCAAGGGGAAAAAAGCAAGAATAAGTTTTAAAATGTCGCAAGTGCACAGAATGAAGTGGTGAAGGCACCTAATGTTAAGCAAAGATTGTGTTGGAGGCCATCCTGAGGGAACTTTTAGGAGGTGAGGTTTGATATCCCATCCCATCCTAGCGGCATCTCATTAAGGCTGAAAGTTTTATTTGCCCCTGACCACGCAAGAACGGCATGAACCAAGGACAAGTGCCCCACCTTATATTATCAAACCCCCAAAACTAGTTCTGCCCCTTAACAAAGCCTTCCCTGATCCTTTCCTTGATGAAAAGAATGAAGCATTTCCTATCATTAACAAAGCCAGAATGAAGTTCAAAATGAAATAATCTTGAACGAATTCAATGGATGAAACAATTTGAAACATGCTAAGTAAACCAAAAGATCCAGCAGCCATAGACGAAAAATAGGAGCCATTTACAGCATCCAGGGTAATGACTGCAACAGTTACTATGTAGGACAAACAAGACTGGCAGAACCCATCCATGAACATCAACTAGCAGTCAGAAGACATGATGGAAACTCTTTAATTTCATAACGTATGGACAGACTTAACCATAGTTTCCATTTGGAAACTGCAATCATCCTAGACCAGGCCAAGTCCAAAAACCACAAGCGAATTTCTAGAAGCCCAGGGCATAAATTAGCCATCAATAAACACATGGGCATATCTGTATACTATGCAAAATAGATAACCAACAAGCCAAAAGGGAACAAAAGGCCCAAACACCTCCCCACCAACAATTAGCAGCCAGATGAGCATGGATTAACTCCAGGATTAACCTCAAACTAACAACCAAGTAAACAATACCCCAGTCAAGGAACTGCCAAAAAGCCAAAGGTTAACAACCCAACCAAAGAATCTCAAAGACCATCCCGGGGCAAGCCACAAGAATGTAAACTTGAGAGCAAACCCTGTTCTTTACAAGCACTGGTGATGCTACCTAGTTTGGGTAATGAAATGTCTGCAAGAAAACCACCAAGCTCAGGGAGCACCAAGGACCCCTCAGAACGAAACTGACTAGAAGCAGTGGTGCAATTGACTAAGGCAGAACCAATAATCACATTGCAACAAAGTACTGGGTGATAAGTGCCTAATCCAATCAATGATCCTCTGCTGGATAAGAGGAGACAACTGTTATTTTTAACTGCTGCCCCTTTAAAAAAAAAAAAGGACATTTTTTTTCTTAACAATAACGTGGGTCTCCTTACACAACTAAACTTACCTTGTTTTCTCCATTTGGTCCCGAGATCCTGACTATGAATCAGAACCCCAGAATTCTCATTCTACAGTCCAAAATTCCTACAAAAGATCTTACTCTTCTATTGTTCTCCGACCCTCTCCTTATGAACCTAGCCATTGCCGAAATAAATAGTTATTTCTAAATGTATGCACTCTTCTGAATTCCTTGACAGTCCATCTCTAATTTTTATTCTTCTGCTGATGCCTGGCTAAACATGGATCTAGGCCAGGGATGTCAAACTCATGGCCCATGCCCGGATGCGTCACACGCTGGCCACGCCCATCCCTGTTTTAGCGAAGGGGAAAAAAAGTCACAATAGGTCACGTGGCAACTTGACTTTGACACCCATGATCTAGGCGCTCTAACAGTTTACAGCCCTCTGCACATGTTATCATAGTTAAGAACACATATTTTCTTGCTCCTGATGCAATCTTGCATGTGCAAACCTGTGAGATTACAAATATCCTGGGGTCAGGGAAAGGATGCAGTAATATAGATGAATTCTGTAAAAATGCAAGATGCAAATATATGCAAGCAAAACTTGTTTGTACATTCTTGGAAAAGTAGGATACATTTTGCAATGGTCACCGGTATTTTTGGACTTAGAACTGGAAGTAATAAAACTCTGAATTTTATTAATTCCACTTATTATCAGAGTTTTGCAGAAGCTGTAGATACTGAATGCTATTAAAGAATACAATAGTATTTTCTTTAAAGTGCCTAAAAAGGGAGCAAATGCAGCTATCCGTATATAGACAGTCTGTTTGTCCGGAAACCTTCTTAAAGGTGACGTGAGATTTGGTAAATGTGTTGTTTTTTTATTTTTGTTCGTGGATGTAATCCAAAAATTGGCCATTGACCATTGGACACCGACAATAGTAACAGGAAAGAAAGAATATATCCAGGTAATAGGATTATTTCTACCTAATCAACAGCTGAAATGGGCAGACATATTTATTTATTTATTTACTTACTTGCTTGCTTGTTTATTTATTATTGGCCTTCTTCTGGCCTTGAAAATTAAACGAGCTTGAATATGGTTAGCATTTGGATGAGAATCTGAGAGTTGTAGCCTACCACACTGAGGACTTGAAAGAACGAAAAATCTAGAGCAGCGGTGTCAAACTCATGTTGTCAAGGCATCGTCACGCAATGGACCTTTTCCCCCTTCGCTAAACTGGGCGTGGGCGTGGCCAGCACGTGACGCATCTGGCCTGCAGGCCACGAGTTTGATGCCCCTGATCTAGAGGATAGCAAGAAGAAACCTCTTCGGTGCTCTGGCAATGAAAGCTGCATGATTATCCTTGCCATACCTTCTGATTGTTCTCCAAGCAATTCAATGTCCTGCACATAATCCTAGAGGATTCCTTTACCTTCTCAATCTCCGTGGGAAGGAAGTTAGGTTGAGAGCCAAGTTACCTGGCTCACAGTGACCTAGGGAATTTTTATGGCTATGTAGGCAGTTGAACCTGGTGCTTATTTGCATTCTTATAATGCCACATTTTAATGTATTAAGAATAATGGCAATGAGGTTGGAGGCTCTCTTTTAAATATAAATCTTTAATTGCATCCAGACCATTACAAATGTGTGAGCAGGCTGAAAACCTCTTGCAGATGTATAAACAAGGCTGTGCCGAAAGCGACGTAAGTGGTTGGTTACCTAGAAGAGAAGCCGGTGGCATTTACCCAATTCATAAGTGATGCCTCTATAGTCTCATGGATTATTCTAAATCCTGCAAATAAGATGCGGCTGTTCACCATCTTTGCCTGCGTGTGCAGAATCAATATGAGTCTATCCAAAGCCCATGGAAATGCATCACTTAGCTTTGAAACAGGCCCCCTGGAGGGGAATTGGAAGCTGATAGGGGAAGGTTGAGGTGAAATCAGAGGAGAATAAGAGAAAAGGATGACAAAATCCATGGATCTTACACCTGTTTTAGTCTAATTTTTTTATGCCGGTATTTGGGTGTGTGTATGCAAATATATAGCATTTAGTTTACTATTTTTTTTTCTTAGACTCTTCTCTCTCTAAAGTGTCCCTAAAGCTGGCATCAGTACAGATAACTCTCTTTATCCATTTATCCTTCCCTGGGATATCCTTTGGTAGCATTAATGACTAATCACCGTCACTCTCTAGGGACCTACATTTTATCTCAAATAGGCTGTGTTTGTTATGTTAGACTAGTCATTCCAGAGATCTGGATAATAGCCCTTATCCCAGATATTTTCTGTATTTTAGGTAGGGGGACCTTTACAGAAAGACACTGAGAGACATATAAAAAAAATAGGGGTCCTTATTAAGGGGGGAAAAAAACCTGATGTTTTGTGCAGTTCTTTAAAGCTCCTCATTATATCCCTTTCCTCCTATTAGCACCTTTCCTCCCAGGAGGGTCTGAAGATCTTCCCTTTTTTCCTGCAACCTCATTTTCACTTGCGCAGCCAAATGTCACAGGCAAATGTGCCCGGCAAGACAGACCAGGCTTCTAACGAATATGGGGATTGGAGATGCCTCCTTTTCTTCCATCTCCCCCTCCCTAAACAGCCATTTGTTTGCTTTATTGCTTCCTTGGCTATGGAGTAAGAGGAACCCCACCCTGCCTCCTGTCTGCAGTAGCTAATTGTAGTAGGGCGGGGACTTCATTAGGAATTCCTTTCTGAAAATTGTGAATAAAGCATGCACCACATGGCGGAGGGAGCGCCCGCTTTCTGATTGGCTGGATTTTGCTGCAGTCTATTCCAAGCTGTCATTTACTGACTTGAAGCATGCATCATACTCAGTGCCTTGGCTGAGTCAAAGACTAATAGATAATGGAAGAAAGCCACTGCCACATGTTAACGATGGGCTACGGCTGCTGAGAAAAAGCATATGCATCGTTGCATAGGTGTACAGAATGGAACTAGTATGCACATATTTGTTGAAGGCTGTGCTTATTCAGCTCAACAATGGTTAGGGTTCTTTAACTGAAGCATCCTTGGTTCCTATGGTAACATCACCATGGTATCCTTTCCCAGCATCACTGTTTAATTGGGTATCTCCTTGGCTTCTATCGCTGAAATGCCTGAACGTCTCCTGGGTGCTTCTAATGCAAACAGACCATACAGTTCAACTGTTCCATATACACAAGAAGCAAAAGCTTACTAGCTTGTAGGTATTCCGAGAGCTGCTATTCATATGTATTTGGGGTGTAGGTGGGCATTACAGGGTAGACTTCATGTCCAGTCCTGAGAAGTCTTCTCTTTGTAGGGCAGCGTTGTTCTTAAAAGACAATCGAAGTAGTTATTTCCAGAATGACCAAACGAAAGACAAAAGTCTAGTCCTCGGATTTATAATTTTAAACACACGGGTAGAGGCTCTTAAATGAGCAGATAATTTTCTTCCTGCGGTGAATTTTTTTTTTTTCCTGGTTCACGGCTTACCTATGCAGGGGATTAACGGTGCTAATAAAAGACCAAGTACCTTTGCAGCCTCAGCCTGATGCTAAAGAGAAAAGACGTTTAGTAGAGTCTGTCTCTGCTTCTTCCAGTTGTCCAGCTGACCCTTCCTTACCCTACCACATCCTCTTTACTCTGAGAACGGGCAGACACCAGCGGAGGGAAGGTCAATCGCTCTTGGATAGAGGCACATGTGCAGGCCACGTGTAGCACACAGAACAGATTTTCAGGAGCTGCGATTACCAAACAAGCTTCTGTCCATGGTGCTGACGTGCCGGGTGACCCATATCACTTAAACTCTGGACATAGTATTTCCATCACGACAGCATTTCCTCCAAAAACCCCAACGTACCCACAGAAGAATTGCTGGCCTCTTTTTAAAAACAGTTGAAATGGGTAAAAGGGGAAAAAAAAACACGATGCTTATATTGAAATCTGTATCAGACACACCTAAGCCTGTCTTTTTTAAGACTGCTTAAAAGGCTTTTAAAAGAGCAGAGAGGATTGGTTTATTTTTAATGGATTGTACTCCAAATGTTTTATTATCAGTTTTCTGATTTCTACAGAGCTTCACCTCTTACATTACTTATGCTCTCAATATGTTTTATTGTTGATTTAATGGTTTGGAATTGTTTTTATTTTATTTTATTTTAATGCTTTTAGGCTGTTTTTGTTTTCGAATCAATATATATTACTATGATCTCTCTTTGAATTAAGGGATGACAATGTCATAAAAAAGGGAGTTTTTATGGTTTCTTAACATACCTATGTCATTGGCTGGTTAAAAAATAAAGTTAATAAATAAATCACGATCCTGTTTTCATGAATTATATTGACTACTCCGGGCTCTCAATTTATAAAGATCTCTGGAGGGGGAAAAGTGTACATTGAAAGGTATTAAGCAATAATAATCAACTCAGCAAAACAGCTCAGACATAACTTTATAGATTGCCTGGAATAAAAATTCAGGAAGCAATTGCTTCTTTCTTTTTAATGTTGGAAAACTCATCCAGACCTGGTTCCTGAAATCCTGACTGAATGTGGTTTGAGAAGACCTCCCCAACAGGAAGCCCAGGTCAAAGGGTTGCCCCTTTTAACTTTTTTTCATCTTCAGGAACAAAGCAGAAGGTGGGGGGGAGCATGTAATTCATCCCCTTCCCCCCCATACACACACACAATCCTTACTGCTGTTGAAGTGTGTGTGTGTGTGTGTGTGTGTGTGTGTGTAAAAATATACCAGCCTGGAGCTATCTAATGCCCCAGGAACTTTATCCTGTCAGCTGCAGATACCTGGGGAACCTTGAGCATGCCTGTGTGTGATCAGAATAGTGAAGGCGGGGAGGAGATGAGTTTCAACCAAATATTGGAGAATGATCGACAGCTTTAGCAGAGGCCAAATGGTTCTGTGATTTCTAAAAACCCAGTTCCACCTTAATAGTTCTCCCCCTCCAACCCACCGCCACGCCTTTTAGCAAACAGTGAGCTTTAATGATAGCTTCCGCAGTGTTTTTATCATAGGCTACTTGGTTTCTCCTATCAAAGAAAGACTTAATCAAATCTCAGAGAAAACAAAGCTTCTCTGGCTATTGAAGTTGGAGAAAAACATTTATTGACTTTAGAGAAATCAAAAACGAATCTGTCTATCAGTAAACCTCCCAGCATTCTGTGTCATCAGACTACCTAACGGGAGATGCATTTCCTTCATCTATTACATAGGGCTGTGTTTGGATTTGTCACATACAACAGCAGCATGTTCGCATTGCTCCAGCACTGATTCTCCACTGGTTTTCCTAAATCTAAGCTCTGTAATCTGAAAAGAAAAAGAAAAAAAAAAAGAAAACACACGGTAGGGTAACAAAAGATAGAAAGTATTGTATAAATGAGTAATAAAAACAAATTGATTTCGTTTCCATGTCCTGGAACAACAGGGGTTGTTAGGGAAAAAAGTACCTTTACAATTGTCGGACCATAACTCCCATCAATAGTAACTATTTCCCAAGCTGAATGGGAAGGCTGGAATTAGAATTTGAAAGATTTAGACTTCCAGATTTTCCTCACTTCTTCATTAGATAATTTGTTCCATTTTATCTTTTCCCAACAACTTTTCCTCAGGGTGGAGATCCATTGACTGATTGATACCCATTGCCCTGAAAAGTGCTGTGCATACAATGAGACTGCTACATAAGTGAAACTGTATTTCAGAGGGAAAAAACATCCCTCATCTATCCTCTCAGGCTCAGAGAGCACCAGGAATGTGTACAGAATACAGTTGATTTAAAATGAAAAAAAAACAAAACAGCTTTAGGGAAGCGACTTTCTGAATGGAGAACTGGGACTGTGGGAAAGAATATAGTTTTAAATCCAGAATCGTTATATAGCTATTTTTCCATTTGGGTTGTTCCATGCACATATATGAAATCAGGTGAGGAAGAGATTTGAAAAGGAAAATAAATGAGTGACAAAGAGTTAACTTTTTTTTTTCTGTCAGCCCCAATTTCCTCCAAAGCTGGTTTCCACTGGGGCTTCATTATAGACATATGTGTATTGTTTGCCTTTCAGCAAACTTTTGTTAAACTTGGTCAAAATTATTATCCCAGTGTTTCAGTTTAGCTAATAGCTTGCCTAAAGCTACATTGGAAAGTTATGGCTAAGGTGAGACTTTCACTGCTAGATAACTTTTTTGGAGGCAAGGAGTATGATTGTTCTACAAGCAGTAGAAGGAGATGATCAGGCTAAACTGGATGGAGGGGTCAAATGTATCATCAGTCTCAAGTCCCTTCACACCCCAAGAGATATAGGTCCAGCCCACCTTGAATTTCATTGGCTCCTGATTTCCTGCATTTGACAGCTGAGAGAGAGTTCATGGCACATCCTGTGGTACCATATAGAATACTGAAGAAGCCCATGTTCAAGTTCTAGCCTCTCTTGTTAAAATAGCATTGTGTACAAAGATCTCCAGAAAATTTGTTGTACTGATAGCTCCTTCATGGTTACTTCAGATTATTACAACATAATAACACCTATGTTACTTGATTTGATAGCTCCGGAGAAGATGGTTTGAATATCATGCTGTACCACTTGCTTTATCCTGCTGTTCACTGCCAAAGGTATCTCTGTGGTAAGATCACTATATGCAAATCTGGGCCCAGTAGCATGGTGTATGTGGAAGGAATATCACCCATATCCTAGAGCAGAGGTGGGGAACAACGACCCTTTTATGACTTGTGGACTTCAACTGCCAGAATTCCTGAGTCAACCATGTCCTGGTTCCCCACCTTTGTCCTAGACCATGGGTGTCAAACTGGTGGCCCATGGGCTGGATGCTTCAGGCAAAGGCCACACCCACCCCAGCTCTGCAAATGGGGAAAAACATCACAAAACGTCAGGTGATGGCAATCTGAGTTTGACACCTGTGTCCTAGACTACTTATAAGATCTTGTATATCACATAGTTACACCTCTGCCTCAGCAAGCTCTGAAGTAAAATCTCATGGATGAAAGGAATGACTTGAATGTTTTAAGGCCAATTGATATCCAATTCTACCACTGCATAAAAAGGATAATGCTTACAGTATTTTGCATCTAGCACAGGGTGTTAAATTCAAGGCCCAGGGGCCAGATGCTGCCCATTGGGTGCTTAGATCTGGCCTGCGGGGCCTCTCTGAAAATAATGAAGGACCAGCCTGCGGTGCCTCTGCCAGCAAAAATTGAGCTCCAAAAAATTGAGCTCCATTTTCAACTGTGCTGGCCCCCTGCAACTCTCTGCCAGCGAAAACAGACCTCGGTTTTCCCTTGCAGAGTGCTCAGGCCACCACTCAGGTGCCTCCAACATGCATGACATCGAGCTAGCCATGCCCATCCTGGCCACAGCCCTGCTCTCCCAAGGTCAAACACAACCCTGATGTGGCCCTCAATGAAATCAAGTTTGACACCCCTGAGCTAGCAGGATCCATTTGCTGCATTATCCACCATAATCTCCAGATTATGTGGTTATTAAACTGGGCGGGGCTCATCTGAAATATAAAGAAAGGCAGTCTGAAAGATTTTGAATTTGATTGCTATTTATCAAACTGCTTTCTGAGTTCCAGTTTTTGAATCTAATATCAACCATTACAATTCCTTATTTTCAGCATCTCTACATCTTTTGGCATCATAAAATCTCCCGTCTGAAAACTGAGCATCCTGTCAAAGGGTGAAACAGTCTCCTTGTAAATATGATCTTTCAAATTGGATGCCAAGTTTCCCAACTGGTCAAGGATTATCTGACAGCAGCAGGATGGAAAGTTTTATTAATGACAGTGTTTTGTAAAAGGCAGCTGATAGTAGAATGCATTTTGCTGGTCACGTTCACAGAATTATCTATATACCTCCCAGTCTGAAGAACAAATAATAAACCTAAAGCCAGCTCTTTGAAGATAGTGAGAGAAAAATAAATACTGGAGCATCTGCAACTAATCCCTTTTAGCTGCAAGAAAAACAGAGATTAATACAAATGACAATAAAAAAATCACTGTTGTGCAGACACTTGTTGGCAGTAGGAATAATTTGGAATATATTTTGTTACATTAAATGTTATATGAGTAAAGAATAGCACATGGCACACTGGTAGCAAAGAATATTGAAAGACATGGTGTTTTTCCACACAATGCAAATAACTAATACCAGTGATTTTCATTTATTTAATTTATCAGAATGTACATACTGTACCTCCCATCTCATCTAACTGAATCTAAATAAATAAAAATATTTCCTTCTAAAAATAAGGATATTTAGATACTATATTTACATACCAATAATAGTTCAGGAAATTTAGTCTAGTTTTCATAACGAAGTTATGAAAACAACAGATGTTTTAACTAAATAGCTTTGACTTTGCATACTTTCAAACTTACGCCTAGGATTTTATTTTAACCCTGGTTATTGATTGGAACAAAGAATTCAATCCTTTTTTGGAGTCCACTTAAACGTTATTATTTGACTCTACTGAAATATTAGAAAAGAATGGGATCTTTGTTCTGAAATCACTTCTGAAGAAAAAATTCAGAATAATCTGGGGATTCTGAATTCATCAGATGGTTTCATAACTGGCTAACCAACTGCACTCAACAAGTAGTCCTTAATGAAACTGCATCTACATGGAGGGAAGGATAGAGTGGATACACCAATGCTTGGTCTTAGGCTCACTCAGGTTACATATAGTCTTCAATTTATGACAGTTAATGATCTTTTGAAATTACGATAAACCCCCAAAAGCTGCTTATGACCCAGTTTCAAAATTATAATGTGCAGGCCCCCATGGTCATGTGATCACATTTTGGCCTGCATTTATGTGACTGTAGTTTACACTGGCTTCTGTTTTTCAGAAACTGTGTTTACTTCCACGAAAGGTCTCAAAATTGGGTTTGCCCATGTGATGATCCCTTTACAACTATCATGACTTATGACTATAATTGACAAGCTTAATTATGTTCATAACTGAACAAATACCTTAAATGCCTATATCTTTTGATTAAAGGTAGCTCCATTCAATGTAACCCAATTCAGCTAGAGCCATTTTCTTACACCAGAGACTCTGTTGGGACAATTCGAGTACATACAGCCTGCTAGCGCTTGTCAGCTTAAAAAAATTGTACCAAGCTTGATATAGTTGGGAATTATGTGAACGAAAAGTGTACATCTGGGAAAGCTGCCCTTAAGATATAAAACTTTTATGCTGTGAAATGTGACCTAAACACAGATTTACTAGCATTTAAAAAAATAATTTGCAGAGCAAGCAGTTTTACACTGATTTGCATATCATGACTCAAATTCTTTCATAAAGAAGACTAAATTCATTTTGCCTGTGCCAGAAAGGACTGGCAGTTTTCTTTAAATGTTACAATTGGAGGACACATTGCTAAATTGTTTTAATGGCATCTTTAAATATTTTCTTTGCTTATGTACTGGTATCTCCTATTTGCCTCCTTGGTGTGTAGTCCTGCATTTCCTTCTTCTGAATGGCAGTTTAAGAAGGCTACACAAACTTTTATAGCAGGTTATCCTTAACATTGCAATAGTTATTAAATGCTGCTATTGAATTTACTGGCTATCAATCACTTGGACTAGAACACAAATTCTTTTGTGGGTGACAGAAATGTAAAACTTCTCTCCTCATCAAGGAGTAGCCATTACATTTTGTTATTGCCTGAGTAACTGCAGGGATGCAGAAATCTATGGGCTTTCTTTACCAAATGGAGTTATATCTGTAACTTCTGACCACTGTCACAGCTCTTGGTCTATTCCTTGGCACATAGCAGCACTGAGTTGAAGCACAACAGATCTTGCAAAAAGCATAATTCCCTGGAATTGCTGTTTCTTATATCTGTTTCAAATGTACTTGTCTCTTGTGAAGTTTCATTTATAAATCTGCCATGATAGGAGCAGCGGAATTCGGAAATGGCACATATCATCTGGTGGTACACTACATTGAACTGATACGGCTTTCACAATCTGTAAATCAAATCTAATATGAATCCTTCACAAGGATTTGAAAGAGCAGCCTTGTATTTGGAATACAGATGAGAGTGGACAATTTGAATAACTCACCAAGCAACATTTTTTTCTCATTTGCATTTTACTAATTTGCTATTTGTTAATTTGTTCCAGTTAATGGTAAATGTCCATTGACTTGAATGCTTTGTTGCTTACTAAGGGAATTTCTGGTATTTTCCTAATGATTTTATAAAACCTGTTTTTTACTGGAAAGGCTTAGAAAACTAAATTCTACATGCATAAGGGACTTTCACATCATGTGGTCTCTTTACACTAAACAGCATCCCCCACATTCAAATTGTTTTTTAATTGCCCACCCCTCAAATTAGTGCATGTGTGTACGTGTGTGAGAGAGAAAGAGACAGAGAGGGAGAGAGATCCCATTCTCAGATCCCATTTTCAAAAGAATCCATGGACTTTGGATACTGTAAAAATGAGCCAAACATAGCTCATACAAAGAAGTTAGACTGAGGTTAAGTAAATGATAGTATAGGGAGATGTGTGAAAGGGTGGTTTAAAAGTTCAACCTGCTAATTTAATAGTTTCCATGATTGCTGAAGTCAGAGGGGGAAATGTTATTTTTATGCAGGTGTACTAGTAACATTTTAAGGCTGAGCTGGGGGTGAGGTAAGACTAAAATTATGGGGACAGGTAAAATAAAATACATAAGTAATAAAATAAAATAAAATTTGCCATGGTATGACTGTTCCATGGCTAAACAGAAGTGGGATCAGGAACTTAATTAAAACCATTAGATAGTTGCAAAAATGAAAAGGTTAAGATAAGGTAATAGCATCTGAGAAACAAGAAAGAATTATGGGGAGCATCCTTAGAAGTTTTTCCATAGTTAAATCAGTAAGCCTTTGTTATTATGATCATTGCTTGACGATATCAAGGGCCCTTCTCCATGGAACCAATTTTGTAAGAGTATTTACAACACACATTGAAAATTCCAATTTTGCTAACCAGCCAATGTTTGCTCTAAATTAGATGTATGTGTATCCATTCAGTGACGGTTGCATACCTGTGTATAGGGCCTACTCTCCTGCTCACTGTCAAATAGGTGCACTAATGAAGTTGTTTTGGTAAAGGGATAAATAAAGAAAGGAGAGAGACAGATAAAATAGGGGTGGTGGTAGGAGACAGAAGGAGAGAATCCTTGCCAAGGAGCTAGGCAGGAACTA
>JANHFL010000001.1:957861-973344 GCA_032468155.1 Oxyrhabdium leporinum
GGGGGCTGCCTTATCTTGGTGGGGGGGGACAAGATATTTTAAAAGGTGAGGGTGATGGCAGAGAAGGCTCTCTTCCTGGACTCTGCTGGTTGAAATTATTTAACTGACGGGGTCCATAACACTCCTTTTGTGCCTGGGTGGCACGGGCCAATGTAATGGGGGAGTAGACAGTTTTGCAGGTAACCTGGCCCATGCCATGTAGGACTTTAAGGGTTATAGCTTAAAATGGAACCAGAAGCAAACCAACATCCAATGCAGCTCACGCAGCAGAGGTGTGACATGAGCCATATTTGGGGTGCCCAAAGTTGCTCGCCCAGCTGCGGTCTGTACCAGCTTGAAGCTTCCTGATATTTATCAAGGGTAGCCCCTTGTAGAGCACACAGCCATACTCCAACCATGAAGTATAGCCAATACATCTCTATGGTACTGGAGTATAACAAACTGGCTCTTTGGGAGGCTGTTCCAGGCAGCTGTGGCCACTTGTCCCATTCCAGTTCTAAGTAAAGGGACAGTATGTCTCTGCTCCCCCCCCCCACCCCTTGCAGAATGATTTGAACAATCAGCAGCTTTTGGCTGGAAGCCTTAGGGAGTCAGAGCATCTGGCAGGGGGCCAATTACCAAAGTCGCCCAAGGAGAAATTATGTCAGCTCCAGGAAATCCAGGGAGGAACCCCATGCCGTGATCCAGGCAACAAGCTAGTGGACCCAGGGAAGAGGAAAGACAGTGATTTTTGCTCAGGGAGGAAGAGCAGAAAATGCAAAATCCGAGCCCTGAAAAAGGCTGGCTTGCATGTGTTTCCCATTTATTTGCCAATGATAATATATAATACTATATATTTCTGTCTGGAACTGAACGGAATTAATCACTTATCAGCCAGTCCCTGTGTGCTTCGTCTGGCATCAGAAAAATGCATGTTGACAATGATGTCACGTTTTACCCAGTTGTGGTCTTCCACTTTTCTATTTTGATGACTGAAATTGGCAGATATTTTTTTTAAAAAAAGAAGAAGAAAAAAAGGAACCTGAAAGGCATCTGCAAGAGTGATTTAAGCATTGACCTGAGATGCTAAAACCGAGGTTTGAAGTAAAGACTTACAGTATTCTATGATACAAAATGTGGCAACGAAACTAAAGAAAAGATGGGAAAGCAGACTCTGTGGAAACCTGCCAGGTAATGTGGTGAAGCGGAAGGGTAGAGTTTCAAAGCAGAATGGGATAGATGGCACAGTCTGCACTTACATAGAGAGAAAGCAGAATGAGCTGAGAGGAATTCCATCGTACCCAGACACTATTATATTATGGCAGCCTGTGGCCAGAGATGGAATGCACAAGCTCTATTGTTTGGTTTCGCCCTCATCAATAACAAATCCTTCCTTGAATTTATGATGCTCTGGTCGTGGGACACCGTGTGGTAGGATCTTGCACCACACCCGCATTGCTCAGAGGATACAGCAAAAGCTGGGAGGCAATTTTTGATCAAGGTACGTTTTTCTCTTACGTGAGGAGAAGTGCTGCTTCCCTGCCTTTGCTGCTTTTTTGATGGTTCATTCTATTTCCATGGTTATTAAAAAGTGTGCCCGTTGCTTTCCGTTCGTAACAGCAACAGAAATTAAAATATAAAACCTGAAAAACCGTAGCAGTAGCGCAAGCTGTCTGTACAGATTTATCTCGGGATTCTTCAGCCTCAGAAAAGCTCTGCACCAAAGTGTAGATCACAAGTGGTAGATCTCTGCATTCTAGGAAAAATTGATTAATGCAATGGCCCAGAAATGGAAGGCGCCTTGCTGTATTTATAATTTTTTGTGGGATTAGACTTCTCTGAAGCGGTTAGTGATTGGATGCTTCTTGGGAAGTATACCAAGATGACTGTTTGCAGAACTTTCAAATATGTAATTTCAAACACTAATAATGCATTGTGCATTGTTAATCTGTATGTCACAATATGCCACTCCGTTATTAAATTGTAAATAATAATTTTCCTCAGTTTAGTTTAAAAGAGTTGTGTTAATTTGTGAGGTATCTGGGTTTTATATGTATAGGACTACTTGTAGTCCTCATGGTATGTCAGAAAAAAAGCAATACTTTCCCCCCCTAACCAGATGAAGCTTTTATAGGGTAATGCTCTACTTAAAACAGAATTTTGTGGGGAACTCAGAGAATGGGGGCACTCCTAGAATATAATCTTCTATTTCTAATTCTGATTCAACGTGCACCAACAAGAAAAAAAAAATCATTTAGGACCAAAACTGGACTCATATTTGACTGGTATTATAGCAACCATCCATCTGTAGGCACATGGAATCAAACTGCAATGATTTATAAGAATAACCTGGAGGAAGAGGAAGAACACTAGAACAGAATTTATTTATTTTATTGATTGATTTCTATTTGAGAAAACATCTCAGACTTGACCATCCATAGTTGTCTTTAAGATAAAGGCAGGGAGAGGGGACGCAGATTGAGACTGACAAGACTGATCTCAGCTCTTTGACGTAGACCAGAGTTGAACACCAACATCATGAACTCTAAAACTACTTTTATTATAGGGTTACAGTATCAGGATCTTACAACTCTGGATGCGCCTCTCCATCTCTTTATCCCAAAGAGAACCAGGAAGTTTCAACTCTTGAGATGCTTTCGCAAATGCCATTCTCCCTCTTCAAGGTTCTTCTCCCAGCCCATTACACTTACTCACTAACTCCGATTGGATCATTTTAATCTTTAAATGGTCTTCATTCCTGATGATCCACCTGCTTTATTTTTAATGAATAGATCCACATACTTTAACTTTTTCTTTTTTTTTTAGATTATGCAGAGATGCTACTATCTGGAATTTGTCATAATTTAATAGTAATTTGGGGAGAAAGGGAGAAGGATACCAATGTGGCACTACTGCTCCCTGCTGGACAATCAAAGTGTGTGGCAATACACAAGCCATTCTGAACCTGAGTAGATCTACCTAGGAAAATGCATAGCAAAACTTCGGCAAACATTTAAAAATAGAAGAGAAGCAGTTTAAGGTGTTGGTGATGGGAAGCTTAAAGAAGGAGCACATGAAATACACCGTTTAATTGCTATTCTTGCTTCCAAGCATGCACTAAAAAAACTGACATTGTTCCCCCAGAAGAATGGTCGAGGCTGCTTGTTTTGAACCCCAAAATTCTGAGGTGGATGGACTTTTGTATTGCTTTCCAGGGACTGCCAGAAAGAAAAGAGGTTCCAATTCCCAATCACCAGCATGACTGTGGAAAAGTTTCCACTGGGGAAGTTATGAAGTATATACTGGAATCTATGATAAACGAAGAGAGAATACCATGGTAAATTCAAGGCACCATCACTGGAGGGTTGTGTCTGAGGATCCTAGAGAGGAGATGATGGGCAAACAGAAGCAGCAAGGAAGGGTCAGTACAAGTTGCAAGGAGTTCAAATAGGAGAAGGCCCCAATGGGTCCAAGCGAGGTTGGAGAAGCAGTAGATGAATCCCACCATATGGTATGAAACAAGACTCATTCAAAGGGCCATGAAATTGCTTCTGGCACTTGATTAATCACAAAGGAGACATGGTATCCTATACCTTGGATAGATGTGTAGACGAGGATGGCAAGCTACTAAGCCTGAAGAAATGTCCTCTTTTAGTCTAATTAAGGTATTAGAAACACCATCTTCTTTCAAAACAGGGCTTCTTACTCTGGGGTTTCGGAAGGAAATTACTTCTTGGGAGCGGAGACAGAAGTCAGATTCGAGCACCTTTGAAAGGTACCTTTGACTTTGCACAAAGTCTCAGTTGAAAAGCCCTAGAGCTCTAACTTGGAAATGGCAATGAGAAAAGTTCTCAAGAATATAACCTAACTGGTCATGCAGTTAAGAGATAGCGCTGAGTCTGTTAAGGGAACCATTTCAGCTGTGAAAAAGATGGACGCCTCTACAACGTGCTTTGGAGGCCACCACCGGAGTTCAGCATTCTCTAATGAAAAACAAGGGTCAGCGTTAATCCCCAAAGGCTCCCGACGCCACTTTCCTTTCTGCTTTCAGCCCATTCACTGGCCTGCTGTAAAAAGCAGGAGGCTTCACACTCCTAGCATCTGCCCCTCTCCTAGTGACCTCAAAGGGAAGGACCACGGCAGAAGCAAGGAAGTAGCCAATTGAAGGAGTTTGCCCAGCTGCTTCTCTGTCCTGCTCCTGCAGGTGGCACTGTAGGATCAAGCAAAAACAAAGCAGAAATCAATGTAATTTAATTCATGGGTTGGGGGGGGACGGACTTCTGTCCAGTACTACAGTATATACTATTTAGCCCTGGGGAATGGTGTGGGATAGGCATTCACAAAGAGAATTCTTCGGCTCCCCTTACCTGTATTTAATATCACACTGGTGTTATTTATCAAAAAATCACTGCCTTTTTTGAACTGAGTTTTGCCTTTCCTGAATTGAATTTTTGAATGTTCTGCCTTTTTTTTTCTAATTGAGGTGTGTGTTTTTTTTAAAGGAATGACAGGTACTGTGTAAATTCATAGCTATGATTGCAATTTAATCTTTAAATAACTCAAGAGTAGAACTTTTAAAGTCATTTCTCCTCAACCTTCCAACACATATACATACACACAGAAACCTGGAACAGTGTTTTTATCTTACATCAAGGGAAACAGTGTGAATGTGTAAATGCCCATCAACCTAAGAATGGCACCAGCGGAGACGGCGTTATGAAGGGAACAGTCATAATCCAAAGCCAGAGAGCAAAAAGCAACAGCAAGATCACATTGAATAATAATGTCCAAGGAACGGGGTCTTTTTAAAAATAATAATAATAATAACTCTAGCATTTAAAAAAAAAATGTGTGAAGAACAGGGAGCCTTAATTTCACTTTTTGGGACCTGACAGGAAATTGTCAACCACCAACCTTTTCATACTGGAAGCTTTCTAACCCTTTCAAATTTCTGACTGAGATTCACTTAGAACAAAAAGCAAAGGCAAGATGGTTATAACACATTCTCGCCAATGAAGGGTTTATTTTTTATTAAACTCTCATGAAGTCCCACATGGGAAAGCGCCTTGTTTAAAAAGGCAGCATTTGTTTGTCTGTTGAGCAGGAAGGTAGATCATTCTAGTTATAACCATGAAAGTCTAGGCATGTTCTTCCATTCTACACAACCGCGGGCCCTAAAAGAACCGGTTAATGTTTAGAAATTGAAGCGGGTTGAGAAAATAAAAAGCATTCATGTAATTTGAATTTTCTAAAGCTCCAGATCGATGTTTGGTAGATCTCCGATTCAATTGAAAGCCGAGTGGTGGATATGCTTGACAGAGAGTATTGTGTATGATCTCTGTGGATTATAATAGTATGGTCAGAGATAGCTTTGCCCATTTTACCTAAAGTTATTCAGGCTAAACGGATATCACTGTCACCAACCTGCCTCAGAGTAAAGTATCTTGCTGGTGCTGATGCTTCTCCATCAGTCTCTTAGGATGTGTGATTCCACATATGTAATTTTGAGGGAGGGGAGGGGGTTGTACAAATGTTCACAGTTCCAAAAGTTCCAAGTACAAGACAGTTTCAGAATCACTCCAATATATTGTGGGTTTTTTAAAATGAAAAAAATAGGGAAATTACTTAAATGTTCCCTGGAAAATACGGATTCACTGGGGTGAGACTCCAGTCCAAAATGACTCTGGATGGGTCCAGCTCCCGTGCTGAGATCCAGCCCGTCTCGATAAAAGTTTCTCTTTCCACTTTACAAAATACCTAGATTCAGCCATCTGCCTAACCCTTGGTCTGTTTCACCGTTGTTATTGAATAGGCTGCAGTGGCTGGATTGACACATTGTGCTATGCCACAAACCACAAGTAGATGGTTTCATGTATTACATGAAACCAAAACCAGGCAAACCACCTTGTGTTTTAACACGACGGGTGAAGCTAATAAATATTCTTTTTTTTTTTTCTGCACTGGAAATATCTTAAGCTGAAATTTAGGGGTCAAACTTTATTCTCCCAGCTCCTCGCCATACCCCATGCAACCAGAAGACGTCTAGTGGTAATGGCTGTTCATGTTGTTGATATGAGATGTTGCCATGGCACTGAAGGGTGTTGAAGCCTGCAAGCCATGGCTGGGGTACAGGGCAGGGGCAGAGCCCGGCCAGTAGGAGAAACTGGTTGGGGTCACTCCTGAAGCCATGATGTTGAGTTTGGAGATGCCAGAGAAGGGAAGGGGTGCCTGGAATTTGTACAAGGTGTGGTCAGGTGTGGCTGGCTGGCAGACCTGGGCCAAGCCTTGGAAGTCAAACTTGTAGGCATAGCGCTTGCCGTGAACCTTAGTCATGATGTTCTTGTCGTAATAGTAGCGCAGGGCCCTGCTCAACTTGTCATAGTTCATGTTAGGTTTGCTCTTTCGTTCGCCCCAGCGCCTGGCCACCTCATCGGGATCAAGCAGTTTGAATTCGCCGTTGGTGCCCTCCCAGGCAATGCAGTTGAGGTTGGCCCGGTCCGAAAGCAGCTCCAGGAGGAATTGCCACAGCTGGATTTGCCCACTGCCTGTAAAGCCAAGGGAGGGGGTTAGAGAAGCTCCCACTCCCACTCTGCCCCCACCCTCCAAGAACCAAACACAGTCTGACCACTAGTCCATCTTATCGAGATTGACAGTCAGAACAAGATGTTCTGCAGACATATAAGGAGCACTTTTGCTGGTGAAGGCAATAAATTCTAGAATCCATCTTCATTTGTACTATCAGTATGGGTGCAGAAAGCTCCGCAGGAGCCTGTTAGCACCTTTTCCGACACACAAGTTATATTAAAAGCTGTTCTGAGCAGCAGTCACTCGTGTAAACTTTGCTACCATACTTTGCTAACAGGGGTCTCCTCTTACGGTGTCTGTTCATGCATCTATTTATTTATTGCATGTCTATGGCTGCCATCTGAAACAAGTGACTCTAGACCAGGGGTGTCAAACTTGCATCGTCACAGCGGCATCACGTGATGTATCGCAACCTTTTTTCCCCATTCACTAAACCGGGTGTGGGGCTTGGCCAGCGCGTGACGCATCTGGGCCGCGGGCCGTGAGTTTGACAGCCCTGATCTAGACAGTGAACAATCATAAAGTCAATTTAAACCAAATACAAACACAGTAAAAGAAAAAAAAAGGAAACCAGGAAATAAGGCAGTTAATATACTCAGGATCCCAGGCCTGGGCACATAATCGGGTATTATGAATAGCCATCAGGGTGACAACCAATTAATCTCAGGAGGAAGGATGTTCTGAGGGGAAGGAGCCATAGCAGGAAAGACACATCTCCATCCTAGTGGAGCAGACTGGATGAATAGAAACCGGGGAGAGGATAGTATCTCAGATAACTCAGTCCCAAGCCATAAAGGGCTTTAAAGGTGACAACCAGCATTTAAATTGCTGGTTGTCAGAAACACCCTGGCAACCAATGCAGCTCATGAAGCAATGGTGATACCATTTACTACTCGTGTCATTCTGCACCGGCTGAAGTTTTCAAATACTCTTCAAGGGAAATCCCATGTAGAGTGCATTGCAGTAATCTAGACTGGAGGTCATGAGGTCATGAGTGACTGTGAGCAGAGGCCTCTCAGGTCAGGAATAAGCGCAACTGGCACACAATACACAGTGGATACCTTAGTCACGGCTCCCAACTACCAATATATGTTTGCATGTGTAAACTTCTACTCTCTCTCGGATTCCCAAAATCAGGCTTCCTCATTACTGTATAGTTAACAAATTATTTTAATATAAGAATTAAAGATATGATTTTCATTCAGCACACTCACATATTATACTCACCTCTGCATCTGCACTTTTATGGCATACAATACTATACTGCACTGCAATTGTGTTAACCTATTAAGACACCCCCACCCCCCCAGCAGAGCTCTGGCTCTGT
Source organism: Oxyrhabdium leporinum (assembly GCA_032468155.1). Taxonomy (NCBI): domain Eukaryota; kingdom Metazoa; phylum Chordata; class Lepidosauria; order Squamata; family Cyclocoridae; genus Oxyrhabdium; species Oxyrhabdium leporinum. The sequence goes on from JANHFL010000001.1 coordinate 965,753, forward strand.
CTGAAAACCAACAGAGAGCAAAGACTTTTCCCAGAAATGCTGAGATTTGAACCTGAGACTTTCTATATGCAAATCACGTGATTTCTGCTGAACTGCACTAAAATAATTTATTCTCATTTCAGTCTGCATTGTAGGATTAAGGCAGTGCTATGTTCCAACAGGCTAAAATGATTAAACAGCTAACTAGGAATTAATGTGTTGATTCCAATTTCTACCCCACATTTTGAATAGGATTATTCCATTTGTTTATAATTTTTATTTTTGACGTCCTGAAATTGTACCCAACATTTTACAAAGCATGAACAATTTTACACAAGGCATTATAATATCATTTACTATTTAACAGTTTAATTTATATCCTCCCTTACTATTATGGCAAATTTTTAAGGCAGCTAACAATAGTTTAAAAAGATTTAAAATAATGTTAGGATATAGATTACTATTAATATGAAATTAGATACTCCAATCATTTCACAATGAAAGCTGGCGAAAGAGATACAACATGACTAAGAGGAGAGTTGGCGAGATGCGAGCAGACTCGTTCCAGAGCTAAAAGGAATGCAGCACATGGCCCTCGATGGAAGCATCTTTTTAAAAGCTTCCCTCAGAGTTGGATGCATTCTGCCATCCGCTTAAACGCATTGTTCAGGGTCTTTCTTTCTTGTAATGAATGCAATAAACATGGTTTTTTATCCTCCCGTGGGTTTTCCTCTGTGCTTCTAAATTTTCCACAACAGTTATTCCAAAACTCAGATAGTTACTCCCTTGACTAGATGGGTTGCTGATATTTTATTAACATAAGACAGAAATACGCAACTGCCAGATCCATCCTTGAACTGCATGACCAGCTTAGCTGGTTAGTAACTTTGAAACCTGGGTTTATTTAACATTTTCTGGTTTTGCCACAATCACATGCTTTTTTCTTCTTGGAAGAATCAGCATTATTTCAGAAGCATTCCTTAATGGTGAGGGAAACTACTGACACTTTAATGGTAACAAAGGTACATTTTGTGTACCTTCTGAGCGTGGAAATAATCACCAAGTAGTTTGCTATTATGTTGTTTTTTTTAAATTTGTTTTTCTTCCTAGTCTACCTTCCAGCATTGTGTATTGATAGGGTTTGATCTTGCTTAGCTTTACATGAGATAATTAGGGACTGTACATGGTGACATATGACATGAATATATTCCTAGAGTCAACCTGTCTGTCCGTCCATCCATCCATCCATCCAATGGGGGGGAGGGTATTTAAAATTTCCATTTTTAACTCAAATCTAAACAAAGGTTTTCAGGCTTGTAGCAGGATGAGGAGGTGGGATTTCAAAGTGGAGGTAAAAGAGACAATGGCCTTTAAAATCTGAGGGGATGGGAATCTTTTAACCTCCCTTGTACCAATAACAATAATGAAAGTACAAGTAATCCTCGACTTAGAACAGTTCATTTAGTGACCGTTCAAAGTTACAATGGCACTAAAAAAAGTGACATGACCGTTTTTCACACTTATGACCTTCGCAGCATCCCCATGATCATGTGATCAAAATTCAGATGCTTGGCAACTGGTTCATACTTATGACCACTGCTGTGTCCCAGGGTCATGCGATCCCCCTTTTGCGACCTTCTGACAAAGTCAATGGGGAAGCCAGATTCACCTAACAACGGGGTTGCTAACTTATCAACGGCAGTGATTCATTTAACAACTGAGGCAAGAAAGGTTGTAAAAGAAGGCAAAGCTCATTTAGCAAAGGTCTCACTTAACAACATAAACTTTGGGCTCAACTGTGGTCGTAACTCGAGGACCGCCTATACTACATCGGGGGGGGACAGGTGAGCCACCTTTTCACTTCTGATTTGGGGGTTAGTTACATACAACTCTTCCCAATGAATAAATGAAAGAGAGGAGTGTTGGATGGGACTTCTTGGGCAAAATCCTTATTTGCTTGTGCAAACCAACCCTAAGATGCAGGAAGGAAAGAGCTGCCCTTCAGAAGGACTACATCACCTCTACTTTTGAAGAGCAACCAGCCCTCTTGAGGAACCATTGTGGTCACCAGGCTGGTAGACTCACCTTTTTCCAAGCTGGTGTTGTTTCCCAGCCCCCATGCCTTGGACTACAACTCCCATCCCTTGCCTGTAGCAGGCCACTGCTTTCTTTGCTTGGCTGGGACGATGGGCATTCAATGTAGCATATCTCAAAGCCTCACGGGTTAGGAAAAGATCCATCCATCCTCAGCCTTCTCCACTTAAGGTCAGTTCAATGAAAGTTGCTGTGGAAAAGGCTGGGCCCGAAGCCTCCTTCTGTTTAGGGAGGGAAGCAGCCTTTGGGAGAATCACAGTTGTCCTTGCTGCAGCTCTTGGGGCGAGGGCCCATGCATGCTGGTGTGGAACAATTGTAGCAGCCCCATCCACAGCCCCCAGGTCTGCGGCAAGCAGCTCTGGAAGGTCTTTCTGGAAGGTCAATGCTGGTTGACGTCTTAAGCTCGTTCTGGGTTGAATCGCCATTTCTGTTGACATGAATTTAAACAAACCCTACCTTTTTACTTTTATCAAAGGTGTTGCCCCTGTTCTGCTTTCTTTTACTTGGAGGTATGCATCATTCATACTTAGAAGCGATATAATTAATATAATGTCCAACTTCGACTTCATTTCAAAAAAAATAATAACAGTAAAATAAAGACTTCTCCGAAGCCGGTCTGCTTGGCCCTGAAGCCTAAGAGGTTCAGGGGTTGAAACACTCTTCGCGGGAGGCGCGTTTGAGCGTCCACACATATTTTACACTCAAGGGTGCTGTGTGCTTCCTCTTTCCCCTTAAGAGAGAAAAAGAACAAACCAGATCCAGCTACAGGAGTTCTGGGCCTAGATTCAGCCCAAATCCAGGAGATGCCCGCGCTCGTTCCGAGCAACCCGCCCGTTTCGGAAGAAGGAAAGGAACGGCGGCGGGAGGGGGGGGGAGCGCAGGACATTATCCGGAGAATAGATTTCTTTCCCATCCTCTTGTGAGCTTCCGTCGGAATCTCGGCGGTCGTTCTAGCGGGGTTCTTGGTTGCGTCTCTTCCAGATCTCCGGACCGAAGGATTCTTGAGGCTCAGCCAGGTGTTAGCTTGGAGGAGACCGTGTCTCGGGAGGAGCCAGTAAAACCAAAGCAAATTTCAACCTTCTCCCAGCAGTCGCGACGCACTTTTCCGGGTGTCACCTCCTTCCGAGGCATAAAAAAACCCCAAACCAACGCCAGGCTAGCTGGATGCGTGGGAATCCGTCCCGCTGGAAGTTGGAGGCCCCTCTTCCTCGGGGAGAGAGAGAGAGAGAGAGAGAGAGAGAGAGAGAGAGAGAGAGAGAGAGAGAGAGAGAGAGTCTGCGCCCGTTCACGCGGAGCCTTTCCTTAGAAGACCTCGCGAGCCGACCTGCCTTGGCGTAGCTGACCTTCCTCTTCTAACCTTTGCTTTCGCGGTTAAGAGGGAATCCTTCCGGCCGATTTTTGAAACGCGTATAAAATAACTACGAATGGAAAAAGTCGCGTTCGAGGCAGGGCCCCGTGAAAGGAACTGTTGGCTCCGCGGCTGCTTCTTCGGACGCTGGCGCTAAAGACGCGTTGTCGCTGCCGACGGTTCGGGGAGCAATTTCGCTCGGGGATGAGGAAAAGGCGGAGAGCCAAGCCGTCCGAGCGGGGAGGCTGCCGCGGGTCTGGTTCCTGCGCCGGCGCTTGATCCGGGAGCATTTGCTCGGCGATTCAGTAAGAAACCCGCGGTAGGCGGGAGGAGAGTTGTCGATGCCCTTCCATACTTTTGCGGGGCTATTTTCTTGCTACTCTGACCTGGTCGGCGGCTCGCTTTGAACGGTTTCAGGAAGTAAACCCGTCACAGCCTTAAAGAGTCTTGGGGCACCTTAAAATTCGCCCTGTGTATCTTTGCAGGAACGTTCGTGGATCACAGCGTGTCGGTCGGACGCAGGGAACTGTAGACCCCCATTCCAACTATAGACCCCGGTCTCCATCTTCAGTCCAATTGAGCAGTTCAGTGTCTGGGTCGCATCCAGTTGCAGATGAATCTCTCAGCAATCCTTTTCCCATTATTTTCCTCTTCCTTTCCATCCCCCCTCCCCTGCATAATGTTGCCCTCTCCGGAATGCGTTCCCTTTATTAGAAATGTGAGCACGAGTAGATGCTAAACGTGGCGTCTTTAAGAAGCCGCAAGAATCTTCGTTGGGTTCATCCCCGCTCTTAGGCAGAGGTGTTTAAAAAGGCATTTAGCACTCCAGAAAGGAAGGCAGTTCCAAGAGAAGCTGATTTTCCCAATCCCTTTAAGGGAATCTATATTTCCAAGTGAATCGTCTGTTTTAAGCGCTAGTAGTGCGAAGTACCGGCCCGGTTGAATCAGAAACTCCCGTTAAGGAGGGTACCACAGAAGACGTGGTTCTGGAACCCCGGGAGTTTTTATATCTTTATTTTTAAGCAACCCGATTTCCCCCCCCCCCCAAACTGACGTCGTTTTCAGAGAGAAAGAGAGATGCTTTCCCCTCTAGCAGAGTTACTGTGGTGCAAGTCTCTAAGGACTACATTAAAAATAAAACGAAAGCTGAAAGTACATCTGCATAAAGTGCTTTGGCTCGATTAGATGAGGTTGTTCGTTTGCTTTGCGTCGAGGTAGGTGTAATGCGGGTAAATGTGTGTGTGTGTGTGTGTGTGACAGAGGCACAAATAAAGTCAAGTTAATTTGCTGTTACGCTGGATAAAATATCTCTTCAAAGGAGCAGCCATATCCGTGTTGCTGTGATTGTTTTTTTTTTGAAACAGTCATCCTTGCATTGCAATGTTCAAAGCTTTTTAAAAATTATTTCTCCTAATTCCAGATTGCTTTTGTATTTCAGTCCCCTGCTGCTTTCATAATTCATTGAACGGCATATTATTTCTGGGAGTATTTAAAATTCAGCTCTGATTTCACCCAATCAGAATGGGTTAGAAATGTTTTCCACCTTGGCTGTATTTAGGCAAAGGATGTGCCTGGGTGGGGGTACCCTACACCCTTCCCTAAGTAGGTAGGGAGAGAAGCCTCCAAATATAATGTAGGAAGGAAGGGGAAAGGAAGAAAGACGGGCTCCTATAATGAAGGGGGGCATCGTTTGTTCTTGGAAAAATAAGTTGACCAATCAGCCAACGCAACCCCCCCCCCCACATACACATAAATCAAATTTGTGCAAACACCTTTGCACCACTTGCAAACAAGATTAAGGACCTATGAACCTCGTGTGTGTGTGTGGGGGGGGCAGTTTTGCAAAGTTCTCCTAAGGGAAAAGGGAGACAAAAACCCCTTGGAAGCATTCGCTCGGCACCATCCAAGCGGCCTCGGCCTTTAAAGAATTGTATGCTGTTCTGTTTCGCGTCCTATCCAAAGGCGTAGAGATGAACGGGGCGGGTGTCCCTTCTGGACGATGCCCGGCTTCAGTGCTGACCACTGTGAGAGCCGCAGCACAAGCTTCATTCAGGACAGGATGGGCGATGATTGTGCTTTTCTGCATCCAAACAAAGAGTTAGGGAAGCGAAGGATACCAAGTGATGAACTTTTGAGCCAAGTGGAAGCAGTTTTCCTTCCAACAAGAGGCCGCTTTTCTCCCAAGCAGCTCTTCGGAGCAAAAACTTGGATGCGCCGACCTTTAGTAAACGGCGCTTTAGAGAAGGAGGACAACGGGCACTTCATGCGTAAACGTGGGCCATCCAAAGTATGGTTCCGAATTCAAGACGACCCGATAGGTCTATACTCTCATTTAAAGCGGTAGAAGTAATCAGTTAACAAAAGGATCCCAAGATTTTGTCCACAAGCCTCATTTGCTTCTCAGTTGGATCACTGACTCCAGTGGTCAAACTAATACATCGATAAACTAGATCCCTTATGCAGCGATAAGGAGTGGGTCAATTGAATCACGTCCTCTTTCAAAGGCGAAGGGTGACCGGAAAATGTCTATCAAGATTCGAGCACCAGCAACTAAAGGAAGGATTAAGACCGACCCTGCAGTCCGCCTGCCAAAGCGGTTCTCACCATACACTTACCCGACCGGTTAGAGACCTCGCGGCTGCAGGAAACAAGCACGCTAAGCTCGACGAGCGTTGAACTTGATTAGTTTGTTTTGGGAGAACAGGCCATTGGATTACTAAACGTATAAAGTATTGTGTGAAATCAGAAAATGGGTTCATTCAATAACTTGGGCATGTCAGGTTAGGATTAGACAGCTCAAATCTCTGAGTCGAAGGGGCTTTCGCAGGCGAGCTTACGTTAAAACAAATAAACGCCAGCTTTACGAGGTGGGTGTTAGAAGTCAGATAGTTCCAATCCGTTGGGCTTTCGCGTCGGGAATAGCTAACCGCAGACGTGGCTCCAACGCGTCTCTTGCTAAGAATCAGGCCGTCTCTGTCTCCCGGATCAGACTTCGCCTTTGGCGCATTTTGGCTTAGCTACCCTTCGCGACCGCTGCGGCTGGCCCCTTCGCCTCTCCGTGCCTCTTCTGTTGGCTTCGAGGCCACCGAAAGTGAAATAAACTGCCTGCGCGGAGCAGGGAAGAAAGCTGCCCAATGCGCCGCTTTCATCACTGAGAAGCTGCTACTCCCTCACACCCCCGCGAAGTGGGACTCCGACCGACGGGATGACCAAGACCCATCGCTGAAAGTGGGCATCTACCCTTAAAGCGAAGCCCTTTGGGACAGGCCAGTGGGGTGGCCAGATCCTTAAGGCTTCATTTCCTACCTGCTCCGGATCACTTCTGTAACAAACGGGGGGTGTAACAAACGGGGGAGGGACCCAACCCCCCCCTTCCAGCTTACCTTTCTGAACCCCTGGACCCAGCGAGCCCCACGTCTGGTTTTTGCCTTCTTTGAACAAAGTTTCCCCGACCGGATCTGCAGGAAAAGAGGAAGGGGGGCGGTAGCTGAGGTGCACAAAACCCCAAATGGGAGCCGATCCCCGCCCGCAGCTTCGGTCAGCTCATCCTTTGCCGGGAGCAAAAAAAAACCCCCAAAAAAACCAAAAAACAAACCCCCAACGCCGTTCCCCGAAGGAGCCTCGCCTTCTTCCTCGTCCCCCGCCGCCCGCCCGCCTCTGCCGATCCCCCGCCTCCCCGCCAAGCCGCTATGAAGCCAGGAAACGCGTCCAGGAAAAAGGAAATCCGACTTCCGACGGGAGCCGTCGGGGCCGCTTTAAAGAGGGAAGGCCGAGGCGGCTTTCCGCGCTCCTGCCGGCGCCTCCGGGATAGCAAAGAGACAATCAAGGGGGAGGAAAGGGCCCGATTCCCCCAGCCCCCCCGGCAGAAAAAGCAGCCACGCCGGGCCCGGGAAGAGTTAGTCGAGCGACTGGGCGGCCGAGCCTGCCTCTGCCTTACCTGGCAGGTACATGTTGAGCAGCAGGGTCCGGGCCGCGCCGCGTCTCATGGCAGCTCTGCGCGCACCCCGCGCCCGCGGGGGGTATTATGGCCTTCGCCCGGGAAGAGGGTGGCTGCGGCTGCGGTTGTTATTATTATGTATTGCCATCGCCGCCACCCGCCGAGGCCGAGCGCAGGTTCGGGGAGGAGGGGGGGGGAGAGGAGGGGCGAGATGGGAGGGGGGGAGAGAGCAGT
>JANHFL010000001.1:988472-1000492 GCA_032468155.1 Oxyrhabdium leporinum
TACATGGATTCTGATTGCCAGCAGGATTTTAAGAGTTCAAGCAGTTATTTCAAAAGAATGACCTGTCACCCCAGATGCAAATACTAAACCTGTGGCCCTTGCATGTAAAGCAAGTGCTTTACTACAGAATTACGCTTTCCTTCATGTTGTGTAACTCTATGGTAGGGCTTATCTGTTATTTATTTCCCTTTTAAATAGCTTGTTTATGGAAGTACGTAATGCAGGGTACCGAAGCAAAAGTAACCTGGAAAGATAATTCATATTTTGACTTTGCTATCTAAAAGTTGTTCATTAAAACTGTTAAAGAATTAGTATTTTCTCAAAACACACAGGATCATATTATCCTGTAAAAGGCTCCTTGATTTCCAACGATTCAATATTGTTTAGAGCAATTAAGCAATGTACAAATGATACACATGTGATATTTAAATACATCTATATACCTCTATACCTCAACAGAGGGTTTTTTTAAGTGTCGATGGCAGAGTAAGATACCTAGAAATTTAGTACGCAAAAACACAACTCATTGTTAAAATTTGTAGCAGTGCTATCTTTTATGTCTGATTTCCTAAGATTGCCTTCCATCAATCAATTAAAACTGTAATTTCCTGATCAGTTTTAAAGATGACTGCTCCTTTATTTATCCATATTCCATGTGAAAGTACATGGAGGTTCTCAGAAACAACTGAAAAGAGTATAAAGGTAATAGAATTGGCTGAGATGGCAAAACTGACTGCTCTAATTGGAAAAAAAAAAGACACTATCTAGTTTTGTTTCCATTTGGAAACCACTTCCGGATTTTGTACTCAAAACTGAAAAAAAATGAAGCTTTAATTTTAGATTTTGATGACTAGGATGACTTCGCTGTTATAGAAATGGCTTGAAACATTTAGAGACGTAAAGCAAAAAGTTGAAATTGTAACCCTTCTTGTATTCTACTGCCCTGAAAAAGTGGGAAGCAATTACCTTTTTTTTCTTTTTCTTTTTTCACTTCTTTTCTCTTTAACTTTCTTAATTCTGTTTCAGTTTTTACTTTATCTTATTATAAATGTTTTAAAAAAAGAATCAGTTGAAAAGACCAGAAGCTGCTTCCCAATGTACACTGTGAACTGCAAAAACACTTACGGGCCACTTTCCACTTTCATGGAGCGAATCTTGCGGAAACCACGTTCCATGACATTGGGGCATTCCATCAGGAATTCGGAACGCTTCCCCTGGAAATTTTCTTCTTCCCAGACAATGATCTTGTATTGCCCCATGCTCTCCATGTGGCTGGTCATGGGTAGATCTTTGGCTGTGGAGGTGGAACAGGATGGTTAAGAATCCATTTGTAGAGCAGCTGGAGATTGTATATGTGGAGGGGGAGAGGTGCATGTGTGTGAGTCATATCTGTCCCTTCTGGCAAAGCCCCTCAACTATGGACCAAGATGTCAAGGAGGAACAATGGCAAGTATTATGCAAGATTGCCAAATAGAGAAGAGGAAGACTTAGGGAACACCTGAGAGGCCGAGAAAAGGAAAAATGTTCAAAACTTTGTTTTTGAACAAAACAGGATTACATGGCTACTGGGTGGATTCCAAGCTGAAGGACAGCATAAGTAAGTGGTCTTCCTTCTCGTCTACTTTTCTTCTCCCTTTATGTTATTTCTCTTTCTCCCTGACTAATTTACAGAATGGAGCACTTTTTTCTACTTGCCATCCAGAGACTGAAGTCACACAGGTAATTAAGAGTGTGACACCAAAGAAGGCCTTAATAGATTCATTCATTGGGTGACATGGCATCTCAGCTCTTACACATCATGTAGTCTTGTGTACTCTCATGCAAGGCATATTTTGTGTTCTAGACTAAACCATGATTTACTGATTATGCCACCATTGGCTGGATTCAAACATAATGCTTAGTCATAAACAGAGAATTAGAAAGCATTAAGTGAGGTCACACAACACACCAAGACAGAATCAAACTATATAGCAGCTTCCTGTGATGCTATGCATTCAGCCATAAAGGCATGCACATGCCAACAGCAATTATATTAGACAGGAAGGAGCGTCTTACCCTGAGGAGCATGTTTAGGAGTATTATTCAAGAGCAACATGTCAAAAAGTTGACATCAATTAGTGTTATTAAAATTGCCAGCATTCATGCAATACTCTTAGCTAGATCTACTGAAGAATTAGTGGTTATATTCACACAGCATGCTTTAATCTTGTTTAAAGATGAGCAGGGTTTTTAGTATGTTGCAAAGAACATACAGTAGAGCATAGTATTTGGGCAGGGGCATTTTAATTTTCTGAATGGGGCGCCAAATGCCTTCCGCAATCGCTAATCCTTCTTTTAATTCATAAATCCCTGATCCGGAGGAACACCAGAGGATTCTGGAATAGGAGCCTGGCCAAAGGGAATTCCCAAATTCAAGTAAGTCTCTTGCCTCCTAATTGCCTAAGGCGAGCTGAAGCCGAGAGCCTTTCCTTTAAGGCTGCCTCGTTCGCTACCCTGCTGTCTGTCAGATTTGCACCGGCGGAATTCTACACGCGCTTCCCAACCCTAGTGTATCGTACACATTTGTGCCCGCACGGATCGTGTAGGCATGCGCTCAAATGTGTGCGCGCACACACCTGCATATCTCGGCGCTCCGCTTCTTCTCTCTCTCTCGGTCGACATAGTCTTAACAGCCCTGCTGAGAATGTGCGAGACGCGAAGAATTAGAAAGGAAGGCGAACGCGACATGCCATCGGACTCCGTCCGCCTCGAGGTCGAGCCGTCCAGTTGCGAAATAGGCTCCCCCTGCATTCCGACCCGCAGCACCCTGCCCCAAGCCGGCGAAGTACAGGAGCATCAGCCATCCAGCGCCGGCGCCTCCAAATGGCTTCTAAGGCCACCCAGGCCGAGAAGCGCCACATCTCGGCGGGGCGCGCTCATCCTCCGCCGACCGACCATTCCAGAAAAGCCACCGCCGCCACCAACCACCACCCCCTCACCCCACCGCAAAAAAAAGAAAAGGGCGCTTCCCCAAGCCCAGGGAAGGCGGGCGAACCCTCCAAAAAGTGTGCCAGGATCCCCCCAAAGCAGAGCGCAGGGACTTACCGTCGGCGGAGCAGATAAAGGCAAAGGTTGGAGATAGGGGGCTGGAGGTCCCCTGCCGCATTATATAGCCTGGCCTGGCCAAGTGACGAGGGGAGAGCACAACAGGTTGCGCTGAGTCAGCGAGGGGCAACTATGGGAGGGCGGTCAGCCGGGCCTGTCCATTCCTCTTGCCCATCCTGGCGAGATGCCTCGCCTCTCCGAGGCCCATAAAGGGATGAAGCGGGCATGTTAGCTTAGCAGTCGAAGGGCGAAAGATAAAGGCCCTGACGCACCGATTCCCTTTCACCTCGGAACAAAGGCCAGCTCAGCTGGAGGATTAAGCCCGCCGCTCTTTTCCCAGGCCGTTGCGCGGGAGGGACCGGCCGCCCTGCCAAAGCGCAGGGGGAAAGCGCCCGTGGCGCCGCCGTCGCGAGGCGAGATTAGCGCCGGGCCTCCCTCGAAATGGACGGCCTTTTCCCTGTTTCCCCCCTCCCTTCAGAAAGAGTCGCGCTTAGCGGGTACTTCGATGACAACTCCTCACCCGCACCCCCAAATTATCTGGGTTATTACCTAGCAAAGGGGGAACGAAGCTGGCCTGCTTCGACGGTTGCTTTTCCCTCTTAACCCGTACCCCAGGGAACCGGCTTCACGCTTCCCAAAAGCACTTTTACACGGGTTTTTGTTTGTTTGTCTTTAAACTCGTGAGAGAATTTTCCTTTGCTTCACACCAAGAACTAGAGACATCCCCAAAATCAGCAGGCCTCGCCCTGCGAGGTTGGCCGGGAGGCAGAAGGCGGCAGCAAACGGGGTCGGGAAATAATGCATAAAAATGTCAATCTTTTCACAACCCCCAGGGTTCCCCTGCCATCCGCAAAGGCTATAGTTGGCTGGCAACTGAGCACGGCTCGATCCTTTGCATTTCCAGAAAAGGCCTATGGGAGTCACACTGAATCTTGTGTCCCAGACCCAAAATCGGTTCCATTAAGATTTGCTAGTAATTGTAAAATCTCTTTAGGTCCCACTAGAGGGCATAAAAGGGCTGGGATTGTGCATGGAACTGCAATTGAGGAGGCCGATTGGCAGTTATTTCCCAAGATATAATTAAAACTTCATTTTCCTCTCTGGAGTTCTCCCTAATGATAATTCCCACATACATGTATATTAAGGTGGGTTATTCCCCCTCCCTCTCCACCTTGTTTACCTCTATTCTGGCACCCTTCCAGTTCTTCTCTCAGATCTTTTGAAAAAAACGTGTACATATGAGCCTGCTTTGGGCGATATTATGTAGCATTTTAAGGCATTGTAGGTGTTTTAAAAATTACAATGTGTCTGAAATTTGATCTGATCAAAATAAACCTGAAATAAATTCAAGAAGATATCGAGCTAATTGGGGTTTTACCCAGGGAAATAAAGTAGTATCTTTTAACAAACTTTGATCAATTATTCTATTGAAATATATTTATATATTATATCAGGCAGTGCTTTATAGTGATTAAGCTAGAATGGGGTGCATATTTTTTTTAATTGCCCAACCTTAATGAGCCGCTTTATGCATGGAAATGGCATGTCAAATAATTCTGAGTGCATTATAGGAGACCTTTGTTAATCTATTTTAGTGAGACACTAGTAGCAGCTTTTTCAAGCTGAATTTGCTCGTTGGAAAAGCTGCTACCAGAAGCCCCTTGATTTTTGTTTCAGTGCTGAGTACATACATTTAAAACAGCATTTTTTAAAAAAAGTGTTTAAGCTGTGTATTTGTTTAACCTCTTTAGTGGGATGAAAAGGTGAAAAAAATCCTGAACAGTTCCTGCCCCTGGGAAAAGGCTTATTTATGGATTGAACAAAAAGAAAAGTTCCCCAAGTTGAGGCACAAAGCACGGCAGATAAAGAGAAGTGCTGTACAATGTAACACACACTGCTTTTTTTCTGGGATTTCCTGCCTGATTGTTTAGGACTACAGTTGTGCTACTGGTGTGTTTTATTTGGGGCCTCTTGCATGTTCTCTTTGTGTCAACTTCTGTGCCTTACCTTGACCCTAGGCTATCCACAGGCTGTCCATCATTTTGTTGCTTGCCGTACTCTTAAGAGGCATATGGATTTGTTTTGAACTGTGCTTCCACCCAATAAAAAGCCAACCTCGTGTGGAAAAGTGGACTTGAATCCTAGCGAGATTGTGAATTTGTTTATTATAAAAAAAAAAAGGAGGTGGAATGAAAGAAAGAGAAAAAAAAACCCCGTCCTCTAGCATCTTTTGCCTGATTCAAATAATTCTGAAGAGGTTGGAACATCTAGAGATGTTTGACTCCAGTATAATTCTTAGAACCTTTAGCAAATCTAGTCTCTGCTGGAAATTGTGGGAGCTGAAAATTCTACATTTTACAGATTGTGAAAAGCTGCTTGGAGAACAATTGTGCCATTGTGGCTACTTAATGTTATCTCCGAGATACTCTGAATCTAGCCTTGCACCTGCAAATCTTTTCTTTCTGATAAAGTTTTCACTCTCCCTGATTATGTATGTCAGGGCTAATCATTATTTCTTCCAGAGATGGAAGAGTCTCTCATTTGCTGGAGGACTTAAACAGGCTGGATGGCTATCTGTCATGGATGGGACAGTTGTGGACTCTTGCAGTGAAGGTTGGACTAAATGTTCTCTTGAGTTTACTTCCTATTTTTACATTGTTTGTTTCTACTGTGTAAGCCAATTGGATTGGTCCAACCCAATCTATGCTGCAGGAAAATAGAACGTTATACTGAGCAGAAATAGTTTAGGTGGACCTCATTTAGTGACCACAGTTAGGACTGGCAAATCAGTCATTATGAAACTACAAGTGTGCTTATTATCTTGCTTCAGGTTTCCTTTGCTTTACAGACTTACAGAAGTCAAAAATATGAGGATTGGTCATAAAGTTACTTTTTCATCACTGTCGCAACTGCGAACGGTTGCTAAGCAAGCATTACCTGCAACTGCATTTTCCGCTAAAAACAATGTCAGGATAATTTGGATTTACATGTTAAAGAAGAGCCAATTTGGTCCACTGGTTAAGGCACCAGATTAGAAACCAGGAGACTGTGAACTCTAGTCTCGCCCTAGGCAGAAACCCACTTGGGTGATTTTGGGCCAGTCACTCCCTCTGAGCGCTGGAAAGGACCCAATGGCAAACCACTTCTGAAATCTTGCCAAGAAAACTGCAGGCACTTGTCCAGGCAGTCCCAGAAGTCAACACTGACTTGAAGGCACACATTTCCCACCCCCAAACTGTATTAAAGGGCTGAGCTATTTATATGGCCTCTATTTGGCCTTCCTGTTTTACTGTCCTATTATGCTTACTGCTTGGCATCATTGACTAAAAGACTGAGTTCACTCTTTGTATTAAACTATTGTGTACTTTATTCATTAACTTAGTACCATGTATACATTATGCCTTAGCATTTTATGCAAAACAAGGCATTATGGCTTGTTGAAGAAACTATCACTTTGAAATCCTAGGTTAATGGGTTTGTTTTTTTAAAAAAATTAAGTTTTGGATTTGGATTTATTGGATTAAATTTATAGGAAGGATCAAATTACCACAAAGGCTGATTTCACATCACCAATTTTTAAGTTGTCATATTTTCCCCCAGATCTTGATATTCCCTAGAAGTGGTGAAGCAGTATCTTATCTGCATCTGACCATCCTACCAATATTGATGGAAATATATAGCAGACACAGTACCTGTTTTGAATCTAACTGGAGTTTAAAAATAATAGTTTGTACATTTTATCTGATATAGTTACTTTATTTTCTTTTATGACAGGTTGAAGTATAATTTACAAGGCGTAATTTCACTTGCTGAGCTGTGTAATGAGACCAAATATTTTATTTCATTAAAAGCGAGCCAACCAATGAAGCAACTTCTTCCATATCTTGTAACTGTTCCCACAGCCATTTACATTGCACCTATAAATTAGATACACCTTGAGTAAGGAAGTGAGGCAATAATAAATGCTAAATGAGGTAAGTATGATCCTTGTCTAGAATTTCATGGCCAAAGGAGCTGGAAAATACATTATGAAAAAGTATACGCTGAGTACTACAACGGATGTTTTGAGCCCTTTGGGGCAATGCAGATTGTTTCCCACTTTTTTTTTCCAGGGAGGGGGCAGTTTTTCTTGAGCCCCATCTCTCCCCTTCCCTCCTTGCCTGGAGCAGATGGAAATAGCGCCAATCCCTGTTTATTTTGCCACCGGTTGCCCAGTGCGGTGTTTGCTCCAAAAGTTGTTTCCTGCTGCAGGCAGAGGCACAGCTGGGTTTATTTGCCAGGCCTGGTTGATTAGATCAGGAATCCCTCCTCCTGCTGCCCTTCGCTCTCTCTCCTCCTTTCCCATCTCATTTCACTAACAGATCACTTTGCACCCAAAGGAAGAAAATGTAGAGAAGAGAGGGGTGTGATTTCTCCTATCCTGCCATGGGCAAGGGCAGCAGTGGGAGAAATACTGCCTTGCCTTAGGCCTGAGATAGCCAAGCCAGCCATTCAAACTGTGTTTGCATAACCCGCTTGACCATGGTTAATGTAGCCATCATTTCTCCAGTTATTCCAATTGTCTCAGGTGGGCATAACATACTGGACCAGCCCCTGTCCTCCATCTGGGTTTCTAGTGCTCGAGCTTCGCTGCCATTTGGATGGTTAGAGCCAGGCCTTTCTACCTGTTTGAGCCACCTGACGTATTTTCCCAGCACAGCACTTTCCAAAATTCTCCTGTCTTAGCTATCCAGTCTTTCTTACCAGTGTAAATTTTTGGAAGAAAATTTAGACCAAGCTTATCTTCATAGCCTTTGTTCCCATTGGCACCTTGAACTTGGGTAAATGGGTGGATTCATGATGCTCTAGTAGGGAAAAGGTCTAGGACTCTTTTATTTTGGTCTTTGCTTGGGCCTGTTTGAGGATTGTCCAATGCATTAAGGTTGATGATGATGTCATTATCCATCCAGTCATGTCCAACTGGCAATTCTATGGACCAGATCTCCCCTAATTTTTCTATCTTGCACTACTTCTTTGAGTTTTTCTACGCTCTGGCTGGTGTCAGCCTTGATGGTTACAATATCTCAAATAATGTAGAAGAAGGGAATTTTGCTAATTATTCCCTTATTATAAGCCGAGAGAAGCCATATTTTCTGCTACAAATGGCCGCTATATATTGTTGCTTCTGACAGCCTTATCTGTCTGATGGCAATATGTAACCCTCTCTTGTCCTTAATAAGTACCTTCTATCCTTTCTTTGGACTCCCAATTTCCCTTCAGCTCTCAAAACTAGAAGACAAAAGGAAGTCGTATCTAAACAATTTTAAACTGGGGGACGAAAACAACAGTGAAATGGAAGAGATGCACAACTTTTTCAGCATCCTAATACCAAAAGGCATTATGAACATTTGTGGGTGGTGGGAGCTGTAAAACAAATGTGGTCACTCACACCACACGTGCAAGAATTTTTGTTCAGTTTCGACTTATGATTTGCTTATTTTACAGCTTATATTATTTTTGTTCTGCTTCCCACATCAAAATGGTGAGAAACTGAGTTGTCCATCACAGTCCTAGGTAGCTCCAAGAGCTGCAAAAAGTGGCTATAACTAGCCCAGTCCTGATTTAAGCGAATCATGGTTTAAAGAATGTTTACAGAACTCTTTACCAAAGAACACATTACATATACTTCGGATTAATCGTGACAATCCTTTCCTGTGAGGCTGGCCAGGGACTGCAGAGCAGGAAGAAAGGTGAGACGGGAGTTCACCTAAGGGCATCCACTGAAATCTGCCGAAGCAAAAGCTGAATCTGCTGTTTCACAGCCTACCTTCTTCTGGATTGCTTCTTGGGTTCTACGAAGAGGGAGCTTTGGAAGAAAAAGTGTTCTCTGAAGAGCCATCTAAAAGGAGTGTTAATTTAATGTTTGTCTATATTTGGATGCTGGGAAACATATTACTCTGCCCTTGGATGGCTGAAAAGAAACAGAGCTGCAACCATCCTGAGTACAGCACACACACACACACCAACATCAGGTTACCTATCTGGCCTCTCTGATTGCTATGGGGACTAATCCACCTAGAAGGCCACAAAGGACCAGCCAGCTGTTCCCGTGCAGATGATGACGTCTCACAACGCCTGGCTATTGGAACTGAAGCAAGGGTATCTAATTGATGCCATGCCACAGTTCAAGCTGTCGAACTCCACAGAATTGCATCAATAAATGCACTGAATTTCAAAGAATAACACCTGTTTTTATTACCATTGAATTTTCTTTCACCTGAAAACTTGTTCCTTCTCTAATTCAAATAAAAACTCTGAAAAAAATATGTCACCATAAGGATTCATCCTTAGCTTTTTTTTTTTTTTTAAACAGAATCACTGGTGAAGTTTTTGACAGACAGAAGTGATCATCTTCTTATGTTTGCGGTTCACACTGATATTCACGGCCCAGGATAAATTGGTAAAGAAGTTGGCAACCCCGGGGCAGAAGATGCCACTTATTATTATTATTATTATCAGAGGCTTTATGTTTCCAGTAGCTGCATGAAATCAGCAGCTGTAGCCAAGAAAGCATTTGGACTAATAATTTCTAGCTCTTCCTAATAAATAAAATGGCAGTCTTTTAAGTGAGGGAAATAGAGGTTGCCTTTGGTGAAAGAATCAAAAAGATAATATGGGGAGCAGAACAAAAACAGATATCATCAGCAATAAAACCTGCCTGCAATGTCTCATGAATGAAACTCTGCTAGGTAAATCTGTTCCTCCCATCCATGAAAACACACAAGGGAAAATTGTGTGAGAACAGAACATTCTCGTGCCTGAGGGCTCCCAGCCTGGCTACTGGTCTTGAAACACAGGGCTGATACAGTTCCTGGCTATTTTGTTCTCCCTCCTTCATTCACCTTCTCGGTTCACGGCCAAGATGTGAGATTAGAACCACCAGCAGCTTCAAGCGTGTGTCCTGTTCATGAACTGTGTGTAGTTTACCTTTCCATTCTTTTGAATTCATGGGTCTTTCTTTTTTTCCATTTCTTATTTTTGAGATTCAGCGAAGACAAGGTCTATCCTGACTTTTGCTATGGTGACCTTGTGGCTTTGTTCTTTCTTTCTTTTCTTTTCTTTTTTTTAAGAAGAGAGTTCTAGGTTGGCCATAGGTGGGCTGCAGAAATCTGAATGACCCCTCAATAGCAACAAATAGATTCAGAAAGCAGGAGCTCTTTTCTACTTTCTAGTGGTCTCCTGGATTGCTTCAGGACAGAGTTATGGCAGTGAGATGGGTGGATATATAAAAGTAAGAAATAAATAAACAAGGCATCCTAAACATATGGCTTGAGAACTAATTTGTGAATGTTATAAAAGTTTCTCAAACTGGAATGGGGGAAAAAGCAGAGGAGCCCAGATACACTAACACAATTCCATTTTCATTTACCACTTCACCCTCAGATAAAACATTGTTCTTTTAAAAACTTTTCTTCCTTTTATGCCCCCAACAGAAATCTATTCATATGAGTCATGGCATTGTCAAAATGGATTCACTGATATGCTCACTGAATAGTATTTAGTTTGGGTGACCCCCAACACGGTCCAGGACTGCAACCACTCCCTGTCTCTCAGCCAGGACATTGTCTGAAGGAGCCTTAGAAAGGTAGTGCCAGGTACTAGCCAAATAGGGTTACGGTGACCTGTTAGGGGGTGTAGTAATGATCAACCACCCGTGGAAAGCTGCTCACTCAGGTTTTTTTACAAATACCACTTCTTGGTCTAACGAGATAGAGGATCTATGACTGCAAGAACATTCTGGACCCCTAAAATGCAGGTCTGTGCTAAAAGTTAGAATAATACACCTGCCCTAGGCTGTTTTCAAAGCAACTAGCAACTTGAAGCCATACCTATTACTTCCTCACAGTCCAGTATTTCACTAGTAAGTTTTTTCAATGCCCGCTGAAATTATTCTTCAGTGAGCTGATAGTAGAGTTGATAAGAAGTGAAGTATTTCTATTGCCCTATGAAAGATAGAGGGGTAAATAGGGCTGGCCATTGAAGAGAACGAAGTAGCTATGTTTGGAGGCAATGCCAAGAGGTTGGAAGACAGGGCTATATGTGTTTATACGTAAATGGCCTATCATTTCCCCAGTTCGCCAGCTGTCTGCCATGTGGTGAAAAGATACTGGCTCTTTGCCAACATTCAAGCAAGGTGCTCCTGCTGGTCTGACCAGCTTTGTGCATTCATTGGAGGCAATGCCTCCTTGTTCTTCACTTCATGCAGTAAGATGTCCAGTGCAAAGCCCTGGGAATAATGCTTAGAAATTTTTGTGCCTGGTTAATTTGCTTTTCTTCCTTATTGCATGTAACAAGATGGAGGGGAATGGCTCCCTTTGTCAAACCAGACAGCAGAAATAGGATTAGCTGAGTGTGCCTATGGACACACACACACTTCACACTTGATCTTACGAAACTATAACTTTTAATAAAATTTGTTGATGCCACCAGACTGATTTATGAATGCCATAAACTGACACAGAGTTCCTTCTACAATGACTAGAACCAGAAACTCCACCTTTTAAATCAATAATCAATAGGCACACATTCAGAAAGTTTAGGTAGACTGTTCTTCTTTATGCAACACTCAAAATACACACACACACACCCCAAAAAATAAAAGTGTTGTATTAACATGAAAATGTGCTTTCCAGATTGTAGGAAAATGCCTGCTTCTAAGACAGGGGTGTCAAACTCAAGGCCCGGGGGCTGGATCTGGCCCTTGGAGTGCTTAGATCTGGCCCACATGGCAGCCCTGGAAACAGCCAAGGACCAGCCTGTGGTGTCTCTGCCAGCAAAAACAGAGCTCGGAAGGGCTGTGGGTGCCCCCCCCCCAAGCTCCATTTTCGCTGGCAGAGGGTTGCAGGAAGCTGTCGCAGCCGAATATGGAGCTCCGGAACCCATTTTCACTGGCAGAA
>JANHFL010000001.1:1007754-1022875 GCA_032468155.1 Oxyrhabdium leporinum
GGGGGGGGCTGCACGGACGACAAGCCGGAGGGTTGTGTTGTCACCGAGAGTGTGCCGTCTCCCCTGCACACCTGTCATGGGCTCTGCATTTACTCAGGGCAAATATTGACACAGCAGGGCAGGAAGGCAAGCCGGGCATGCAGGGGGAGGGGGCATTGGGAGCCCCCCAGAGTAGCACCAGAGCCTTTGCTAATGGGGTTGATTAGAGCCAGCAGCCCCAGCAACTCGCTCCACAAAGAGCAGAGGGGGGAGGGAAGGGAAAAGATGCTCATTAAACCTTCCCTGGAACAACACCAGCTGTCGCTTTCCACCCACCTGCCTCTCTCTCTTTGCTGCCCCAGGGCTGGCAGAGTGGTGAGCGAGGGAGCGGAGGCCAGGGCAGCTGTAGGGTGCTGTGGGGAACGGAGAAGGTGGGGATGGCCAGAGGCAGGCAGAGGCAGGGCAGAAGGAGGGAGGGAGGGAAGGAAGCACAGGGAAAACGTCCACATCCTGGTTTTGGGGGAGGGCAGAGAAGGGCTGGCAGGTGCTGGAAGGAAGTAGGCTGAGGTTCGGGAGAGCGATCAAGAGAGAAGAGAGTCTAGATCCCTTGGCCTTGCACACGTGGAAGAAGAGCAAAGCTGCAGGTTGTGGGGCAGGAAGGTGGGCGGTCTGCTCCTTCATGCGGGGAGAGGCTGAGGTGTCCCAATCCCTGCTGAAGGAGGAACAGCGCTCCGGTGCTTTGGCTCAGCACCCTCGGGATGGGCTAGAGGGATTAGCGAGTGTCACAGGGCTGGCTGGGACTCAGGAAGGTAACAGCCCAATGCAAATAAATGCACACCACTACGAAAACTTTGCAAGACACATGGAAAGTTGCTGCGCTGGTCTACCTAGTAGAAAACAAGGGCCATTCTTGATTTTAATTGTTTTCTTAGCCTCTTGAATGCTTTTCACCGTTCGCCTCAGTCAGCCCCTGTACAATCTGCCCATTGTACAGGCAGAACCCTGAGGCTGAGAGGAATGTGCTTTTCCTCTGGGATTCCCTCAGTGAGTATCAAGATGGGACTTAAACTCCAGTTATACATCTGTAAGAATCCGCCATAGATAACCTCTCCCTCTGCTTTGGCTGAGAATATGGGTTGATAAAGTTGGGGTAGCCAGGGGGAGTTGGGAGGAAGAAGCTCTTAGACTAGCTAACTTTGACTTCTTATCAACTAATCTTCCTTAGATTCTCTCTTTTTTGGGCATCATGGTGGTGCCATTCACCCTAAAAAACCTGTGTGGACACACCAAAATGGCAATAAACATGAAATGCCTATTATAAAAACCAGGCATTAAGAATTAAATCTAGAAATTTTATGGGTTACTTCTAGTTTCTGGATAAAAATAGTTTGCTTGCAGTACTGTTCCCTGAATCCAGTGATTCTTATTCTTAAGTAAATACATACATTTATTTTTACATACAGTAATGGCCTATATAAATATATAGGACAGTTCTGTAAAATAGGTAAAAGCTGCTTTCCGTGTATGGTAAGATGTGGTTTAATTGAACCATGATTGTTCACTGAGTCTTAATGGCTGGATTATGCATAATACTAACACAGAATGAAACAGGAGCTTCAGATGATGTGTGGATCCAGTGTGTATGCAGCAAATAAAAAGTCCCAGATTGAATTAATGAAGAATGTGATTTACCAAAGCAGAAAAAACACAAAATAAAAACGTAAGTCAGAAACTGAAAAATACTGATTTCTGTCTTGAGGGTATCACACAAACATCTGAAAACAGAGAACTGTCACAATCAATGGCCTTTCTAGGAGAAAAGGATCACACACAAAAAAATAGAACTGCTGTCTCTATCTTGATTCTCCCTTTTTTCAATAAAACACATTACAGTTTACTATATTATGTGAACCCAGGTATTGTGGCTTATAAACCATGTTTGTAGCTTCCTTGTGTATGTGAACCTAACTAACTCAGGGTTATTTGATAAACTGTATTTCCCCAAATCATGGTTGATGAGATTTTAGCGAATCATTTAATTGCATAAAGCCAGATTGGGGTAGGGTGAAGACATCAGATTAGAACTAGAAGACTTCATATTCTAGTCCCACCTTAGGCACAAAACCAGCTTGGTGACTTGGGACCAGTTTGTCTCAGGCTAGAAAGGGGGCCATTTCTGAAATTTTGCCAAGAAAGCTGCAGTCCAGGTAGTCACTAGGAACCAACGCTGATCGGAGAGCACCAAAATAATACCAGTAATAACAACATTGTGTAATACAGTATATCCCCTTTCTAATTGATCCACAAGATAGGAAAAGAAATATGGAGAGATTCATCACAAAATGTTGATGTTCTTTTCTCAAATCTCAAAATATTTCATCTAATATTAAAGTTGGAATAAAACCTTCAGCTATCAGGTCCAACCATTTCCTCAGTGCTTACATTAGTACAAAGTACTTTAATAAATTGAGATGGAGAACTCAGCAACTGACTCCATGGTCAAACTGTTGTCACATCTAGGATTTTTTTTTTGTAACAACCAATAAGAAATTATCTTTTTATACCTCAAAACTTTTATTTGTATCTTGTAAATTGAATGATGGAGAAGAAGTCATGGCTCTCTCTTTATGAAATCCTTTCAGGTATCTTTCTATACAGTTTCAAGGCTAATTATTTCTATTTTTTTAAACTACACATCCTAGGATCTAGTTTCTAATCCTCCTGTTTAAGGCATCCATAGTTTTTCTAGGATCTTATGGCAGCTGCTTCAAAGCATCTTTTCCAAATTATTTCCAAGGTGATGCTTAGCCCTAATATTGTCTAACTAAAAAACCATTTTAGGGTTTTGTTAACTTTACAGTTGAGAGAACAATATTTCAAATGTGAAATTATCTGTGCAATAATGATGGCAGCTTTACCTGGATCTCAGGTGCTCTCATTTTTTTTGAAAAACACATGGTTTAGTTTTTCAAAATACATTACAAAAATACGAAATGATCCAGGCTTTCAATGCATTACTATCAAACATTGCTATCAAACAATGACAACTCCTAATGTTTCAGCTTTATAGAGTATATCCAAGACACTTTCCTTCTCCTAATTTCCCCACAACAACCACCCTGTGAGATGGGTTAGGCTGAGAGAGAATGACTGGCCCAAGATCATCCAGCAGACATTTGTGGCTAAGGTGGGACTTGAACTCATGGTTTCTTGTTTTCTAGCTGTATGCTTTAACCACTAGACCTAATTATTGGAACATTCGGTTGAAATCATTGTGAGTAAGAAGACAGGGACATATTTATAACAGTTAACAGGTTAATAAGCTAACAGTTCTCCCTCTCCATCCTGTTTAAAAAGTTGAGTACTGTATATAGAAGGATATCTCTCATTTTCCAGAGCAAAGAGGCCTTAGAAAGGTATCTTAAAATGGACATCAATATTCCTGTCGCTGAAGGAAAAAAAGCTTCATCTAAACTTGCTTGCAGCAGCTTTCCACCAGGTGATCCCATGTGCTGCTTTTGTTCCTTTGCTCATTTTTTTCCAGCCTGACAATGGAGGGATTCAGCAGGTGTTAAATGTTTAACAGGCCTCAGGATCACACCTGGTGTAAGAGCCCCCTCTCCCTATATGGCTGTCAGATGGCAAGCAGCGAAAGTGGTTTCTTCTCTTGTATTTGGAGGTGAGGTGGAGGGTCATTGCCCGAGAGCTGTGCTAGTTGAAGGTCTCCTCGTAAATGAATATCTGGGTCTGCAGACTGGGAAGGGAAACTCCATATATAATGTTAGATAAGAAACTGCTTAATCGGTTTAGCCAAAATCTTAAACGTGTTCTTCAAGGTCCAGTTACATGAACTTGAGCAGCAATGATTGGTTGCCCCTTCCAGATGAGTTTGCTTAAAGTTTAGCTGATCGAGAAAAAAAGAAGTGGGTTTAGAGGTTGAATTATAAGGTGGTAGTAAAACTAATAAGGGAAAGCCATTTCTAGACTGCAGTTGTCTTAGGCTGACTTCACACATCACCCTAAGCCATCCCATGGTTTGTTTCATCTTGATTTAGCATCCTGTTTGATTTTATCCATTGTGGCTTATTCAACAAATCATGAATAAACCAACTATGCTCATAACAATATGAAGTGCTTAAATTTAATTAAGGGGATCAGATTTGGCTTCCCTGATTTTCTTTTCCTTTAAAAAATAATTATCTTGGCATGACACAAAAGTGACTTCTCAGTTCCCCCCCCCCCCAAAAAAAAGACTTTTTAGTCTATAATTGCTCTAGACCAGGGTTGTCAAACTCACGGCTCGTGGGCTGGATGTGTCACGTGCTGGCCCCACCCCTGCCCAGTTTAGTGAAGGGGGGAAAAGTCCCAATATGCCACATGATGCTGCCATGACGCCGCAAGTTTGACACCCCTGGTCTGGACTAACTAGGCGGTGGCCTCCAACCAAATATTAACCAAAGCTGCTGAGGTTTTAATATCAGCCAAAGCAAATCACCACCTGTTCTAGCCTAGCTAGTATAGCTACTATAGCTCTATACCTTATTTACCTAATAAGATATAGAGCTATAGTAAGGTATAATAAGACCCATACTGTTCTGTATTTGGCAATATTCGATGTTGAAACAAGGTGGGTGGCATATAGACTAAATAAATAAAATTTGTTTATTCAATTTACTGGAGTCACATCTAAAGGCACATTTGTTAAAGAAGAGAATATCCTTGACTAGGCCTCCCCAAAAATGGTCAATATCAACCCTCAAGGGTCAAAGGGACTATCCAAGGTATCAATGTTGCTTTCATTAGTATGACTAAAGTTGCATTTATTTAAATCATTTTCCTATAATAAATGTTTGGGGGTTGCTGAACAATCTGAAACTTCACAAAGGGGTCAATGAGTTGAGGAATTTGGGGATCCCCACCTTAGACAAATGCTAATGTTGTGTTCCTCCCTAAATCTTTTTAAAAGCAAGTTTTTGAATCAAAATAAATATTGTATTTTCAGACATATTATATGCAATAATAAGATTGTTTAAATAGAACACTTTCAATTAACTTGCTAAGACATTGCCTGTTGTTGTGAAAATCATCTTAAATCTGTCACTTGCATCAAGAATGACAGTGGCGTCACTCCAATTATAGTTTAGATCAAATCTCCACATATTTCATCATAACTATTTAAACTGATAAATAAAGTAAGTGTGGTCAGACTTTAGAAATTGAATTACTCTTGTCCTCACAATAACTGGAACATATCTGAGGTGTATGCATCCTCAATGGAAAATTCAATTGTATTTTAAGTGGAAACTTTTGCTCTGTTATCAACTCTTTTACATTAGGGAATTGGAAAAGGGTTTCTAAACAACTATGTGAGTGCCATACAGAGGAGATGGTCCTTAAGAAATCTTTATAAAATTATGTGAAGAGAGAGAACACTGCTCTCTTATTGTAAGTGGTATTCAAGATGTACCTGTGACAAATATGCAGGAATAAACTGATAAAAGTATATCTGATGCCATGAGTGGGATGACAGTTGCTAACAGCTACGAAGTCCTAATCTGAGTAAAACCGGTTTTCCCACCTGCAAAAGCCTTGAAGGAAAGACACCATATCCTACGATCACAAAGTTCCTGGGCGTGGTGAGTTGACAATAAAGCTGGATATCTGCTCACATCCTCTTAAAGAAGAAACAACAATGTCAGAAAAGAGACTCCTTCTATGAAAAGTAGGTATGAGAAAAGGATTTTCTCTTAAAAGGCAAGATAGCTTATGCAAGAAGAGATGGAATATATGGAAAATGTTACAAAAATTAGAAAAAAAACAAGGAAATCCTTTTCCAGCAGAATTCTTCTAAGCTCCTTACTTGCTGAACGTTACTTGACTATTTATTTCTTTTTGCAGCATAGATTAACTTTTAAACACAGAGTATGATAAAGAATAGTCCCTATAATATATATGCTAATGTTTTTAACACATTTTCTTCTGTTATGATTTTGGGAAAGCTTCAATATTTCCTCCAAAATTCTTTGGGGACAACTGGGAACCAAATGACCTAATTATTACTTGGTTATAGACATTATTCTGATCATGGTATTAGAATGCCAAATTTAAACCAACTTCTGTAACAAAATTTATTTTGTAATAATTAGGGTCCCTTGGTGTTAAACTTTAACTACGATATCCTTTATCTTTTAATTTAAAAATATATAATTACTACGTGTAAAATCTTCATCCTTCCACTCTGTATTAATTATCCCATTTGTAGATTATATGTGAAGATTTTACAGTACAGTATACAGATAAACCTTGAAAGTTTAAACAGTTAAACTTTGTGTATTTACTTAGCTTTTTATCCATAACGTTGTACTGTTTCCTCTTTCAGTACACGTGTACACACACACACGTATCCTGTACTTTTATATCTTGAGCGTCGTCACAATTATTTAATATTGAAGACCTGCCAATGCAACTTATTACAGTCCCTGGATAGGGCAATAAAAACAAAAGGAGCTGCTTCTGTATTTATAGTATTTCATTTGGGAAACAGATACTGTTATCTTCCAGGATTCTGAATATGGGCAGATCTATAGCCCTATGACATCCACCTTTGCTCTGGGAGGGCTTCTGGCTCTTACCTAAATTACAACATGCAAAAGTTCAGCAGATACAAGAGAGCGTGGCTGTGATAGAAAACATTCAATTATTTAATTTCTTGCTACTGCATGTGGTTAAAGCTATAGGAGCCCACCAGAGAAGCAGCAATTGACAATCCTAGCCACTGAGAGCAGCATTAAGGAGACATGAAAGTAACCTGGGAAACCAGAGACTGCTGTGCAATTAGGAGGGGATGAAATGCAAAAGTTACACTGTATATAGAGGAAGATAACAGGGAGGGCTAAGAAATGCACATTCTGGAAAGAAAAGATAGATTGTTACAGGATTGCCTGCTACTATTAGCTCATGGTGCCGACAGTTGCCAGCTGACTCAATGCAAACACAAACAACTTTGGCAATTCAATCTCAGCCACTTTTTGACTTACACTTTCACTTTAGAAGTTTTCCAAGGGACACAGTTGGGTTCACACAACACAATATGCCAAAACTAGAGTACTATCTGGCTTAGGATACAGTATATGGACTGTGAGATGATACTTTTTATTTAGTGAAATGTATTCTTTATCTACTATAAAAGGCACAGTACAGAGGGGGGGGGACTGCATGTCCTCCAAGAGAGCGTCTATTTCACAACGAACAAAGGTTTGTTTCAGATGACTGTCATAAAGGAAAGCTGAGTCTAAAGCAAAAAATTTAAATCGTGGTTGCAAAGAGCCCTTCTTTTCTTTTCTGTGTAGCCTTTATGCTATTAGGAGATAGTTAAATTGTCAAACGCACATTACGTTTAGGGAACAGAAATCTGAAATGGTCAACAGAGCTAAGCCAGAAGGCCAAATCTGAGGCAATGATAATTGCGGCAGAAAAAACTGAACAGCCTTAATGCTAGAAGGGGTAAAGATGGGAAGCAAAGTGCCAATGAAATCTCCCCTCCATGTTCAGGACCAGGATTAGAAAACAGATTCAGGGGAGGAGGGGGCTTAAAATATCTGAAGATTACGTATGTCTTTCCCCCATCCAAGGCAATGCAGCTTATCTACATTCATAGAATTAACATCCAGTGGCAATGAGTGCATTATTGGAAGATGTGAAGGACCAAATTAGGGACGGATAGTCATGGAGAAATTCTGTGCAGTGACTAAGAGTTGGCAATGACTGTTGGCATATAAAGAATAGCTTGACTTCCAAAACATCCAAACATCCAAGTTCCGTGCTTATATTATTTTGAATGGCCACAAATGATCATGTGGCTGATTGTATAGCAAGGTGAAAGCATGAGATGACTTCTTTTTTAGATTGAATTCTCTTTATCCCAGATAGGTTAAATCATCCTATTCTATACTGTATGAAAAGTGAAACAGTAAGCAAATGAAATAAGGGTGGTTGGTGTAATAATACCAGTGGCTTTTTCAGTAATTCTCAGGGTTCAATCATTTTAGGATGTACTTTAATTGCAGGTATATTTTCCTATTTCTAGTTTCTGTTTTAGAAGCACTTTTTAAAAGTTGTCACTCTGAACATACTAAAATGGAACCTGTCCACCAAATTTTCTTGGCAAGGTTGTTTCAGTAAGGTTCACCATTGCCTGCTTCCTAGGGCTGAGGGAAACTAACTGACCCAAGGTCACCGGTTGGCTGTGCGCCCAAGGTGGGACTAGACTTCTCACTCTCCCGGGTTCTAGCCTGATGCCTTAATCACAGTAGCAAACTGGCACTCAAATGAAGACAAGGAGAGATAAATTCCCGAAATAAGAACTTGTTTTCTATTTATACCTGAGAATCGCCTTGTTTTTGTGGCCAAACTGCAGCCGTATGTAAAGAAGATTGAGTTTGATTTGCATGTGAGCAAGGAGACTCAATATGTAGACACCCAACAAAATCCAAAGTATTTATATTAAAGCCAATGTGGTTTCACTGCAATAAATTAGCTTCAGTCTAAATTATTATTTTTTAAATAGGATTATGGGCTTGGGCAGTTCAGTCATTCTCCTGTGATAGTCAAACTCTACTGCTAAGGTAAATTACATGAGAAAGTGCTAGTAGTATGGAGAGGACAGAAGTGTTTACAGTGGAAGGCAAATTCTCTGAAAAGGTTGAATGCAGCCATTGTTTCCAATGCTCATGCCATTCTATTTGATTCCATTTGAGCTGTGATGGCACTTTGCCACCAATCATGTGCTCCAAAGGTGTGTCTACTCCATGCCTTCAAGCAAGAAGTGATGTCCAGCACAGGCCAGATTGATGACTGAACCACACAGAATGTTCTCTGATCCTTTAAAAAAAATAATCCCCCAAAAGAATCCTACTAGATCCTTTGATCCAAGATTCTTCCATTGATATCATCTACCTAGTATTTAGCAAGGACATTATATAGATGCGTCCATGACTTTGCCGCTATTTCAAGATGATTTGAAGGAAATTACCTTTTTTTCTTAATAAATACTGGTAAACCACTGCACTCTGAAACATTTGATAACATGGCAAGGCAAACTTCATGGAGAGAGTTGAAATGAAATTGTGAAGCACCGTATTAAAACCGAAAAGGAATAAAGGACCTGTTTTTCAATCAGCCCCAGGAAGCCAACTTCCTTCCTA
Source organism: Oxyrhabdium leporinum (assembly GCA_032468155.1). NCBI lineage: Eukaryota > Metazoa > Chordata > Lepidosauria > Squamata > Cyclocoridae > Oxyrhabdium > Oxyrhabdium leporinum. Next base: position 1,016,937 of record JANHFL010000001.1, read on the forward strand.
GTCAATATTATTTTTTACAGTTGCTATAGCTTTGTATTCATATGCAGTTGTTAAACTTCAGTGTCACCCGGAGATCATAGTAACCAAGGAAAGTATCCTCTGCATTTAAAATGTAGTGAAACTTGCTATTGACAAACTAGGCCAGAAGCCTAAGCTGCCCCCTGCTGGAGTGAAAACCGAACACTTATCACACAAAAAGGAAAGCAGAATTTATATGAAAGCTAAAGCTCAATCTCTTTCCTATGACACAACCAGAATCACTTTTTCTGTGATACAAAATGAAATTTTATTTTGAATGTTAAATCCAGGACAAGGCCCTCTGCTACTATGATTTTGCACAGAGCAAAATCAGATCAGATTCTATTGCAAATGTCATTTCTCCTTGGACCCAATTCCGTCTTCCCACCAATAATATCCACAGTGATCCCAAAGTCTTTCATGAGCTGCTATGGAGCCAAGACAATGTGCCGGGGTCCTTCACAGTTCTTCATTTCATTGGAAGCATTCGTCCCCAGTATTGTAGATGATCTGTGCATCGAAACTACGGGACTGACATCTCTGAAAGACAAAAATTCCTTTGAATGTTCAGAACTTTACAACCATTGTAAATTAATTTTATAAAGTCCCTGCTTGTTAAAGAACAAGGTAGGGCAAGTCCTTTTCTAGAAAGGAAGTACTATTCTGGCAGATGAATGCCTTTCCTTCACAGAATTATTGTTGTGCGAGATTTTCCCTCAGCTTAAGGAATGTGTCAATTCCTTAATGTTTTTTAGTTCTCACGTCTCTACCCATTGAATCCATGGTCCTCACTTAAGCTTTCTTCCCAATTATAGGTAGTCCTCAATTTAAAACCACAACCGAGCCCAACATTTCTGTTGTTAAGCAAGACAGTTGTTAAGAGAGTTTTGCCCCTTTTTTACGACCTTTCTTGCCACAGTTGTTAAGTGAATCACTGCAGTTGTTAAGTTAGTAACACCATTGTTAAGTGAATCTGGCTTCCCCATTGACTTCACTTGTCAGACGGTCACAAAAGGTGATCACGTCATCCCAGGGACATTGCAACTGTTTGAATTTTGAAGTGTCTGAAGTGTCTGGATTTTGATCACGCGTCCATGGGGGTGATGGAACGGTCATAAGTGTGAAAAATGGACATAAGTCACTTTTTTCATTATAACTTAGAACAGTTACTAAACAAACTGTTGTAAGTTGAGGAGGATCTGTTGTTTCTTTTCCTCTGAAGGACTCCTTGGGATTCTTCTGGACCTTATGCAGGTTGTCCTCAACTTACAACCACAATTGAGCCCAAAATTTCTGTTGTTAAGTGAAACACTGGCTAAGTGAGTTTTGTCCCATCTTACGGCCATTCTTACCACAGTTCTTAACTGAATCACTGCAATTGATAAGTTAGCAACCCGGTTGCTAAGTGAATCTGGCTTCCCCATTAACTTTGCTTGTCAAAAGGCTGCAAAAGGAGATCACATGACCTTGGGAGGCAGCAACGGTTATAAGAACGAACCAGTTGCCAAGCAGCTGAATTTAGATCACATGATCATGGGGATGCTTCAAAAGTTGTAACTCTGAAAAATGGTCATAAGTCACTTTTTTCAATGGCGTTGTAACTTTGAACGGTCACTAAATGAACTGTTGTAAGTCGAGGACTACCTGTACAGCCCAATAAATAGCAGGAGGTAGCCAAAGAAGAAACCCAGGGGCTACAAAAGAGAACCTGTGGAGAAACACATTTCAGCCATTCCTAAACTCACTCAAAACAGGCATCAACTCTGCTCTACCAGATTACATTTTAATTTTGAACCCGTCCTTTCATGCTAGGAGCCCTTATCCCCCCCTGCTGATCTACTCACTTTTGGGAGAAAACAGGAGAGTGTGCAATGATTCTCGGCTGTGCTGTCAGCACTACTTCCCCACGACTGGCCTCCACCAGAATGTTCTGGATGGTGTTATCCAGCACCATTTCAGCCAGATTTGCAAATGCCGGCATCCTTAACAGAAAGCACATTTCAGATCTTCATGCTCACTGGTGCTGGTGTTTCCTATTCTGCTGTCACCGGACTATACCCATGGCACCTTTTCTAATGCCATCGTCAACAGAGCAAACTCATGCCCAGGTTTAACCAGTCAAGTATCCACCACCCAAGGTAATATTTTTGTGGTAAAAAAAACAACTCCGACCTTGGTGTACTTAAAAATTAGCTACGTAGAAAATACTATACATAACGAGAAACTAAATTGTTATGAGGAAGTAAGTATTGTCTACTACTAATGAGAGATACTTTGGCAGTGCATAAGACAAGAGAACGTTTATAATTTGTTGGCAATATTCTATATTGAAAGACTTGGAAAACTTCGTCCCGGGTTAACATTGCAAGGAGACAATAGCATTAGCACTTAGACATATATACCGCTTTACAGTGCTTTACAGCCCTCTCTAAGTCAGCCTATCACCCCCAACAATCTAGGTCCTCATTTTACCGACCTCGGAAGGATGGAAGGCTGAGTCAACCTTGAGCTTGGTGAGGATCGAAGTCCTGGCAGTGAGCTGAATTAGCCTGCAACACTGCATTCTAACCACTGCACCACAACGTCTCTTATACTACAGGTAGTCCTTGACTTATGACTTGCAAGTTGTGATGGTTGTAAATCGGGTCATGCACACGATCGACCCAATTTTACGGTCTTTTTTTGCGGCAGCTGTCGTAACTTTGGAACTAGATTGTAAATACCTCCAGGGACGTCCGTTGTAACCTGTACTACCTGTACTTTCACAACAAGTCTGGCAGATTTAAACTTTCATTCCAACTTCAGTACCAATGCCAGAACATTAAACACATGTATAGAAAGCTTCTCAGACTGTATATTGTATCCAGATTGCAATTTTGGCTGGATTTAGCCATATTTCTGCTTCTGGGTTCTCTAGCTCGGTACTGATATTTTGAATCCTAACTTCTGTCTTTGACTGTATGGTTCCTTCTGGTCCTTCTGTACCGTTTGTCTGGGAATTTGAGCGTCTTTTTGTTTCTGATCACATGCCTGCCACTGGTCCCTTAGATTCCTATTCTAATACTCTTTCGCTGCAACTTGACATGCCTGATTTTGACTATGCTTCATGAAACAAAACTCCGGGAGGCAGGAGTAGGAAAAGAGAATTGTTAACACACTGAAGCTCTGTGCCTAAGGCCATTGTGAGGACCTAAGCTTTGAAAAGACACTGTTGCCATGTTTGCCAGACCTATTCCTTTATCTATAAGTAACAGGGGGCTTCTCGGTAAACCATGCACAGTATTAAGTTCATCTTTTTTGTGATTCAAACTGCACATATTGATATATTGTTCTAGAAACTCAGGACAAACATGGCCTCCTGATCATTAGCTTCCCTGGTCAATATTTTTCTGTAGCCCTATAGATCGAATCAATCAATCAATCTGATATTCTTTTGCATTTCAGGAATATTAGCTTAGAACACGGCTATTTTGCCTGCGCTTTTAGTTTAGAGATTTCAAATTGTCTCACCTGATAATGAATTCTTTCTCTTCCCGGGATTGTTCCTTGCGAATAATTAAACTTAGGTTCTCTGTAGCAAATGAAGTGACTCTGGAAGTTACCGTTTCCCTTCCCAAGTCTTCATCCTCTGTTCTACCCTGAGCACTGAGCTCTGGGGAAGGAGTTTCTGGAGAGGTGCCAGTTGGACTCTTCTTCTGTTTTGCTGACTTTTCACTCCAGAATTGGTAAAAGTACGGTATGGGCTCTGTGAGGCTTCTAGCCACTGCTTCTTGAAACTGTGTCTCCTCCAACAAACCCCTGGAATATCAAAAAGGATATCTATTGCCATTTAGTTTAAGGATCATTAACATTTGTTCTGCTTTTGTCCATAGCACCTGAAAACCTGGTAATATAAAAGCTAATACATGCTTAAGATGATTCATTTATGTGCCAGGGATAAAAGAAGGCAAAATTACTACGTAGGAGTCATCCCTACTCTGCCAGAGATACAGGCCAGGCTGGTCCAAAGTCCACTGATTTAATTTAACCTTCCTAATGGAGTTATTCTGAAAGCAGACAGGAATAACTCAAACTACATTATTCTCAGCATCCTGGTGAAACAGCAGGCCATACATACGATACATATTCTAAGCCTGCAGTCTATGTATTTATAAAATATGTAGCTTATATACAGTAAGGCAGGGCATATATATATATATACTATCCAAATATTTCAGGACTTTTGACAGACAAGCCACCTACCTGATCACCGTAGACAGCATGTCGGTCAGTAGCTGGGCTTCTTGTCCTGTGCAGTTTTGTAGATCCATCCAGATGACTTCCTTTATAGATCCTCTTCCAGTTTTGCTCGCATCTGAGAATAGAGATGTCCTATGTACAGACTCTTTTCTTGCTCTTTTCTTCTTCAGTTGGCTATAAAAAAAAACACCCCGTTAAAACTCTTTTTCTAAATGACCGAAGTCTTTCTACAACCATGAGATGCCTAGAAACAAGGAGACAGGATTTGTCCTTCAGCTCAGCTTATTGAATATTCTCATACCGCAGGAGTGAGTTGGAAGGCAGTCAGATTGTTTTTCCCAATTCCAATATTTCCACATTAAGACAAGCAATATATAAAACAGTTTTTATTCGCAATAGTACAATTCAAGCAAAATTAAAGCAAGTACTAAGTGGTTTTCGATGGGGTCCTAGATGCTCTCTGAGCTTGGTTGTTATTCTTGCAGGCATTTCATTACCAAACTAGGTAACCTCACCAGTGCTAACAGCTAAGTGGTTTCACCTATCATAAAACATGCTAAACAAGATCAGTAAATCTGATAAACTCACTACAGGTAGTCCTCGACTTACAACAGTTGGTTTAGTGACTGTTCAAAGTTACAACAGCACCGAAAAAGCAACCTATGACTATTTCCCACACTTACGAAGGTTACAGCATGGTCACGTGATCAAAATTCAGATGCTTGGCAACTGGTTCATATTTATGACGGTTGCTGTGTCCTGGGATCATGTGATCACCCTTTTCAACCTTCTGACAAGCAAAGTCAACAGGGAATCCAGATCCACTTAACAACCGTGTTACTAACTTCACAACTGTGGCAAGAAAAGTCATTTACATGGGGCGAACTCACTTAACAAATGTTTCACTTAGCAACATAAATTTTGGGCTCAAATGTGGTTGTAACGCGAGGACTACCCGGATTGTGTCTTATAAACTTACAGCTTGGTCCAAGACGGAAATCTAGCCCCTATGGTATATTCAACAATTCCAAAGTAAGCTGTGGCTTAGTATAAGGTAAGTCACACATCCAGCTACAAATAAATAAATTACAAAGAGCATCACATAACATCTCTATGTGGAGAATCGGCAGAGATCCAGCGTCTCTAACTGGAGAGGTGACAACTAGAGAAGGCAAGGAAAATAATGTGTCTTACCGGTAAAGGAAGTGCTGGACCAAATCACTAGAGAAGTTCGACAAGAAATCATCAATTGAGTGGGACCTGGCTGTAAAGCCTAGGTGCATCAGGAAGGGCTTGGGTAAATCGGGCTTGGGCCAGAACCTGCTGGCCTCCTTGTCCCTTATCTGCCTCCTCTGGCTACGGCTAGCAGGGGCATTTGGCTCACTGATGTTCTTAATAGGAGGGAGAGTCTGTTGAGAAGAAATTAAAAGAAACTGTTTAGCGAAAGGGACTAACTAACCAGTTTAACTTGTAACATGCAAGCATCTTGTTCAGTAATTAAATGTGAAAGGGTAACAGAAGGAATGTGTAGGTGGGAACTCATTTCATTTCATTTCATTTCATACATCTTTCCTATTTGCAGCCTTTCCCTTGAATTGCCCAGGAATTATATGCAGCCTTCTCTCTCTCTCTCTCTCTCTCTCTCTCTCTCTCTCTCTCTCTCTCTCTCTCTCTCTCTCAAT
>JANHFL010000001.1:1049916-1060725 GCA_032468155.1 Oxyrhabdium leporinum
AGAGAGCCTCCAGACCTCGGGGAGGCTGTTTTCGCCCTCCCGAAGGCTCAAGGAAAGCCTCTGGAGGTCGGGGAGGGCGAAAACTGCTTCCCCTGCCATGGTGCAGTAGGCTGACTAGGCCATGCCCACCATGGCCATGCCTACCATGGCCACGCCCACCCAGCAACCGGGCAGGGAACCTGTTGCTGAAATTTTTGAAGCCCACCCCTGCTTCAATCCCTACTGATGTGCTTCAGTACAGCATAAAGAAGCAAGTAGGTTCCCACTGCACGTACCTTTGCATGATCCTGTCACCTTCAACACAGAATGTGTGCTACTTCCCAAAGGCACAATAGTGAAGTAATCCACACTTTTCACACCCACAGTGTGTGGGCTAAACCTAACAGGGATGACTGATGTGCCACCAGTTTTAACAATAGCTTGGGTAATGTCGCAGGAAAAGACACGATCACGAAGCATTGGCTCCTTTGTTCTGTCAATCCTGAATGGAGCATCGACCTGTCAAGAGACAAACAGTTAGCTCTCCCTCACTGAGCAAAGAGGATTGCTCTACATTGGGCAGCATAGGCCGAGAAAGCCTGAAACAGATTTTCTCACAATCTTGTCTTTTCTAACTTGAAAGAGTAGTCTTTCTACAGTACATAAACACCTAGCTGGAAAAGTGAGTTATTATTTCCCCTCTAAGGATTGAGATGCTTAATAGGCTAAGCCAGTCTTTCAAGTCTATTAACTCATTCTTACAATCAAGGATCACTGAGTTGAAAAGGAATTAGAAAGGTCCTTTAGCAAAATTGCAGGCCTGTAAAGCTGCATTTTGAAATTTGGTCACACACGCTTTTACCCTCTTCCTATCACATTTCTGAGCAGATCAGTTAACTAAAGCAATGCCTGGCCAGTTTCTTACACCCAATAAAATTGTAAAACTGGTCCATTATGTTCATGTGAATTGTCTACATAGCAACAGAGACGACCCTAAAAAATTGATAGTTGGAGAAATACTTTCATCCAGATTTCTCCCTTTACTTCAGGCCCATTTTCTGAAGCATCCAGAACCCCTTCCAGATTATATTACCAACACTCAGCACTATATTTGGGTTTTTCCTCTCTTAAAATTGTAAGTAAATGGATCTGTTAGGCTTCCACTTACTTTATTACACCGATTTTATTTATTTTTTAAAAAAAAAAACCAGATCCCACAAAAACTCCCAAAGAAGTTGAACGTGTGATCCTGTTAATCACAAATGTTGCCACAGCATCACTGGCATGCCTCATTTGGTGCTTGAAGACACCCTCTGCCTGCCCCCCGCCCCACCCAAAAGATGTGGCCTGTACAGATAAAATCATCCGCTTTGAAAGTAGAAGGAAAGGCAATATGTCTCTGTGAGAAGAACAGGCCGCAATGGCTAGAACAATCCCTTCCTCACATTCAAGAAACACCTTTCCATACCACAGATACGTTCAGTATCTCCATTTCTTTCTCCACAGTGCTGTCAATAGCAACAGAGCCAAAGGAAAGCACATCCTGGAACTTTATAAGCTTGATATCTTCATAGGTGTCTTCTTGCACATTGACCAGCAGGTGGGGATATTTACCTAGAAAAAAAAATTACTACATTTAATGAGGGAGATGGCTGTGTTCTGAATTTATGTTGATTTTGACATTTGGATCACTGCACCAATGGTGTGGCACTATTCATGCTTTGACCTGAAACGTGTTACAAGAAAAATATTCTGGGAACATTCCTTCTAAATTTTCCTAACATGAGTTTTATGGCAAGGGTCAAGCGCCTTCTAAATTATGGGCAATTGACTACAAAACATGAACATGAGGGACATCAAATTTCCTATTATGGTAAAAGAAGATGAAAAAAATAAAATAAAGCTGTCATTTTCTTGCAAGAAAGTAACCAGACATGGGAAAGACTTGTGAGTTTTCAGCTGCAACATTTATACACAATGATCAGGAAAATAATATTTCTTAACAATTTGGAAGTGTCCTGAGTAAAAGTTCAGAGGCAATACAATGATATTGCAAGGGAAACAAATAAATAAATAAAGTTATTTTAAACAGCCATAAGCTACACTGCATAATAGGACAGGACTACACAACTTCCCAAGCTCCTCGGTTTTTAACGTTGCAGATAAATGTATTGGCAACCATGCATGTAACCCCTAATGCATTGTTTGTCCTTGGTAGGTGGAGATGCAATAGGATATACACACACACCAGACACATACAGACTTAGAATGGAAGATACAATTTCATTTTTCTCCCCTAGAGTGATGTAGGGAGAAATTGCTATCTACCAAAGGAGCAATTTTGACAAGAAATGAGGTGGGGATGCTGGTCAAACTGAGTTATTCAGCATATCTAGCTGAAGGTTAGTCAGCTGGAAGTCATAAAGATGACTGGAGCTCCCAGGAGGCTGAAATTTTGCTGAAGATACATATCAATGTTGCGTTTGATACTTTTAGAGTGTAAATGTTCTTACCAACAGCTTTCAGTTTAAGAGTCTTCTGCTCCTGATTGTCTCCAAAGGTGCATGTCGCTAAAACATCATACACTAAAGCCATCTGAGGTTGAAAAGTCACCTTCATTATGTATTCTTCACCGGGATCCAACATGCCACGAGAAGGAATAAAAGAAAAAGGTTCGGGCACCTCCCAACTGAAGCATATCAGTAGATCCCTACAAAAAACAGTCCATAACCCGAAAGTTCTTTATCCAAACTAAACAGTGTTTCTCAAAATATTGTATTATGTACCTAGGTATTTATTTTATAGTAGCTGCATGCTACCTACTGGTACTTTGCAAGACTCTGGACAGGTCATAGTGGTAAAATCCACTATTAAAAAAACTCCCAATAAAATAATTAAATTAAATATAATTAGCTATACGTCACTACTTACTAATAGTCAAACTATAAACACCAACAAGTGTCCAACTGTCAGCATTTCTGTCAAAACCCTAAGAAAAGAGAAGGATCTTTAGGGAAAGGAGAAAGGTTCCATTCTAATTTCAGGAAGAGGATTCCCTAGGAACAAAGCACCTATGGAGAAAACCTGGTCCCGTGTTGATATTTGGGAAGAGGGAACAACCAGCAAACCTTCTTTAGTCCAGCATACAGGACAGAAAGATTCTACTTGGAAAATGCAATCCCATAAAAGTTGTGGACCTGAACCATAAGAGGCTTCATAGGTCATAACTAGTGTTACGAAATATACAGTACTCCCAATCTAATGCAGCTCCCACAAAGAGGGTATGATTTTGTTAGTCTGGGTCTGTCCTATTGGGAGTCAGGCCATTCCATAAGGACCAGGAACCCAACCATGAGAGGAAGGAATGAGTTACAATCACTTAGAGGATCCGGTTCCAAATATTGCTGCTTCTGTTGCATTAGCTGTAGGCAGGTGAAGATTCTTCTGACCACAGCTTCCATCTCCTATTCTAGCAGGAAGTATGAATCAAGGCAAACCCCTAGATCCTGGTCCAACGTTTAGAGACTGGATAGAAGTTGTCTAAAATCTCTGGATTGAGACAGTGCCTCTTCAAGAGGGGATGCACCATTGCTTCCTTCACAAAGATAACTGTGATCCTTCCCTCAGAAAAGCATTAAGTACTCCTCAAAGCCATGGACCTGCCCTCTCTGTGCCAATTCAATTGAATCAAAAGAGGCAGGGATCTACTACACTTCCTCAGACTCCACGTGTTTCAAGGAATACAAGCTGCCACTTCCGTCATCTCAATAGATCCTGTCAACAATTAATCCATCTCAAAAAGAATGAAATCAGAGTAACAGCAAGGGAGATCCTCTCATCTATCACTCCAAGTAGCTGCAGGTAATCCTCTACCATACTGGAGATCTAAGATTGGGTTCTCAACCACTTTTGGTTGTGTCTGATCATGTTTGCTTTTCATTTTCCCTTTTGACACTATATGTATTTCTTTGTTGTTTCATTCTCTTGGACTCCTCTGTGAATCACTGCATAGAGGAAGAGGCTGCCCAGGAGCAATTTCATCCAATGCCTTTGCCAACTTCATATCTCAGAGCTCAGTGAGAGGAAACTTGAAACTGCCTACGCGATCATTGGTACATTTCCAAATGCACTCTGGAAAACCCTAGCTTAATAAGACACCTGAAGAGGACCTTCCTAATTGTATACTCGCTGCATTCTGAAAGCTTCAGGATGACAAAAAAATGCTGTAAGTCTGTGGGAGTCAGTCCCTGTGACAATCCAAGGTTGCCATTATGGCCAGGAAATCTTACCTTTCCTGATGTAGCCCCAGTGCACAGAGGTTGAAATTCTCCAGACCAAAGGCTTGGACAATCAAGTCCAATTCAGAGACCAGTCTGAGTTTAGAATTAGATGTTGCTCGGCAAGAAATTAAACACTAATAACACCCCTAGCAATTCCCTAATATCCAACTTAACACATAGGATCACTCACGGTTATCTAAAGTAGAAGGCATCAGGATATTGCCGCTCATCTTCCATGTCTTAAAGTCACACTTGCTTCAGTTAGCGAAACATATTTTCATATCTCCCTTCACATTCTTACCCACCCATGTATCACAGTGATATATTGCAGGCCATATAATATTGGCTAACTCACACCTTCCTTTGTCTCTATTGAGAAATCCAAATTAACGATTTCTAACAAGAATATGGCTGCTACTGGAGCCTTCCTGAGCCCTATAGGAATTGTTAGAAAAAAATATGGCAGATGGCAGTAGCTCAATGTTTTTTTCTGAAACAATTACCACCTGCTCCAAGGAACAGACAAAGATAAACTGAGCTGATACAGAGCCCTGTGGTACAGGCTATATGGCTTGTTGAGAAGGAATCTCATCAATTTTCCTTCCAGTAAAAGACACCCATTTTGTAATCCAATGGCAGCTCTATCTATGTCATGCTCTCAAAACTGTATTGAGAACTCAATATGTCTTCCACCTTTATAAGTCTGGGAACTGAAGTATTATGGACTTTATATAATCAAGGAAAGAGTTTAATTTGCCTGTTGGTTCCTATTATGAATTCTCATAGCTCTCAAAACTGCTGGTTTTGATAACACATTCTCAATTCCCTTCAGCAACCTTTCCCAGTTTGGTACCTCCTCTTCCCATCTGCCACAAGGAAGGTGAGAATTTTACTCTAAAACATCTGAAGGGTACCATGCTGGGGAAGACCATTTTACACTATCTAGAGCAGAAATGAGGAGCATTTCTGCATCTCATAAGATCTGGTGGCAACCCAAAAGTAAGCAACTTTGAAAGGTATAAAAAAAAGCGCACCTACCCATTATTGTACAAAGGAAAGGAGGACTCCACAAAATGATAGACAGCACAGGCGGGAAGCTGGATAGTATCTGGGAAAAGGAGTTCAAGGCGCGGTAGCTTAGCGACTAGTGCAACAGAAAATTCTCCTTCTGGCTTTTCAAAGAGGATGCTGTCTTCATATTCCCTCTGAATAAGAACAGAAGATAATCAGTTCAAATATGTGTCCCATTTCAAATGTAGTTAGGATGGACATCTCCTTGTTATGCATAACTGACGAGGGGACAGACAGATGAACGTACCTAATGAATGCCTGTGTAAATTATTTCTTCATGGTTTTTTATCTAAGGTTTGAAATGCTTATAGAGCAAGATTGCTGTGTAGGAATATTAAAACTAAAAGCATGATGAAGCATAAAATGAACCACACTAACAAATAAGAAGCAGATTCAGCATTAAAATATCTTCTGTTTAAATGCCTCTTTCGACGATTAGCCCAAAATGGGAAGAGAGCGCTTTGGACTTCATATGGAATCAAAATGACAAGATAGTAATATCTTTAATACTCTTTGCTTATATCTATGAACCAAACACACCAGCTGCTTGTGCAAAACCAACATGAGGTTTGCTTCTTTTTGGCTTAGCATAATGTGTAAATAGAATTGGCGAATCCACTTTAGCTTCCTTTAGAGCAGTAAACTTCAAAGTAGTTTTTCTAATGGGATTTTTTTTCCTGCAGTTTTGGCTCATTATAGTATGGCAACAAGGGCGCAAGATTTGACTTTGATCTTCTGGCTTATTCCTGGCCTGCTTTTTTGTTTGTTTTGTTTTTTGTTTTTGATGCAGACAATTATGTGTAGCACTGTATTATTAAGCATTGTATCATCCCAATCCTGATGTAGACTATTTGTTTCAGTTCCCCAAATCTCTTTGTCTGCCAAGTTGGGCAAAGAGATAAGAGGAATTGCTGCTGTTATTTTAAATCATTATGACTCTGAAATAAGTATAAACGTGACTTACCTTTTCCAAAGGACGGAAGATAATTGGCAAAGTTAAGGACATTCCAGGGGTCAGAATAATTGGCTGTGGGAAAATGGTGATGAAGAAACGTGTAGTGGGAGGTCTGCAACAAAAGGAGCACAAAAAGGCATAAATGAGGTGATGCTGAAGAGATTCTGTGTAAACAAAGCAAAAAATTACTTAATAAATAACATTATATGGAGCATACAAAAACAAGCATGCAAAATTTTAAGAAACTGAAATATTTCAAAGTCAGAGACGATAGTATTTCCAAAACTGCTGAAATGGGAACTATGGTTAACCCTGGGCTGAAAAATATAGAAAAAAACAATCAAAAGATAGTAGCAAATAAAGAAAGAGCAATTCTGCACAGCAGCTTTAAGCTGCGAGTGTCCTGTCTTGGGCCCAGCTGAAAATGAAGCCAGCTTAAGGATTCCATCCTGGATTTCAATCTGATCCTCCGTTATAGAAAGAATGCTATCCATATGTTCCAGACAACAGTGTGTTCTCACTGGTGGGTTGGCCTGCTTATGCACCCTTCCCACTAGGACTAGGAAAGCTAATGCTAACTGTTTTCCTCTGCGTGGGTGGGTTTGGAGAATATATGTTTTCCCATCACTGGCCTCATAGCCCCATTAGCTTTGAACCACTCTCCTGCCCTGTCAGCAATTTACCCCAGAGGCTCTTCTGCATGGATGCTTTAAGTTGCTTCTCTCTTGGGTAGAAACCAGATAAAAATGAAGCTGGCTTAAGAACACGCTCTCCTACTTCAGCTTTAACAATAATGCTAACAAGGGATTTTGCCTGATGGCAGTTATCACAGCCGCTAATTCCATGCACGTACATCACATTTTATGAACCCCTTTTCACTGATTCCTCCTCATACTTAACACTTTTTTCAGCATGTCTGCCAGTGATCCATGAAGGTGGAACACCAGTTTTCCTTCTTCCTGTCACCTGAACTAGAAGAAGGATTTGTCAGAACTCTTATCAATTTCACTTGGTGGTTTTTTTTAAGCTTTTCATCATTCAACTGGTGAAGTTGTTAAAGAAAAAAAAAAGTCAAGTGTTCCACCATCGTACCATGAAAGACATGGAGAACAATGAGTACAGGGAAGGGTTATCGCCATCACTGTGCAAGCTGCCAGTTGGAGTGGAGGCATTCTTCTACATTGAAAGGAAGCACAATAGGCAGACCATGCAGCCCTACTTGGAGAAAACTCTGATATGGAGCAAAAAAAACCCCCATGGATAGAGATTGCTGCTGCAATAGGATGGGTTAGGTTAAGTGGGAGATCATGAATTCCTATCCTCAAGAATCAGTTAGTGGACTATCCTCATGCTGTGACATGCAAGATAGGCAGATAAGCCCCAACTTGTCAGGTTTGTTTTACAAGGGATAAGATAATAATTCTACACTTCTGGATTTAATATTCAGGAAAAACCCCATTGACATCTCAAGGAATTACTTCCAAGGAATTCCACATAAGATCAGGCTGGACAAGATTTAAACAATAAGATCTGGACTAAGTAATATGAAAAATTATCTGGATTTACACATTGGGCTATCATACCTCTATTGTTTAATCCTGATTGGTTGAATAATCAACAGTTGCCTGGATGTATGCCTTGTATAAAACCAGAGAATATAGTCTATAAACCATAATGTCTACAAAGGAAGCAAAGCCAAAACCAAGCAAGTCATAATGTGGCTTTGCACAAAACAGAAACGTAAGTTTATGACATTTAAAATAGCCTCTGAGATTCAAGAGAACAATATCCAATTTTAAGAGGGTCTTTCTTGAATATAATTGGGATTAAGTGAGGAACAGCCAAAAAAATAACAAATGGTAAAAAGTAGAAAAAGCTACAGAATAGCAAATGAAAGCTCCTTTTACCATTGCATGGGGTACAAACCTGAACTTCAGCTTCTGGGGTTTCAGACACACATTTCTTAATGTTAGATGTTTAGTGAATTCCCTTCCTAGAGACCATCCTTGCCAGTTGAGAGTCTCAGCTACTTCAATACCCCAGAAAATACTCTTCTTAGGTTTTCTCACAGAGGAATTGATAGACGTCTGGGAAACCCCCATCAGCTTCTGAAGAAATGGAAAAACCAAGTTAGGGCTTAGCTTAGTATGTCATCTGAAGGCTGATAACCAATTTTATTCAACCAATTAACACAAGGAATTATACCCTCCCACTAATGTTTCCTAGCAGCTAACCTGGGATAGTTTAGACCAGGGGTGTCAAACTCAATGCCCACGGGCAGAATCTGGTCTGCAGGGTGCTTAGATCTGGCCCACGGGACCCCCCTGGAAACAGCAAAGGACCGGCCCTTGGAGCTTCTGCCAGCAAAAATGTAGCTCGAGTGGGGTGGGGGGGGTGTCGCGCACAGCCCTCCCAGGCTCCATTTTTGGCTACAACGGCCTCCTGCAGCCTTCTGCCAATGAAAACAGAGCCCGGGGCCTATTTTCGTTGGCAGAGCACTTGGGCCACCACAGGCGCCCTGACACGAGTGATATCAAGCTGCCCACGCCCACCCTGGCCATGCTTTCCCCAGCCCCCCCTGAGGTCAAATACAAACCTGATGTGGCTGTCAATGAAATCGAGCTTGACACCCCAGGTTTAGATGATATGAGTGAAAACGGATTTCAACATAATGGCAATTAGAAATCTCATACTGACTAAATTAGAAAACCTACACACCTGGTTGGTACCATTGAGACTGAGTCTTTGAATGGCATCTTTCTTGGCTGTACATCCATGCAGATGAGTGAGCATTTCTGCACCTGAGAAAATGAAAAGCAAAATCAAATTATAGAACATTATAGAGCATTAAACATGCTAATGACAAGAGGCCATCTACTATATTTTCCTAAAGAAGGCCAAATTCTCAACAGACTCATTAAGGTAATTTTACAATTTCCAAATCCTTTCCAACTTTGTGAACCACCTCATCCCCAACCCGACTTTACGCAAATCAAGAGGATGTTTTTCTGAACCTCACCATGATCCTGCCTCTGCTTGAGAGATCCTGAATAATTGTATAGGGTAAAATACTTTTATAAGACTTGCCAGCTATTATTAACCAGAGCAAAAAGCAAAAGGTTGCCGGTGGGTTAAGGATATGCCGCGGCGTACCATTAAGGCAAAAAGAAGATCCCACACTGGCCATTTGATGACGCGGCCCCTATACAAATGGTTAACCCCTGGAAGGTGAAAGTCAGGAAGAGATGGGTGAACGGTGCCTGGGCAAGAACTTCTTTGGGAAGGCAGATCCAGACTGCAGGAATTTGGAGAAGTCTTTGCTGCCATCTAGTGTTTCTCCAGATGTTTGCATGCACCCAGATATAGTCATTCTAGCTAAAGCAATTCCGGGGCCCCATCCCTCCGTTTCTATCTATTGGCTGGTACTTTGTTCGCCTTATAGGTAGACAACTGCATGCTATGCCTTACATGATGGGTACAGTATACGCATGCGCACACATAGGCACACATGTTGTGTTCAGAAGAAATCATAGGAGATCCACCCAACACCGCATCTCCCCCTCCTCCCCCGCTAAACCTTTAGTGGGCGCCGATGGTGGGTGCTGGAAGATCCTACCAGGAACTCCACCTTCGCCCAGCTCAGGAAAAGAACGCTTCAGAACAGAAAGGCAAGATCGAAGAAGCTGAAAATAGACGAGACGCCGGCGTTGCTAGGGAAACGACACGCGGAAGTAGCTGCCGGTTTCCCGGGCAACTAAGAACGGCAGCCGAAGAGGAACAGACTTCCTCGCCGCCTCCCTTCTTCAATGCGAAAGAGCAGCGAGAGCGAGTAGCCTTTGAGGGGGGGGGGGGGGGGGGGGAGAAAGAGACGCGACCAGACTGCGCGAGTAAGGCAGTCTCTGGAATGAGGCGGGCCCCTAAACCTAAAAGTCAAAGAGACGCTTCCCGACGGCCTCTGAACGGGCGCTGTGAGCTACGCGTCCACCCCCGAGACGGGGACGCGCTGCTTTTCTCCCGATTCTTATCCGGTGGTGCAGAAGAGCAACACTGAAGTCCGGGCACTTTCCTAAATTGCAACCTTTTCTTTCTGGAGGGAAAGGAGAGGAAAAAAAAGTCTGAGCAAAGAAGCGGATTCATTGTACATGATCTCCTTTTCCAAACAAGTTCTATTTGCTCTCACTAAGTTCTTCAACTAGCCTGACCTTGCTGCCTTAGATGATTTCTTATTAAGTGAGCTACAACTCTTCTTTCTGCCCCCCCCCAGCACTTAAAAAAAAAAATCGTCTTATCTTCACCTCCACGCGTCTGTTTAGGAGCAATCTTTTTTTTTTCCTCCTCCTCCCTCCCTTCTTTTGTTTATTTAAGATTTAAATTCATTCTGCACGCCTCTAATAAAACCTGTTTTAGTGTGATTTGGGCTTTTCCTCGGTTCTAAATATCTTCTGTTATGGTAGAGGATAAAAAAAAAGAATTTGGAAAAGCTACTGGGGGGGGGGGGGGGGTATATACTTTAAAAAAAAAAAA
>JANHFL010000001.1:1139725-1157880 GCA_032468155.1 Oxyrhabdium leporinum
AGGAGAGGGCAAAGGGACCTCTCATCTTCCTCGACCTGCCCAGCGCTTCGTTTGCCCCCCTTTCCCAGTTCCATACAGCGCCGAGAGCCGCTCCGGTTACTGTCTTCGGTCTTCGGTCTCCGATCTGGAAAATGCCATCACGCCGTCCTCCGCACCTGCGGCAGAAAAGGGGAAAGAGGTTGGCTTCGTTCGTTGAGCGCCAACCATGAGGGGAATGTTCTGGATGCCTTGGGATTGAGTCTCACAAATCCTCGGCCGACACACACACACCACACCACCACCATCCTGGGAATTCTGGGGACTGCAGTCTTCACACCCCAGACAAGCTCTGCACAAATCTGGGGGAAACACGCCCTTCGCGTCGCCCCACAACACGCCCTAAGTCATTTTTCAAAAAGCGCCCTTAGCCCTCCTGCAAAAGTGTGGAGTAAATGAAGGCGCCCATCCCACGTTTAGCAGGGTCAAGGTACCCTCTGTGGCACCCGCCTTGATGCAGCCCGTTGGATGCGGGGCGAACGTAGGCACGATAACAGGCAATCTACGTTCTCACAATTATTGTGAGCGGCTCTCAACCTCCAGGGCATTTTTCTCCCTCTAGAACAGGGTTTGTGGAATGGAAATCTTGTTCAGGTCTAGTCTACCTGCCCAGACTATGTTTGCGTCTCGGCTCTGTGCTCCCCAAGGGATCCAGCTCCTCCTAGAACCAACTTAGCTCTATTGCTATAGCAACCAGAGCTGCCAGAGCCACCAAGGTTGGTCCTGGCACTTCAGTGGAAACCATCCAGGATCCCAGCCGTCCAGGGAACGAGCCAGCATCTCTGCTCGACTCCAACCCTCCCTTTCATCTCGCAAACAGGCATTCAGATGTGCCCCAGGCCCTCCTAGAGGGAAGCGTAAAGCAGCGCTATTTTTACTCCCTCTGGAGCAGGCAGGGAGCTAAGGGAGGAAAGATCAAAACGGGCTGAGAAGGAAGGAAGTCAGGAAGGCTGCCAGCTCTGTGCTTGGACGGATTAGCACCTCGGTTCTGCTGTTCGGTGCTTCTGAGCCAGCTCAAAAGAGCAATCCCAAAGCCTTCGGTTCACGAGCGGTCAGGGGCTGCATTCGTTAACGTTTATCACCGCTGTCCTTGCAGCATTTCCAGACAAATCGAGAAGCTCGACTTAGCAAGCAACCCCTAAACTGACTTGCAGCCGCTGCAAGGCACGGGGGAATCTCAGCGGCACGGTCGTTTTGGGAATTTTGCCCATCAACTGCCAGCTGGAGGAAACCGGAAGGAATGCCGACTCTTCAGCACCGGGGGAAAAAGCAGGGGTTTTTTCCCCTCCCCCATCAGTTGCACCTGAACCAGCTCTAGTGGAAATAACATCGGGGAATAGCCATAGAATAGCAAGCCTATCACAGGTTAGGAATAATCCTAAATTCCCAGGTCACTTTTGAACAAGCCATAAAAATCAATGGTGTGAACCACAGCAATCTGGCTTTGCAAGTCAGTTTTCTACACCAGGCCCCCTGAGCTTTAAGAAAGAGGACTTTAGCTGTTCCAAAACCAGGTGTAAATGTGGGAGTGTTTTATTCTGTTTTTAAAGAGCGTGCTGCCATCTAGCGGCTAACCCTTCCGTTCGGTTGCCGGATTTTTAGTTTTCTGGCTCTCTCTTCGTTCATTGAGGAAATGCAGAATGTTATTCACCTCCCTAATGAGCATTCTGTATTGCTCATCTATGGATATAGTTATTAGTTGGATTAAAACCGCTGAGAAAGAAATGCTACTAGTCCACATGCTTTAACAGGACAGAATAGACACGCCCAAGCTATCCTTGGTAGCTTGAAATCCATTAAATATATCGGTAGCTACACTGTGCTTCGGTTTATAGACCCCCGGGATCAGTATATAAAGATCTGTTTCTAGATGGATGTCTAATAATGCATCTCAGCTCCACCTAGGCCCCACAGACATTTTTAAATGTCTGATAACAAGAGGAGATGGCACCATCTAATATTTTTGAAATGTGCCCCAAAAGAAAATGGTAAAAAAGCTTCCTGGAATTCACCAGGTTGCCTTCTGTTTATTAGAATCTAGGATTCTTATGACTGATTATTGTCACTTTATTAATAGAAAAGTCTGATTTGGGATTATGGGGACTGAGGTCTGTAGCAACTGGGAATTATCAGAGCAATAAGAAGAGCCTTTGCCTCTCCCGGCTAGCCATGATGGAAGATGTAAACCTATCCAAATGCAAACAAAAAGATAAAAATGAAAAAAAAGAAAAAAAAAGCAGGTCTGCAAAGTAGATATTGACAAAGCTAGAGGGGTACAAGTTTTTGGCTTCTAAAATGCCTAAAAACAGCCAGGAATCAGTAACCATTCATTTCATCCCCAAATCAGCCTTAGTTTATACAGAGTTATTATGAAACACAGTTTTTGGCTAACAGCTTTTCATTAGCTTAAGTGAGCTTTTGCTGTAGCATCCTAATACTGTATTTTGCCAGGACAGTGATATGCTGATTCCTCCTTGTTGTCCTGGATAGCTAACAAAAAAACCAGATTATCATCCCGGTGGTCAGAGAATATTTTGAGGATCCCAATTGGCTGAGGAGTAGCCAATGGCATCTGTTTTTCATTGCTCCTCGTAAGATAACAGGCACCTTCCCAGGAAATCTACCAAGAACTCATTGAGGTTGGCCTGGTCACATGGACTACCCTCTGAAAAAGAGTGAAATACAATAAAGTTTATGTACCATGACTCAGGGTTAGATTAAACAGGAAAAACTGGTTATTTTCTTAAACAGAAAGGATTGGCATAAGGCTATTTAAAACACGGGCTGGGAATGAGGCAAAGTCTTGCATTGTACGGTCAAAGGGGAATATTGGGATGGGCAGAACTTTGTGGTGTTTGCATAAAGTGCATATTGGCTTGCGTGTCTATATTGGCAATTATTAGATAAGAATCCCTTGAAAGTGTGATAAATGGCAAAAATAATTCCCATTTAATAATTTACTACTGGTGTTTCTTCCCCTTGTTTTTTATTTTATTTTTTTCTGAATATTTAATATATAAATTTACTATATATTTTAATATTGTAAATACCTGTTTTAATTTACTGGTGTAGGCTATCACACCTGGTATCTATTCCACAGTGTTGAGCTTCAGGGTTTAGTGACTATGGTCCAGGCAATAGATTTCTGTTAAACCCCGAAATCAGATTCCTAATAAATTCTGAAGTCCACTACAATTATTTTAATTGTTGGCTTCTATTGTGAACCACTCATTTTATTTTAAATAAGCGGCACATAAATATTTTAAATAAAGCATGAGATTAGTCACAGCACCTAGGTAGGGACATATGACTGAAGAAAGCCCGAGGCTCAATTTATTTATATACAGGTAGTCCTCAACTTATGTCCACAGTTGGGAACAGAACTTTTATTATTAAGCAAGGCAGTTGTTTAAGTGAACCGCAGCCAATTTTATGACCTTTTTTTGCCATAGTTATTAAGCAAATTAGTTCTTAAGTGAATCGTGGTCATTAAGTGAATCCAAGTTTCCCCCATTGACTTTGTTTGATGGAAGCCTGCTAGGAAGGTTGCCAGTGACGATCACATGACCCCTGGATACTGCAACTGTTATAAAATACGTGTCATTTGCTAAGTGCCCAGATTTTGATCATGCGATTGTGGGCAAAGCTGCGACAATTGAAAGTGTGAGAATTTGTGGTACAGTCATTTTTTTTCCCAGTGTCATTGTAATTTTGCCAAACAAACGGTTGTAAGTCAAGGACAATCTGTCTCTTACTTGTTTTGGAAACACTGCAAAGCAGGATAGATAAACTGCTCTGATATTTCAGATTGGAAGCCATACTGGAATGCCTTGCAGGATAATGTCAGGTAGCCTTGTAGAAACTTATTTTGCTTTTAGTAGAGTGATGAGACCCACAAAATAAAGCTAGGATGTCGAGAGATGCTTCCTTTGTCAAACTAATGTATTTTTTTTTTTTTTTTAAGAAAGTGGTGGAAGCTATCGTGATGCAAAATAAAATGCCAGCCTCAACTTTCTTTTCAAGAATGCCTCCTGGGCCTCAGATGGCCCCATAAGCTTCCCTGAAGATAAAAGGGATAGCTGGTTGCAGCCCTGTGGTTTGCTTGGAAGCACGCCTACGTCTCCAGGAAAAGAGCAAAAGAGAGCAGGGATAGGAGAGAGTATCCTGCTGGGGAAGGAGAGATGGTATTTTAGCTAAGTGGTTATGGCTCCACTACATACAGGTAGTCCACATTCAGCAACCACAGTTTGGAACGGCAACTCTGTCATTAAGCAAAGCAGTTGCTAAGTGAAACCACGACTGTGCTTATTATGGTCTCACAGCAAAGCTTTCATTTGCTTTATGGACCTGTGAAGTTCGCAAATGCAAAGACCGATTGCAAAGTTACTTTTTCCATCACCATCGTAACTGCAGTCATGATTAAATGAAGTAGTTGCTAAATGAGGAATATATGTATCCTCAAAATGCAAAATATACACATCAGCTTCAAATGGCTGGCAATATCTTTCTGAACTAGAACTTTGTGTAAAATATTTCGGATGAACTAATTCCGAGGCCCAGGAATGTGGTTTTGAAGTGAACACAAATCTTGGATCTTTCTCACAAAAATCCACTTCTGATTATTTTAAACTGCTTTGCTTTCCAACATGTAATTCAAGGGAAATGGGTGGAAGGAAACACTGGTTTTATTGCTGCTGCTTTGAAACAAATGGATCTAGATTCCTTATCTATTGTAAATTTATTAGTGAACTCTCAGGACTCATCTGCATATCGTCACAGCATGGAAATGCCAGCTGTTTTTGAATGCCATGACCTCATCATATTGGCTCAGCCCCAGCCTATAGCTGAGGCAACTTGAAGTCGTATGTAGTCGTCCAATTTTAGAGGAATATTTTTGTTCTCCTCCCAGCAGAATTTTGGTTGGGGACATGATAGACAGGGCTTCCTTATTGATGTGGCTGATGACAGAACCAGTGGCTGGAGTTTGTCCAGCTCATATTAATCATTTTAGGCTGGTGCAGCATATTCCCTACCTTTCAGTCACTGAGGATGTCCTCCATGGCCTTCCTTGAGCTTGGATTTCAGGAGAAATTGGGAATCTGGCTTACTTAGAGGCATTTGTCACACAACACCTGACCCCGGCTTTGAAAAACATTAGTAAGGTATTATGCAGACTCCTTATTTGCATGGATTTGTCACTTTTTTAAAAAGCACTAAACCTATTTCTTTAACAAGCAAGATTAGCATTCCGGGGAAAGTGCTAATCCTGTATTGCGCAGATGGTTGATTTAAACCAAGAAAAACAGCTGATTCAGATCTACTAACTGTTTATATCTGGTTTAGTGCCAAATAAGTGTGTATCTGGTTTAGTGCCAATTATAGATTTTCTGCTCCTCTCTCCACAAGTGGTTATAACGAGTTTCATGTTGCCATTCTGTTGTTGATAGTTTGGAGATGCTGCCATTTTGCATATTTCTAGGCTATTTCAGGATATTTTTGGCCAAATGGTCAAATTGGATTGCTTGGTCACTTACTGTCAGCATTACCGTTCAACATGCATCAAAGTAGAAATAAGTAGAAGTGTTCAGTTACCTATTCAGTTACACGGACACATTTCCGTCAATGCAAATAACCGCAGAAGACCAACTGTGTATGACTTTGCTTCTGAGTGATTGACAGGTCACAAGCATAGGTATACTCATCAGCACTTAGCATAGTGGAAAGAAGCACCTTCATTGCTTCTCACAACCCTTTCTATGCACATGTGACCTGTGAATCAAACTATATAGAGATCTTATACTTTTTTAAAAGGAGGACTAATCTTATGTTTAAAAAATAGGACTAGCACTTTCACAAGAATGCTATATATATAACTAACACACACATATACACATGTCTCCCTTTTAAAAAGTATAGGTGTATCACTAGTAAGACTACACTCTTTATTTCAAAAACCATTTTGAAGAGGACAGAATATTTAGATCATATTGGAGTTAACTGTAGGGGTGATGACTTACCATGAATGTGTCCCATTGTTTTCTTCATATCTATTTGTATATTTGTATTAGTTTTATATTTTGATATGGTCAAATGACTAAATAAAGTTTATATTGTATTCTATATATACAAAGACAGGAGCTAACGTTCCCTTTCTCTGTGGCATAATACAGAATAGCAGAAGAGTACTGGGCCTAAGACAGAACCTTGGGCTACCCCACTGCGAGCTTCCCTCCATGTGGATGTAGATAGCACTCGGCTTGCAGCAGCCTCCCTCCCCAACCTTAATATGTTTAGCTCTGCTGTTAATTGTATTCATAAGAAAGCACACAAGTTCTGATTGTGGTGGTTGTTGTCTCTGGAAGTCTTTCCCTATCACTGGTAACCTGATTTCCTAGCAGGAAACATCTACCGCAAGGGTGAAAGTCAGGAGCAGCCTCTTGAACAGGGACGCCATCCCCTCTGATCCACGCTTCGGTTTTTCCTTTGGCGGATGACGGGCCCTTAATAGCAAAAGCAGATGCTTGCTTGGGAAGCACCACTTGGACAGGGCCAAATTGCTATTTTGCAGACAGAGCCTACGCCCACTCGGTCGGCTGGTGGCTGGCAAGGACAGCGTTTGGGACACTCTCAGCCCTGGGACAAATCTTGCCTTAAAGAAACCAGGGCCCAGCCACTTGCTCTCAAGGATGCCCGACTAGTCCCACCATTTGCACTGGGTGGGTGACCTGCCAGAAGCTCAGGAGAGACATATCCCAGCACATTCTGAGGGCGCTAAGAAAGGGACGAGCGCTTTAAAGAGAGTTGAACGCAATTTAAGAAAGGCTTCATTTTTTTGTAGCAAACTCAGCAGACCGTGGGGCCTTTGAACGAATAAGTTGCACTGGATGTTGGGAAGTGTTTTAGTCCTCTCTGACTGGTCGAACCCAGGGTAGCGAAAGAATGTGGACCCAAACAAGTAGAGGCCTCGCCTTTTTCAAGAATCTTCTGCTTGAACATTTGAGACAAAGAGGTGGATTTTTGTTCTTTGGCAGCTCAGGGCCTGGTCATGCCTGGCAACTGCTTGCTTTGAAATTGCAGCTTATTTTTGAACAGAAGTGATGTCTTTCTCTTCACTGTTGGGGCTGGATGCAGAAGTGGAAGAGAGGAGGGTCAAGATAGCTGGGTTTTGACTTTGCTAAAAGATGGAGGTAGAAAGAATTAGGAGTTAAGATGCCAGGATGCCCTGATACTTGAACCGCTGACAAATGAGGAAAAGGTCTAACATTGACTAAAAGATACGATGAACACATTTTCATGGGGAAAAAAAATCAAACCTGAAAAAGGGGCATATCTGAAAGAAACCCATAAGGATAAATAAATTGCTTATAACCTTGCTTTACAAAGAAAAATTCAGGAGCAACACGAAGAAAACTTTACAAACATGCATATTCTAATAAAATATCTAAATTTAAATGGTATATATAAATTTATTTTTAAAACACAATTCCGTTTCCATATTTTCCACATAGTGTGCATTAAAAGTACCATTTGTATACTAAAAATTAAATGACTAAAATAAAAGACGAGGGTGAGCTTTTAAAAAATAAATCTAAAGGACAGCTTTCTGAAATAGAGGACTGTCCTTTAAAATAAGACATATCTTATCTCATCACAGTAGTAAAAAAAACATAGTGCAAAAAGGCTTATTTGTTATGTTTTATTTATTTAAAACATTTATATAGCTGCCCATCTTCTAACCAACTCTGTGAAGTTGCCAATCAAAAGTTAAAACAGCATATGTTTATGTCCTTTATTTATTATCCAAAGCCGCTGACAATCTGAATGTGGGCAGCAGAGAGTGGATGTTATGTCCCATTATTGTACAGCATGTTTTCAGCCATTCACTAATCAAATGCTAGTTGATGAGCAAACAATAATAAATATAATCTGGGTATGGTAACAGTTTAAAATGGTACGAGAGCTATATCACATAGCCAATACAATATCACATAGCTAAACTGGCGAAATCACCATAAAATAAGAATAAAATCAGTAAATATACATTATTTTAAAAAGCAAACACAAAAACCATCAAGGAAAATCAGCGCTAAAGAATAGGAGTTGGCTGTAATATTATACTGTAGTGCTATAAATCAGCTGTCAAGACTGAAATGTTTGTGGTGGACTTTGAAAGCAGGCTAAGGATTGCTTGTAGATGCTAACTGTTCACTCCTGTCCTCTGATTACTGGAAATGGTGCTACAGAAGTTCCCAGGTCTCTCTGGAATAACTGGGGATTAAGTTAAAGAACATCAGGAAAGCAAATGAGCTACAGTCCTTTCCCAGAATCAGACAGTTCCCTGAGCTTAATCCCATTTTACTCATTCAGTGATTTTCTCTGTGACCATTCAGAAACTTGCTAAGGATTTTCAGGAACCATGCACTGCGAATGAGAGATTTTTTTTAATGTATAAATTCCTGCTCTGGGGAGAGACAGGCTGGAGAATGTCCCTGCAGAGAATATTAGTACAATTATATAGAGCTTATAAAGGTGCTAATAATACTACTAATTTTTCCAACCAGCATTCATATGCATTTGGTTTTACTGGATTACAGAAACTCAGGCATTAGCAGATATTGCAAGAAGGATTGATCATTAGACTGGACAAACATGTTACCTCCTGACCAGATTTTTTTGTAAATCTCCAAGATGGACTGGAGGTCTCCCCTGGTGTTTGTGCAAATGCGTCACACCAAATCAAACATCTGAAACAAGCAAGTTGAGGGAAGGTGATTGAAAAGAAACAAATCCCTTCAGTTCGTTACCTATGCTACTTAACAAAGTAAATTATAAATAAAAATAATAATCCTGGCAATCTTGATGAGTGCTTTCCTTTTGCCTACAAAGCTCTGTGCCAATTCCCTTTACCCTGTTTCCATCAGTCCGAATCTTGATCAGTCTAATCTAATAAAATTACTGGTACTTTTAAGTATTTGAATACATTCAGATTCTTAGTAATTATACATCTGAAGAAAAAACACCCATGTACTTCCCTGTTGCATATTTCAAGGCTGAACAGTAACCTTGTTATGGATTTCTTTGCCTGGCAAGGGTTATTCTTATCTGATATCTTTTAAAGTTATCTTACCTACATTAAGTGCAGCTCTTGCAAAGTTTATTTCGTTTACACGTTACAACCAGTAACATCATTTAGAAAGTTGCATTGTAAAAGGAAAACAGTATGACACTGACTGGAACAAATGCAAAAAGAATGGATAAGTAAAGTTCAGCCAATAGACAGCAGAACCCCATCATAACCTTAGAAATGAACAATATGCATAATTTGTCATCATGGGTAGGCAAAGGTACATTATCCCCTGCACTTCATTTTCTTCCAATGCATTTTGAACAGTGAACCAGCTGATTACTAGTACATTGTGCAAAGCAGTCCTGGATTTGATTCAAGATTATGTGAAGCCAGTTAATTAAAGTTATTCCTATCATGCAGATGCTATAAATTAAACTCAAAGTGGGAAAGATAGTGAAAAATGTCATTGCTGGTCTCAGGGAAAGTTAGGGGGTCTGAATATGAAATGTTAGAGAAATGTGGTGTTTTTGTATATGGAATCAAAGCAACTATTATTCTAACAAAAGAGTTGCAAGACGAAAGCAGCTTGAATGTTGAAATTTGCCTGTCTGTGCTATAGTTTCTTTTCCTTTACACCATTTAATTTGATTTCACTCTTAAGAAATTTGCCATAATTGGGGCTGAATGTATTATATGGCTACCAGACTGGACCCTAAGATTAATTGGCCTGTTTTTCCTTCATACTGGATACCACCTTATACCTCAAAAAGCTGCACGGGGAAAAAACATGAGGATAAAGAATCAAAAATATCATTAAGATACAAAGCCAGACAAAAAGGATATTTATATTGCCAAAGTACACCATCCAAACTAAATGAGAAAGAAGCCATGCAAGAAGGATCGGGTGGGTGCATATCCATACCCATCAGGGCAACAAGAGACAAAGTAGCTGAGGGGTACACAATACTAATCCAGCTGGCTATCTACTTCATCTCATGTGTCAGTTATTTGAATTTCTGAATAAACCCAAATGGTGGGCTGCTACTGAACCATGGACAAAAAAACAAGCAAGGTATAATATCTATGAGTATTTCTGAAATAGATTCTATCTTAGCAGAAGAGAACCTGAAGTGAATAACCATGTCTCCCCTTCCTCAGACTTTACTGTATCTTATGCGTTCAAGGCAGAGGCACTATAAAATGATTCAATTTTCATCCTTGAATTTGGGGATCAGATAGATGCAGCCATGAAAGATGATTTCATTCCCTACGAAGACAGTTAGGATTGTGGTGGGATGATTTTGTTATTGTCTTCACAACATGATAAAAAGAAAGGTAAGGAAAATAGTCTGCTATGGCCCCAGAGTGCATGTGTGTGTGCCCGAGGGTCGGTCTTTTTGGTATTTGACACCTGTTGTAGAGAGGTCATTCAGAACGTCTAGGAGGAACTTGCCTTGAAGGAACAAAACACTATGACGTTGATACATTCACACAACCCACATTAAACCACACTGCAAAGAGCAAAGGGCTGGTTACAGAACCCATTCTCCACTCATTTCTCTCGCCCTGCCAGCAGCCAGGTGAACCACCAGTTGCACCCGATGCTTTATTATACCTGCAATCTGTGAATGCCTAAAGAACAGAGAATTTTACCTGACTCAGGTCCATCCCCACTCCACTAGACTTTCCTAATGTCTTGTTAGCACGCAAGAGTTGGGTGCTGTTCCAGCTAAGCATTCAAACTCCACTAAGGTCAGTGGAATGAATTTCATGTGAATGCTTCTGTGGCCATTGGGAATGGCTTAGTGGGACAGCCTTTGCACCTCAAAGCCCAGTTGGCAGAACAGCTTTTGAGGTTAGGGTTAGTTGAGCATCACTTGCTCTACAAATCTTTTCCTTCCTTCCTTCCCTTCCTTTTCTTTCTTCCCCCTTTCCTTTCCTTCCTTCCTTTTTTCTTTCTTTCCTTTCTCTCTGTTTCTTTCTTCTTTCTCTCCCTCCCTCCCTCCCTCCCTCCCTCTCTCTCTCTCCCTTTCTCTTGTGGGTGTGGTTTTCCAGTTTGCAAGGACAGTCTGTAAGTCCCCCGGCCAGAGCAGCCAGTTTTTAATCTGTCTTTTGATCTTGGAAGCAGTTATGAGTGGTTAAAAAGTTAGAAACTTCCCCTGCAGTTATAATAAAGAACCTTTGCTTCCTCTTAGAATCTTTGGTCGTCAAAACTAATGTGGTGCAGTGATTAAACTCTTGGACTGGGATTGGGGAGACAGATGTTCAAAAACTTTCTAAGCCATGAAAAGAAAACTCACAGAATTGGGCCAATTACTTTCTCAACCTAAACTTTCCCTGCTTTCTACATTTTTGGAGTGCTGGTCAGCAGCCCTGTGCAGTGTGACTTGAACTCTCTTGGATTTTTTTAAAAAAAGGCAAGGGGTCATTTGTAAGGGCTATTCTTGACACCTGATGGGTAAAATTGCTCAGATTCACACTGCCTTGGACTCATTGTGAAGGTCCTATGGAATTGAGATACCACCTTACACAGTTATCTCGGAGGCATTCAATCTTACTATCCCGAGGAAGTGGATAGGATCCCAGGAGCTGTTAATGTGTCCACCTGTGTTCTAGATCCATAACCTTCTTAGTTGAGAGGAGGCTAGTCCTACTAGCTCTGAAAGAAGCAACAGTTTGCCCTCCTTCTGAAGAAGTCATTGCTTGATCCAAGAGACCTGGTCAAATTTTTAGGAAAGATTGACAAGAAGGCAGTCAGCTCGCAGTTCTAAAGTGTTCTGAGGAAGCAGCAACATCGCTAGTGGTGAGAATTTCTTTTACATAGTTTCTCTTTTTTTGAGTTGTATGGGAGCTTTCAAAAAAATAATAATGCAAAAGAGGTGTGCCATTTCTTTTGACCCCCCCCAAAGTCCTGCTATGTTGCCTCATCATAGTGATAATGGGTGTTCTTGGAAGGGATGAAGGAACATTAGACATGTATGCCAAGAGGATATACTCCCAGCAGGTCACCCTAGCGCCAAGGTCATCCCTGGGACCCAGTCGAAGCAAGCAGGTACCTGTACTGGGCAGCAGCAAGATAGGAAGATGCTGGGGGCAAATTTAATTAAAACAACAAAGGCACCATCCATATGCATGAGAGAAAGCAGAGGCAACAATTCCTGTATTTTATTAAGAAAACCATGTGGACAGACAATATGAAGAAATATAAAGTGGTGCTGCATTTTTTAAAAATTTATTTGTTTTTTGCCTTTATTATTTTTACAAATAACTCAAGTCGACCAACAAAGGGGGTCCCCAACCCCCAGGCCACGGCCCACTACCAGGCCTTGATCCTTTTGGAACTGGGCTGTAGAAGTGGGTGAGCACGTACACGCATCCCCACTTGTGTGAGCAGCAGACAAGCATATGCACATACGGAGCCATCCCCCCCCCCCCACCAGTTTGCAAAGCCGAAAAGGTTGGGGAACTCTGGACTAACATATCCAACACACCTTCCTCCTCCTCTTCCACAACAACAATCTTGTGAGGTGGGTTGAGCTGAGAGACAGTGACTGGCCCAAAGACACTCAGCTGGTTTCCATGACTAAGATGGGACTTGAACTCACAGTCTCCTGCTTTCTAGTCTGGTGCCTTAACCAATAGACCAAACTAGCCTCTCAGGTTAGATGGCATTCAACATGCTACTGAGGAAGACCTGAAGAGCATTCAGACTAATAATAGTAGCAAGCAATATCTTGACCACTGTATTGTTCTCTAGATTTTCTGGCATAATTTGATTAGAACCTTTTATGAGTCTTGCCGCTTGCCATGTTTTTGTAGATATCCCATCAATTCCTATAGTAAGCTTGCATTACAGTGGGTTATGGTAGATTTTTCTTAGGCATGAAATCCTGCATTATTTTAAAACAGAGCACATACATACGTATTCAAGGACAAGATATAGATTTGAAACACAACAGTAAAATCAATGCACATAAAACCAAAACTATTTATAATTAAAATCAACTAGCAACTCGAAACTTGGTGAAAGAGGTGTCTTTTGCCATGTCCTAAATGCTGAGAGAATGGGAGGTCACGTACATCACCTTGAGATAATTATCCAAAGCCTTGAAGCAACACAGGGAGAAGTGAATCCTGCATAGCAAGATAGTTAAGTTCTAGAAGGGAGGGGGGCATCTTCAAATCCACCCCCCTACTTTTTTTCAGTAACTGAACAGGTTCATAGGGGAAGAGGCAGTCACAGAAATGGCCATTTAGAGATCAACTCCCATATTTAAATTGTGTTCAGCAGGGGATTGGCAGACCAACCAGGTCTTTCAGAACAGGAATAATAATTTCTGAACCTTAAGCCAGTCAGCAGCCTGGCTGCCACATACTCTGTAATTTCCTGAGCACCAATTAAAATAAAGAAATCGACACATTTTTCGCCAATTGTAATTTCACAGACCCCTTTTAAGGATACCCTTTGTATTACAAAGTGCATATATGGAAATCACTGCACCGAGTAATCAACTTGTAGCCAAGCTCTTTATTCACACTTTAATAAAGCAAAGTACAGGATGCAGTTCTGCTTCTTTCCTTCTACCCAATAATCCATCATTTCTAAGCTACTGGGTCAGCAGGAAAGAATAAGCAGGGGTTAAAAAAAATAGATAGCTCTGGTGCAGAGGGAGGTGTTCCCAACTATCGTGTTTAACATGGCAAAAGGAGTGGAGGGATACAATTGTGAGTTTCAGTATGAAGCCCAGTTTTTTTTTTTCTCTAGATGTTCCAGGAAGACAAAGGGAAGTTCAAAACTGCCTCAGCACCCCTGTCTTTGTAAAGGGATTGGTTGCATCAGCCAAAGAGTCCTTTCGCCTTCTTCCTTTTAGTCTTGACAACAGGCATTTGTGCTTTCTGAGCTTGGGAAGATGGGACCTGGGAAGAAGAGGCACTGGTCAGAATTAGTAAGTCAACCAGCCAATCCAAAGAAACAGGGAGTAAAACCAACAAAATGTAGCCAAATAAGATTTCATCATTTTACTCTGACTTCCACAGCTGAGACCTAGAATGTGTCGTTTCTCTCTGGAATGTGAATAGCAATTAACACCAAGCAGTGGTGGCAGGTAAGACTAGTTAGAAAATATAAATGCTACCCACACATTTCAGTCACAAAGATGCCTCCATAGAGTTACAGAACCTAGAGGCTGCTGCTGACCATCACGGAACTTCACTTACATAAGCAATAGAAGAGCTTACTACTAATTCTTTCAAGAGGGCTCTTCAAGAGGATTAAGAAGCAGAGCTGACCTCATCAGGGAAAGAGGATCTGTGGTTCTCCAAGATACAACTAACCCTTTGAGGACCCCTTTCCCATATGTAACTAGTGGTCATGGACCCACCACTGCTTCTTCCACATGCTGTGGAGATGGCAACCAGGTCTCTGTCTTTTCTTCTGCCATTGGCAAATCTACCGGCATTTCTGTAGGGTCCTGAGAAGCAGCATGGCTAAGAGATCCAGAGTCTTCTGATTCTGTCAAAGGAAGAAGATAACAAACGGTGGTGCCGAATAGCGCATTGATTAAAGTATCAAAAGTATAGAAATTATAACCAGGTAAGTTATCAAGAATGTATAAAGGTACTTCAAATGAATGTTAGAAATGCAAATGTAAAGAAGGGACTTTCTATTATTTATGGTGGATAAAGCAAAGAAATATTGGAGCAGGATTCATATTCAAATACAGAAGGTTCTTAAATATAAAGATAAAACCAGAAACTTTTCTTTTGGATTTAATGGAAAAAGACTTTGGAAAAAATTTGGAACTTTGATGTTATAGATGTTGACAGCAGCAAAATTACTTTATGTACAAAAATGAAAGGACGCCCCAATCCCTACAACGGATGAATGGTTGCAAAAGCTGATGGAGTTAGCAGAGGTGGCTAAATTGACTGCTTTGATAAAAGAAAAAAAAAACTTTTGGTGGCTTCATATACAGTAGCTGTTAAATAACATTGGAGACAAACATAGTACCTTGTGGCAACACACAATGGCCAAAATGCAGAGGGAGATTCATTTATTGTGCTTTTGAAATCATCTCCGCAAGTTTGAAACTCAGGGTCCTCATGCCAGCACTATGAGTGGTCAAGAGATCAACATGCCCCATCTCTGCAAAACCGTGGTAGATTCTGTCCCAGAATTACCACACACAAGACTGTGAAGGGTTGAGATAATTAGTGTCTTGCAGAGATATCACTCTCTCAACAAGTATACAAAACAGAGGTATCTTAAGACTTGGACAGCAGAGAGGGTTCATGCAGGGTTATCCATAACCTTTTAATTTCCAGGCCACTCCCTCAAGGCAGAATGGGCCAACTTGCTACAGCCAACTTGCCACAGGACAAGTCTCCACAAGACAATTCAACAATTCCATTTAATTATTTAAAATAATTTAAAAATATTTTAATTTTTGTTGTTCCCATTTCACCAAGAACCGAGCTTGAATAGAAGGAGACATTTTTAAAGTTAAATCGCAAAAGCGGCATTGCAAAATCCATAGCAATGTGGAACTACTAGTAGTATATTTGCATTCTGATTCATACACTGGTTCCAGTGATGAAAATCAAGTCTGGCTGCTTTCAAACATATACTGAATAAAATCCTTAAGCATCCTAACCAAGACTGTACATCACATGGACAAGCCTAAACTGTAAAATAGCAAAGGCAAGAAAGATCTGGAGACATACACACACGGCAACAAAATATTGTTATGGCAGAGGGAACTTCATGGTAGGATAAGCTGAAAGCCATCAAAGCGGTAATTACAGTGGTTTAAGCGAAGACAAGCCACTTAGTGGGCTCCATTGTTTGGAATTACAGCCATTATAATCTGAAAGATGTTAAATTAGCTGACCCTGAGCCAGAATACTATGTACCATCAAGACACCGTAAATAGAAATTGCATGAAGAAATGGTAAGGGAATACAGGAAGGAGAAAACTAGGAGCATCAAAAGTTGTTTGGTTCTCTTGAAAGATGACTTTCTCTTAGCCAGATGACAGCACAAAATCAACTGAATCAATTTACTTCTGGTCATTTAAGATAAGTAGGCTTGCCTTCTAAAGTAGGGGTCTCTCTAACCTTGGCAACTTTAAGACTTGTGGACTTCAACTCCCAGAATTCCTCAGCCAGATGTCTTCTCTGGCACTAACCGTTAGGGATGTAATAACAAAATCTAAAGCTAGAGAAACACGTGTGGACAACAGTTACAGACATAAATTGAATTTGGAAAGGATTCCCAAATAATCCTTAAAGTACTTGGAAATTCGTGCTTGATTTTCTACTATTCAACCCAATTAGGGGAACTTTTGCAAAAAGTAGCTTACAATTTGCAAAGAAGCAATATATATTTCATAAAACAGAATATCGTTACAAAAAATCTTAACTCTATTTGTATTTGATTGGCCTCCTTTGCTTTGCTGGCTGAGGAATTCTGGGAATCGAAGTCCACAAGTCTTAAAGTTGCCAAGGTTGGAGACCCCTGTTCTAAAGGGATGATGGCAGAGCAGACACACCCTTTCCACACTTGATCCACTCACCTGCCCGATGCCGTTTGCAGGCAGCTCTGGCTTGTTGCTGGGTCACTGCCAAATAGAGCGATTTTAGGTTAGAAGTGAACAAGTGTCCATCTCCCAGGGAGCAGGCTTGGGGCAAAGTCTGAAAAACAAAAGAGGAGATAGCATGCAGGGTGGAGACTACAAACGGGATTATAAAAACACAGGAAATAAGTGCACTACATTTCACCTAAAAAAAATGTGCTTGCTGAAACATTGCTATAGTACCAGTGTCTATAATAAGAAGGGAAATACTTTCCGTAAAGGGTCAAGATCAGGTACACGCCCCAATTCCATGGAACACCTGTACTCCACACGCAATGGTTGCCCTGTTATTTTTCACTTACAAGGAACATTGGTACCCGGGAGGGAATTAGCCTTTGGGGGCATGCAATCTTTGAAGAGGAGGCTGCCAGTCAAAGTAGAAAAAAGTGGACCAGAGAATAAACATAGAGCAGTACAATATAAAATAACTTCTTTTGTTTACAGGTAGACCTCGACTTATGACCACGACTGAGCCCAAGATTTCTGTGGCTAAGCGAGACAGTGAAGCGAGTTTTGCCCCGTTTTACAACTTTTCTTGCCGCAGTTGTTACGTTAGTAACACGGTTGCTAAGGGAATCTGGCTTCCCCATTAACTTGTCAGAAGGTTGCATGACCCCGGGATGCCACAACCATCATAAATATGAGTCAGTTGCTAAGCATCTGAATTTTGACCACTTCTCAGTTCTAATATAGAAACGGTACTAAATCTTAGCTCGAGAAGTGCCTAGCTCCTCCATTTTCAGAAAGAGGACTGTTGTGTTGGGAGCAGAAGCTTTATAATGCCTTGGTAAGGCCACCCTTGGAATACTGCATCCAGTTTTGGTCGCCACGATATAAAAAAGATGCTGAGACTTGAGATTCTAGAACCGTGGTGTCAAACTCTATTTTATTGAGGGCCGCATCAGGGTTATGTTTGACCTCGGAGGGTTGGGGGGGGCATGGCCAGCTCGACGTCACTTGTGTCGGGGGCATCTGTGGTGGCCCTCCCAAGCTCCGTTTTCACTGGCAGAGGGTTGCAGGAGGCCGTGGCAGCTGAAAAGGGAGCTCAGAAGCTTGTTTTCGCTGGCAGAAGCATCGCGGGCCGGTCCTTCACTGTTTCCAGGGCGGCCCTGTGGGCCGGCTCCTGCCTCTGGGTTTTGAGTTTGACATCCCTGCTCTATAAAGAGTGCAGGGGAAAGCAACAAAGGCACCAGAGGCTAAAACATATAAAGAACAGTTGCTGGAATTGGGTATATATCTAGTTTAATAAAAAGAAGGACTAGGGGGGTGACACGATAGCAGTATTCCGATATCTCAGGGATTGCCACAAAGAAGAGGGAGACAACCTATTGTCCAAAGCAGCAGAAGGCAGGACAAGAAACAATGGATGGAAACTAATCAAGGAGAGAAGCAACCTAGAACTAAGGAGAAATTTCCTG
>JANHFL010000001.1:1173859-1185250 GCA_032468155.1 Oxyrhabdium leporinum
TGATGGAGTTATAGTCGCTTGGGAGAAAGGAGAACAGGCCTGTAGTTTGGACCAAGGCCCAAAGCTTAGATAAGTGAATTAAGTTCCTTCTTCGGCCACATTAGTCCTATGCAACTCCAGGTGAGCATCAAACAGCAAGGAGCTTGCTGAATAATGTTCTGTATTATTTTGTTCTTATTTTCAGTCCTAATGTCAAACTTGTATCCATTTATTCTTTGACACAAAGTTCGTTCTGTTTGCCGTATGTAGAGAATCCAGAAGGCTAATGCTGCTAGATGATGACACCAAGCATATAAAGGAGCCTCTAATTTTGTGTATGAAGTTGTGGGGCCTTGTGATAGTACTATTGGTATAAATCTTGTGGCAAAACAGATACCTGGGTTTGTTGCAGGATTAGGTCCCTGTCATTCTCCCACTATTGCTTGAGAAAATTTGCTTCAAGCTGGGTACAACACAGCCAAAAGTTATACAAAATTCTTGCAATATTTGCACTTCAATAATCCATAAGCCCTCAATAATACATTTTCTATAATCATCTGGAAGGAATCAGTCCAGCAGACCAAATGAACATTCTTTTGTGACTACAAAGTTCCAGTAGTTCTCACTGTGTTCTTAAATCTGCCACTTTTCTGGCGATTTAAATAACAGTTCTGTGATGTCTGAACCATGAAACTATTAAGTGAAAATATGGTATAAGGCAATCATGATTTGGGACTATGCCTTGATAAGAATGCAAGGAACTGTATTTTTAAACCATTAAGTTAATATTGATGACAAAGTGACTCTTTCCCTCAAAACCCCAAAGGATAAAAATATCAGAAATTTTGAAAGATGCTTCCCCTGAAAATCTAACAATGATCCAAAGTTCTGAAGCCTGCATTTTCTCTCAATCTTACTGTCACAATTTTACATCTATTTTTATTTGTAAATTTGTAACATTTAGATCAATTAGAACTGGAGTACACCAAACCTTATTAAGAAGGAAAAATGAAAAAATGCTAACTGTAAAGCCATTTTTTCTTTTCAGCAAGCCATCTGACACCTATGTATTATATAATTCCTTGAGGCAATTATAATCATCTTTGCCGGTCATAAAGGGATATCTTCCCTTCTTCTATAGAACTATTGGAAAGGCAAAGGTGGGGGCCACTTCTATTCTGCCAATTTTTCCTGAAACTGGGTAACGTTCATTCCATTGTTCTAAATTGTTCACTTTGAGTTAGAATACTAGTTTTCTAAAGTATCTCTTTATGGTCTCATATGATGCCAGAAATCAGACTTTTGCACTAAGGTGCTGATTATGAGCATATTGCCAGATCAGACAGCAGTTTGACTGGGGTCAGAAATACTTCTGTAGTTAGGCCTTCCACCATCTGTCCATTTCATTAGCAGCGAGGGACGTTACGGTGCTGGAATGATAAGACTTTGCTTCCAAGTCCAATTCAAGGTGTTGGTTATCCCCTTTAAAGCCTTTCATGGAATGGGACCATGCTACCTGAGGAACTGTCTCACCCCAATGGGATCGGCCTGCCCCACTCACTCTGAAAGAAGGGGCATGTTGCAGACCCATTGGTCAAAGAACTTTGGCCGGTGGGGTCCTGGAGCAGAGTTTTTTGAATGTAGCCCCCGCCCGCCAGAACATCGTGATACTGAAGGTGAGGTATGCCCCCTTCCTCTTAATTTTCTGAAAGGGTGACAAAACCTGGCTCTAGTTGGCTTGAGGTCTCGATGGGGTGTTCTACCTAGAGGTGGCTAATGGACTAAGAAAGAAGATCCCACTCCATTTCACTCTTGCATTGGTTCCTAGTTTTATCCAATCTCTCTATTCATGTTAACGTTTGTAATGTTTTTATATTTTTGTTTTCGTTCTGTTGTAAGTCACCCAGAGTCACGTGATAGTGAGATGGGCAGCGTATACATTTAATTAATTACTAAAAAGCTGGATCAAGAGAACCTACAAATTTAAATGGGGTCACTTCCAAATACACATACAAGCAATCTTTCTTCCAGCTGTTCTGTATTACGGTTATTCTCTGAAACAATTAAAGTCCAAACAGCCTACCATAGAAAGGGACTGTGAGGCACCAGGCTATCTCTTCCTAAATTCAACTGCTGCCTAGGTTTGTAGACATCTCCATTTTAAGCTTTTTTTGTAAATCCAGCTCGCGAAAGCACAGGACTTCAAATCACAATGCTTTGTCACACAGATCAATACATCCTGAAATAATCTGATTCCCAGCAAGGATCTCTTTTGTTAGTGCTTGCCGTCATTCTATCCATTTCATACTGATTAAGTAAGTGCAATTGCTTAAAACAGGAAGGCCAAATGTTGCCATGTTGGATTGGTCCTTTCTAATGTTTGCTATATTGCCACTCTATCAAATGAAATATCTCTAGATATTGATGGGGTATGATTTGAGGATGGTAATCATGAGAGAAAGAATCTGTAGAATTCAAAGTTTTTAAAAAAAAAACCTTTGTGATGGTTGGGGGGGAGTTTATATGCCATCAAGTCCATGCTGACTCTTACAACCATATAGATTTTCTCCATCATGATCTGTCCCCAAATTAACATTTTAGGTTACTTTATGGGACATTCACTGCTGTTAGTATTGAGCCCATCTATCTCACTGCTGGTCATCCCCTTCTCTTTCCTTCAACCTTTCCCAGCATTATATACTCCCCAAGAAAACTAAATGTTTATATTATGTGTCCAGAATATGATACTTTGAGCCTCATATGAGAACTCTGGATTGATTTGTTCTATGATGGATTTGTTTGTTTTCCTGACTCAACATGAATTCTCAGGAATCTTCTCCAATAGCAAAGGTTGAAAGTGTCAATATTCCTTCTACCCTGCTTTTCAAAGTCCAACTTCTGCTTCCATCAATTATAAGGATTCACTACCTTCATGATACTGATTGTTCTAAAAATAGGTATGTCACACATTTGATTACCTGTTCAAAGGACTTCATCATTATCCTACCACGTGCTAGTCTCTAGCATATTATTTTGATTGCTGGATCCTTATTGTTCATGGTGGATCTTAAAAGGAAGAAATTACCTTCAATTTTACTTTGAAGACTGGTTCTTGTACCTGTTGTCCTTAGTTTTGGTTTTTATATTTTAGGTTAATCCCATTTTTTTCACTGTGCACCTTAATTTGAACTTGTAGATCATTTGCATTTTCAGCTAATAGAGTACTGACATCAGCATAGCACAAGCTACAATGTTTTTTCTTCCACTTTTAAAACCACTCTTGTTCTCTAATCCGATGTCTCTCCATATATATTCAGTATATAGCTTGAATAAATAAGAAGAGAGTATATAGTCTTGTCTCACTCCTTTGCCGACCTGGAGATAAGTCTGTTTTGCCATGTTCCATTCAGACTGTGGTTTCCTGTCCTGTTCATAGGTTTCGCATGAGGACAGTGACATGTTCTGTGATTCCCATTTTCCTATGAACATTCCACAGCTTGTCATGGTAAACACAACCAAAGTAATGTTGACTACAATGAAGGGCCTATTGATTTCCTTTTGGTATTATTGGCTTTCTGAATTATTTAGTTTGCCTCAGAAATAATGCCTCATGTTCCTCAGCCTTTTCTCTCTGAATATCTGGCACTTCACTTTCAGTATAGGGTTCTAATCTGCATTGGGTGATCCTAAGCAATATTTTGCTAGCAGGTGAGATTAAGGACATTGGGCAAATGGTTTGCACACTTTGTTAATTTTCTTTCTTTGGCTCTGGGGTGTAGACTGACCCTTCCAGTCTGTTGGCCATTGTGTGTTCTCCAGATTTTCTGGCAGATGGGAATGGGAGAAAATTTGTTTGTTTGTTCGTTTAATCCAGCCTTAAGGATTTCAGAAGCCTTGTTAGTTATGCCATGTTTAAATATACAACTTAATTTTTGGTACTTTGGTGGGCAATTTTATCATGGAACCTTCTATACTTTCTGGATGTATCCTCAGTATCCCAATTCATTAATTATTGCCCGGTAATCAGCTGTAAAGGAGTGGAAAAAATGCTTATCTCCTATCAGGGATTTTCTTCTGTCATTTACAACATACCATAATTTCACTTGTCCTTTACTTTGATCCTGCTTTTTATTAGATGGGCTTCCCAAAACAAAAAAACACCACCCTTTCTTTCACTATTTTTTTTCTTAACGGACAAAATTCATAATTTCAGGCTTAAAATACAATGACTAGAACAGTTCATATACATCTGGATGAATGAAATTCAGATTCAGATGAAATTATCTTTTTTGTTTTCAACACAAAACAATATGCACATATTAGCATCTGGGTATCTCAACATTAATGCTTTATTTTTGAAAGCAAATGAGCTAGTTGATTTTTATTTTTATCTTATTTTGTTTATTTCCATGCTGTACATGCACCTTGTTTCTCACTTGCCTTTACTATCATTTCTACTCAGTGTTCTGTTGTCTGTTCAAGAACAAAACACATTTATTGCACACAAACAGCTAAATTTAACTATATCCAGGTATCAGTGGGGAGATTCCTAGGTCTAAGTCTATTAAGCATCTATATGTTGATGTAGAAAATATGTAACCAAGTAATCGGACTGAAGCTGCTTCAATTTTTATCAGTTCAACCTTGTTGAACCAAGCTAAGGGTTAATATTGAAGTGAAGCAGTAAATTCATTGGGTTCTAATTCTGAGAAGCTAACAATTGTTCTTTTGATTCTTCTTTTAGGGCAGGGATGTCAAACTCAAGACCTGTGGGCCGGTCAGATCCGGCCCGTGGGACCGTCCTGGAAAATGGCCGCGTCACTTTGGCTTGGTCTACCCACATCGCTTTGGCCCCATCTACCCAATGCAAAGAGGAAACATCGGGCCAGCAGTTTGGGGAGTGGAGTCAAGATGGCCACACCCACCCAGCTGGCCACGCCCACCCAGTCAGCCACGCGCTGCCACCTGGGGTCAACCACAGCCCTGATGCGACCCTCAATGAAATTGAGTTTGACACCCCTGTTTTAGAGCATGGTAGGCTCCAGATTTATAGATGTAGTCTTGTGTTTTCTCAGTTCCTACTGAAAATCAGAGTGACCCGATCTGCCCTCCCACCTCCATGAGATAACAAATGGAAGCAAATCTTAATTGCCAAACATCTCTTTTGTGCATGGAATATTTCTGCTTCCGTTTTTGGCAGCTCAAGTTCCTAAGCTGTCCTTGGGGACCCAATCACAAAACCAAAACAAAAAAATTGTACTGCTTATGGTTCAGCACAACACAGATTCCTACGTTCATATGGAAATGCACACAAGCCAACACAGCCAGGCTACTGTGAAGTACTAGAGAGAGGCCCAAAGTACACTACTTGTAACAAACTGATAGCAGGCCGGAGGATTGTAGTCTTGCTCTTCACCCCTAAAGAAAGAGCCATTCATGCACAGTACTATGCCACGCAGAGCCTATAAAGCCATTAAAAATGGAGGGGAGTGCGTGCACACGGCGGGGAAGACAGAGAGTGGGTTTATTCCGTGCTGGATAAGGAGAGTAAGCAAAAGGTAAATAAGTGCCCGGTGAGGACGCTGTGGAAAGAAAATACACTGCAGAGCAGTTGGTGGGATCTGTCCCGTCTGAGCTAGGAGAGACACCTTTGATCCTGCTACCCGCCATGAGTCACTCTGGAAACCACACAGTGTTAACAGGAGC
Organism: Oxyrhabdium leporinum; assembly: GCA_032468155.1. Lineage (NCBI taxonomy): Eukaryota > Metazoa > Chordata > Lepidosauria > Squamata > Cyclocoridae > Oxyrhabdium > Oxyrhabdium leporinum. The sequence goes on from JANHFL010000001.1 coordinate 1,179,545, forward strand.
CAAAGGCAGCTCCCAGCAGCACCGAGAAGAGCACCAGAGCAACTCTCTTGTACTTCTCCAGGAACAGTACAGGAAAGACAGTATTAGCAACTCCAACCCTTAGGAATTCCCATCCACTAGACTGACAGTTGCCAGAGAAGGAAAAGAGTTATTATTGATCACTGCTTCCAAAGGCAAGGTTGTGCGACATCATACTGACTCTGCGAGCTATACCCACCATAATTATGGTAGATATGGCTTTGACCTCATTTGTTTTTCCAGTGCCCCAATCAAGGATTTTCCCTGGAAGTTGCAAATGCAAATTAGCTATCACTCCAAAGACATTTCAGACTCTTTTATATGTGATGCAAGGATTGGGAACAAATATCAGAGGTCAAAAACCTCTTATAGAGTACGTGTGTCAAGAGCCATTACAGGTAATGTCACCAAATCCCAGAAAGGGGATCTTTCCTGCATGAAAGTGAACTCTGCACTTCCCACTTGTTTTGAGCTGCGGTAACAGACCACACCTGGTCTGGTTCATATCTTACAATAGAGAAGATATTTAAAGGAAAAGCTGCTCAAATTTCCCTGCTCCAAAAAACACCACACAACGTAGTCTTTGAAATACATTCTTTGATTTTTCTTAACGAGCTGCAAAAATTAATCAACGGAACAAGGCTATAATTTGGCACAAGCGGGGTCTGAAACACTGCTATCACGTATTGCTAGCGATTTCTCATTTACTGCCCAAGTCAAGAACAGCCCTGTTTACAAGGAACGCAGGAGTAATGTTATATCATGTGTTCTTCTCAGCCGCACAGCGTGAGCCTTGACTAGTGGCACGGAAATCTAAGAAGCCGACAGCAAACCAGAAGCCACAAGGATGGGCCACGCAACAGCCAGTACACCTTTTGTCAGGGTTAAGCAAGAGAATGCAGACCGAAAATACAGAGGATTGCAGCAAAACCAACCCAGACTCTAAGGCTTATGAAGGAATCTAGGCGCATTTGGAAATAAAGTGGGCACAGTTGCCAGGCGAGGAGGTCGGGATGAAGGTTTTGTGGTTCTGAGTAAAAGGTAAGACGCTCACTCTCCCTTTATCAGTGCTGGATAGACCTAGGAACAGCACAGGAAAGAGAAAGCATGAAGGAGCAGCATCCCGTCTTGAGGAAGTGGTGGGTTGTTGCCCAGATAAGTCTCCACTGAGTCAAGAGCCTCAGCCACCACCACAAAAACAGGGAGGGAGAACAAGACTTAATCACAGAAGCAGATGTCTACCTGCAGGTTTCTTGGGATAGTCCTTACTTACTGCTTGCAAGGCTTCTTTCCAGGAGGCATTTGATCTAGAAATCTGGACACCAAATTTTCCCAGAGGAGCAATCTATCCATCCAGCACTGAACCGGATGTCTTTGGAAAACTGTTAAAAGAGAAATATTATCCAAAGCACCTGGCAGCCACTGGTAGGGAGAGTGCACGATCTAGTCATGTGGATGCCTGCCTGCCTGCCTGCCTGCCTGGAGAATGGCAGTGAACAGGCATTTGATTCCCAGCTACTGGACAGGCGAGGCATTATGCAGGCAATAACTGCCCATCTGCCTGGTCTCTTGCATTTTGGTTTAATATTTTGTTAAAGAGGAAATGGTAGATCAAGAGTTGCACAACTGTCTCATTCACCAGTCTGAGAGGCAGGTCTCCCTGCCTTCATTTCCCCATTTAGTTTAGGCTCCCAGACACCTGCTGCTACAGCTCTCCTAATCTGGATTCTGTTAGCCAGTATGTTTTGTAGCGGGCAGCGTAACACTTCCTAAGCTAAACCTACATAACAACAGAGGAGATATGAAAAAGCCTGAATGAAAGTGTAAATTGAGCGGATCCCTGTGATGCCAACAAAAGTTTTCAAGTAACCACATGAAAAAGAAGTTGATTTCCCTGCTGGTGCCCTGGAAAAAAAAATCTGAGAAGCTCAAATGCTTCAAATTGTTTGCTGTGGGGGAAACACCTTAAAGAAATGCTTCTTACTTTATATTCCCAGAGATTTTCCTCCTGGAAAAAAAAGTGTGGTGTGTTTTTTTTTCCTGCACAAAAGTCAGAATTATTTTGATGGCAGAGGCAACAGTGGGTTTTGATTTATAATTACTGCCTCAAGTCACCATCCTGAATCAGAAAAGATGCTCTTAGAAGATCTTTTCAGTATTGCTTATACTCAATGCATTTTGTAATGAAAATAAGGCCACCAAGAAACACTGATAATACAAAAGGGACACATGGAGAATCTACAAACGACAAAAGATGCAAATTGATTGAACTGCAGTCGCCACGCTGTAAATTCATCTCCAGAAAGTGCATTTTTCAACACTGAATAGCCTTGCTTCAAAAAATGGACAAGCACCTCCAGTCAAAAAATAAGGTGGCATAAGGTTCCGGACAGTGTCAACTTAGTGTCAACTAAGTGGACAACTGTATGGAAGGAGATTTACAAACAAGGCACAAGCTCCATGGTGGAGTTATTTAGCAGCCAGGAACTAGGAATTTGGAAGCCTGATCCTGATACTATTATACTGTCCTCCATGACTGACCTCCTGTCTTCTTCTCCTGTCTCGCAGATATCGTCATTGAACAATGACCTGAATTATTTAGGTGTCTAACTACAAAGGTGATGATATTGTGCCTCAGAATAGAATCACTCCTCAAATTCAACTTCTTTTCCCCAAGAAGGCAAAGTTAATTTTATGAAACTTAAATTTAAAAAAAAAAGTAATTGCAATAACTCTGGTGGCACCAACTCAGCCTAGTCTTCATCAAGCTTGTTGAAGTTTGTTCCCAAAGAGAAGGCAGCTAGCTCCCCCTGGTGGGAACCACTGCAATTAATACAATTAACAAGACACCCTTGATCAAATGAAGCTACTATATGGTATTTAGAAAATGTTGCTCTCTTTATATATGGCACAGTTTAAAAGTCACCCTCATCAATCGCTTAGAATGAAATGAGAACTCTGAAAGTATTTAGATGTGTGGGGAAATCAAGCCCTGAAAGGATACCTGTATGTGTTTTCGGGAAATAGTCGTCCAAAATATCCAAAGTGTTCTCCAAATCCAAATGTTAATGAGAAATGATCATAGGAATAAAAGTAGGGATCTCCCAAAGCCTCTGGCGGCTGGGATACAGATCTTTCAGGGACATGCGTGAGTGTAGGAGGCAAGTGAAAGGTTATCGTGGGGATCACACAAACAGGCCGAGGGAAGAAAAGTTACCTGTTTGGTCATAATGAGATGATTTCAGACACCGAGCCTACAGGGGCACCTCTCATCACCTGCACTAAAAATTCCCCTCCGAAAGAAGAAGAAACACAACAAACCGGAAGGGGGAAAAAAAACCCCAGAAAGTGAAAAATTCCTTGGCATTTCGAGCCTAAAAATATCCGTGGCTGGTGGTTAGCTGGGAGGTGACAGCCCTCTGAATTTGTCAAGCAAAGGCTTTCACAGCTTCCACGTGCCGCAGCTGGAATGCCAAATATATAGTCAAGCCCCTACCCATCAAAGCCGTCTGCCTGGAGTCAGTCCTGGGCAGCAGGCACTGTGGGTTTGGCTGACAGAGGCGCTGAGAGCATTTCATAAGGATGGATGCTGAAGGAAGAGAAACACACACACACACACGCACACACAAATCTTAATTATGGCCTCTAAAGTTATGTGGTAGGGAGGTCATGGATTGGACACAAGATACCTGCCCTTCCGTGAGGGATCCTGGTCTGCTCCAAGCTCTCTTTCTTATCACCTCATGTTGTGCGCTAGGGTGGGGATGTTTGGTTTGGCAGGGGGCCAACCTGGCCCTGCATTCCAGGGCACTGTACAACCAGTCAGAGCTAAAAACTGCTTCAGCCAACAAAGCCAGCAGCGGCTGGGTCCGGGGAAACAATGAGGAAGTGACACTTTGGGAGAAGCCTGGCAGCGGAAGAGGGAGGGTTAGCTCCAGGCTGAGTGGTGCTCGGAAGAATCGATGCTAGAGCCCGCTCCCTCACAAAACATAGATAAACATGCAATTTTCAGAGCACACACACACATGGAAATGATATTGATACAGCTTGATGTGATATGGCCACAGAAGGAAAGGGGGCAGGCAATGGAATGAGTAAGCCGCATATTCTGAAATTTTAAAAATCCAAACTACAAAATAGCACCGCTTTAAAATAAGACGCCCTAAGCATCCTAGAACTGACCGATGGTAGTTTTCACTATGCCAGGCTCTGTATTTCTGATCTCACTTATCTCCAGAAGAATGTCAGTCTTCTTCCGTGAAAAATAAAAAGAGAACTCTCGGGAATTTCGGCCTTCTTGCCTACCACTATCCTAGCATCTTATTACACCGAGTCTTCTCAATGTGGAGAGGAGTATCAAAGGCTATCCAATCCATCAATGGACAAAAGCTCCGGCCTGTATCTGGAAGCCTTCGTCTCACTTCCACCACTTTTTAAACTCTTGATTATTATCAATTACTCCTCCCTCTCTTACAGCTCCATAATACTGTACGCATTCTTCTTAATCCACTGACTACTTCTTCAAAGGCTTTAATGCGAAAATGGACTGCCGATGGGATTCTCCAATGACTCCAGAGATGGATTTTTCAAAGACATCCAAATTCACTTGCATTCCTTCCCACGAAGCAGATGAACTGATCTTGATATCAATCACTGGAAATTAAATGCACTAAAAATAGAGTTGTTCTTTCAGCACTCACTCTTGTTTGGGGGAAGAGTACCCCTATTTTATACTGGGAAGGCCTCTTGGTCTCCGGTGCCAATTTCCCTCAAATTCCTGGGGTGGTTTTCCCTTTCGTTTCCTGCCAGACAGTGATGCAGTCCCTGAAGAAGTATTATAGCAGCCACTAAATCGTGGCCATAATCCCAAACTGACAGCGCTCAAGACTGTGAGATGGGGAAGGCCACAACAGATCAGTGCACCAAACAAACAGAGCACCATGCTACTGTGAAATTGCGTATTACATGCCTGTCCCCAGCAGTGGGATGATCTTGTCAAGACTATGGGCAGCAGTAATCTCTGGCACTGGGCAGGGGTGCCCTGGCTCTGGGTTCATCGCCAGGTGAGGGGACATATAGGGCTCAGGTTTCAAAAGATGCTCAAACACCTGCCACTAATAAAACACTCATTGTCATGGGAAGTCTCCTGGGCAAAGAAAGAATAATTCTTCACTGAGCAAAAAGGGGTGAAAAGGATATATTACCTATCCAATCCCCGTTTTACATTTTGTGGTATCACAATATCCTAATATATAGCTTATGGCACTATCGCTATTGTGGTTCCAACTTTTAGGACTATATTTGTAGAACTAAATGTGAGACCTCTGAGCTAGGTTGCAGAAGAAAAGCCGCTTCAGTGGCATTCGTTAAATGTATCGTTATTTCTGTGGTACTTGCTAAGAGTTAAGTGTTTTATGATTCCTACAAGTGAATGAGTTCACTTGTAGGAATCATAATCATCACATGTTGATTAAACTACTCTACAGATGAGCCAAATGAGGCTGAGAGGTAGCACGTTACTTATTATCACCTTCAGAGCTAACACGTGCACTCAAATTCCCTGAACTCAAAGTCAAAACCAGCTCTCACACCTTGGTTTTCAATGGAGCTCTCATTCATTCATTCATTCATTCATTCATTCATTCATTCATTCATTCATTCATTCATTCATTCATTCATTCATATGAA
>JANHFL010000001.1:1227347-1241635 GCA_032468155.1 Oxyrhabdium leporinum
AAGCTGTAAACCGCCCCGAGTCTTCGGAATGGGGCGGTATATAAATGTAAAAATAAATAAAAATAAAATAAAAATTTTGAGAGTGTTACCCTGGTATAAAATAAAGGTTTCATATTTAGCCAGGAAAAGTCAAGACAATCACTAGAAGGGTTGCAAAGAAATATCGAACTTTGTTGGCATCTATTGATCATCAGGATTTCTGCAGCCCAGATTGGAGAGTACTAAAATAAGACCCCATCAATAAAAAATAATGTTTTAAATATGACAATTAATTGCTTCTGCATACATTATATTATTAAAAAACTTCAACCATTTAAAGTGTTTGAGAGAAATTCAATTACATCTAAATTCATTCTTTAAAACCTTGTTGACATTGTTTCCTGAAGTTGAACTGATGTCCTTCCATAAAACACCACAACGAGGTTCGCACTAAGTTATAGTTAGCTGGTTGGAGTCATATTTTATTGAACCATGCTGTCCTAAACCACACCAAAGTTTATGAAAATTTAAAATACAATGATATAAAGAATAGCATTAGAGAGTAAAGACACTAATGCAAACAAATGCAAACGAATAACATTGTGATTACAGGAATATTCTCCTATTTGTTTAAGAACTAAATGAAATAGAAAATGAGACTTCACAACGCAATTATTTAAACTAGACCTTTAGAAGACACTTTAAGTCTATCTATCCTACTATCTTCGAGACTCTCAAAATTCTTGATATAAGAGTTACAGGTCAAAGTAGATTTAAAGATTTCTGACTATTTATCCAAACTATTACCTAGTCTTCCAATATTTCTTTTGGGGGGGGCGGGCAGACAGATCCCCATGAACCTCACCCAGCGCTGAGATTACAAATGTATAAGTTAACAGACCAGAGCAGTTCAATTTAAATCCCTCACCCAATACACACATACAAGTTTTTTGCCTCAAATTCTGCCCAAACGTTCATTGAAGTTCCGATGAGGCCGAGATCAGATCACTGCTCTTGCACAATTCTTGCACCATTTGGGGAAAGGAGGAACGTAATAAGAAAATAAGATGCAGAAGGGAAGCAGTAATTACTGTGTGGTCGACAAGAGGCTGCTTCCTCAGGGCCGTTATTATGTGGCTAAATTTAACACCCCATTCCAAGAGGGGAGCGCAGTAGCCGCCCGCCGGCTCCTGCTACCTTCCCCCTGGTGCCTGCTGAATGGCAGCCAAGAAAGCCATAAAGCAGGTCAGCTGGGTTTTTAATAGACTATTTACCAAGATGCTGTTTTTACTGCCGAGGTTTTGCTCATTTTATCTTCCATTTTTATTCCCTTGCTCGTGAACAGACTAGGCTGTATTTTCTGGTTTGGTCTTTCTTTCTGTTTCTGCCACTCACTTGATCTCTATTTTCAGGATTCTAAATTTATATGGAACGTGTGTCTCCCTGCCCCCAACCTTATTTTTCTGGTAAATATTTGCGAAGAGCCATGCCAGAGATCATCCAATTGACAAGCCCCTGGACCCACAAAACATCAGCTGGGGAAGAAGCGAATCTCATTAGCACTGGCCATGAAAAGAGGCCATAGAGATGGGGCATCTCTCTCAACTTTCCACATGAAGATATATATTTAGCCATGAGTGCTGTACATAGCATGGGACAGTCTAGGCATATGCAGATTGGCAGAATAATGGCCATTTCATCCAGCTGAAAGAGCTGAGAAGGCCTCTGAGGGATGCGGCTAGTGTTTCTCCAATATTTTCCTGTGTGGGATTGGAGCTTGGAAAAGCTCTCCCTACACTGAGTCACTTTTGTCCCAGTTAGAAAAACCACAAAAGTTCTGGGCACCCAATTCTGATCTCCATATATCTCAACCAACCCCAAACAGTAGTCTGAAAGACAACATCTCAGATAGCTGCCAATGATTGGAATAAATCTAGATCAGAAGGACATCTTAAAGTTTAGAAAATTTTGTCATTAGTAGAAGACAACCATCAGGAGGACAAACTACCCCAAGCGTCCTTCTTAGTAGGCAATCTTTTTCAAAATGCTATCCTTTAGGTGATGCTTCTATCAAGTAGAATAGCATATATGAGTCTTGAAAAAATAACACTGCAGTTTTCAAGCTTAACAGAAACCAGTGATTTAAAATGCTATTAAAAACTAAACAAAATATTTCTGATATTTAGGGCAAATTGAGTTTCCAAATTAAAGATACTAATAAAAGCAGCTTGTGTGATAAATCCATTAGCTGAGGAATAAAATCCAAGGAATGTCAAGGTGCTGGATAATGAAAAAGTCACAATATTTAAAATTATTATTATTTGGAAAATCCATATCACATAGCTTTCCCCCCATTTATGATACTACATGTATCTAACTGGAACAACAATGCTTATGTAATTAAGTGTCTCTTCATATGTTACATTTTAGGGAGGTATCTATAGAGTGTGGTGGCTCGTGTGGTTAAGATGCTGGATTGACAATTTGCAAGTCCACATTCGAAGTCTGAGTACTGCTGTATTATGAAATGTCAATCTCCTGTCCTTCATTCCAGCTCTTGCCAACCTAGCAGTTCAAAAGTGTGCAAATGCGAGTAGATAAATAGGTACCACTTCGGTTGGCCCATTGATGGGGATATGAAAGGAGTCCCCCAGGCAATGGTGATGTCACCGGCTGATCCTTTCACCACAGAAGTGCTTCAGCACCTCCGACACCAAAGTATAGTATAGTATAGGGAGGTGTGTCTATATAGATATATATAAAGATAGATAAAATAGAGAGATACATAGATATCAAAATGAATATGAAACTATAATAGCATCTTAAAATAGGCATATAACCCAAGTACTACATAAATTTCTTCAAGCACATTAATTACCACCTATGGTTCTAGAGTTTGAAGCCTGCTTTCCTCCTCTCCCCAGCAGCCCCCATAAACCTTCCAGCCACATCTGTGAATATATAAGCAGCTCCTTAACTCTGGCACGCTTTCTTCCCTCCCAAGGAAGACTTTCCATCTTGAGGAACCAGCTCTCTTTTCTGCCTAAACAATCAGTTTAGTCAAGGCCAAACATCATAGAAGTGTGGGGGAGTTTGCTAGAACGGGCCTGATAAGGGTAATCCAGCAGGTGCTTTTCTCTGTAGGGATATTTATGCAATATTTATTGATTTTTAGCATCTCCTTCAACCTTCTTCTCCAATATTCTTTCACCTACCTGTTCCTCCATCTGAGTAACCTTTTTGCTCAACATGCAACAAGCCTGAACAAGACATTCGCACGCTACTGCTGTGGTTTACTCAAAGGGAGGCTACTGTTTTCTCTTCACCAGAATTGGTTTTCTCGGAGAGCTTAGGAAGGTTCCATTATGAAACATCTGAAGCAGACCTCCTCAAGAAAGGGGGGGGCGGGAATCCAAGATATCTCTTCTACAGTAACCTTGGAATCATCCCATCCAGAAACAATACATAGTTTCTGATGTCCCACCACTATTCAAAAATCATTCTAATTGGTCTGAGAAAAAATATAATTGGTATTTGTTATCTCACACAATAAAATACAATAAAAAAGTTACTGAGAAGTACCTAAACTGGCTGGGGATGCTGCAACACACCTGGAAGACACCAAATTGGGAATGACTCTCTTAATCAAATCAGTATTAAAATAAACACAGATTAAATATAATCTATCTGCTAATTGGAAGGGAAGTAGAGGATTCATATTCTGACTGGCATCAGCAATGCCTGAACCTTAAGAAAAAGAGGGCTGTGTTTTGTGTTCTGTCTTGGAAAGAGAGAAGATGAGGTATTAGTTTTCCATAATTTGGAGTAGGGCCAGAAGGACTCAAACACAAATGACCCAATCTATTTTACAAGAAACACCACCAGAGTATCCCATTCAGATGCTCACTTCTGTGACGCATGCTAGACTATTAAGAATGGATCCCATAGAAACAAACCCAGGTATAGCAGAAATGTATCCCAACACCACAGCCAATAAGGGTCTTGTTGCTCTGGCCAATGGAGCTTGTTCCCAAGCCTGTGGTCTGTCTCTATTTCAGGGACTGTTGTGCCCAGTATGGTTTCAGCAACATGCATCCCAGCTGACTCATAAGCCAGGATAAACTCTTTGTGGTTGCTATATTGAACCAACTCGCCCTTCACCTGATTCTGCCGAAATCAATAAATAAATACAGTGGTTCACTCTCTGACAGATGCCTAATTAGTAAACAGGTAGGAGGGGCAGAAATGCTGGCTAAGTGGGAAAATGAGTCCATACAAATAAAATTAGTTTGGCAGTCCTGAACTTAATTACTGTGTAGCTAATACTTTTCTTCGAACAAGATTACGCAGTCACAAGGATTGTAGCTCCCTCCATTTCTCTCTCAGGGGATATTCTGTACCTTTTGCTCTATTTCAAACTAATGGTTTCTAGGAAATGGAAATATTATAAACAGTACTATACATTTTGCCCTTAAAAGATACTGTTAAAAGTTATAATAAAAAGAAATCTGGATTGTGCAGCTGCTAGCAACCATGTGCTAAACCATGAACAGGAATTAGGCAAGATGTTAGACCAATATTCCCTGATAACTTTATATAATTTAATTCTCTTTTTTGAAACTTCAGCAAACATTGGTCAGATAATTTCAAATTAGTTCATAGTCAATGGAAAAGTACATGTTCTGTATGCTGGGGAAGAACTAGCAATCTATTCCATATGGAACAGCCTTTTATGTTTCTCAGTTTCTAACTTCATGAGTTCTAAAAAAAACAAAATGAAAAAAAAAGTATTAACTTTGATCCCATCCACATAATAGCTGGTTTAATATGTTTACCTCCAGTTTGTGAAAAGGCAGCAAAGTATGAGGGCTTAAGATGCCTCACTTACATTACAAGCATATGACAATGTCCTAACAGATTTCTGCAGGGAAAGTTAATTGATTGATCACCAGGCCAGTAACCATTCGCCAATTGTCCTTCTAATGTACCCAGGGGTTGGGGAAACAGACTCTGAGGGCTAGAGTAGCAAATTTAGCCACCTGATACAACCTTCATATAAATATGAATATCACTCTAGCAATCTTAATCCAACTTGCTTGGCATATCCACATAGGAAAAAACAGTGGACTGACAGGCAAAAGCAGTCCTTATCTAGGACATTCTCTAATAATCTGGAAGCTACTTTAGCAATAGCTGTAAGACCACTATTTCTCTTACTGGTAGATCAGGATCAATCCGACAAGTAAGCCGCCTTACAGAAGATCTGATTTAATTTCTTGAATGATAGCAGGCAGATTAGGCAGTATCTAAACAGTAAACCAGGGCCTCTCTGACATGCAAGTTACTTTATAGACAGTAGAAAGATAGAAGCTAGTCTGAGGTAATACCCCCATAATAGGGCTCTGTTCACAGCTTAGAAGAGCTTTATTTATTCATCATATTGCCCAGACGGGTGGCATACAATAAAAAATTAAAAACAATTATATGAAAGCAAACAATATTTTTTAATTTTAATATTATTATAAATATAATAATCAAAAGGCAAGGAGAGATCAACAGATATTAACAACTGTGGACCGACCTCAATAACTCATCATTCCCTTGGGGCTCCCAGGCCTGATAATGTAATCAAATTTTGAGGGACTTGTGAAAAGTTAATAGGGATGGAGTGAGCTTCCAGTTTAACAAGGAAACTGAGATCAACAGGTTTAATCTTTCCACAGATCACAATGACAAAAAGCCACCTATTTACAATCAAGGCTAAGCAATCCTGTTCTGCCAGTTGGTTCCTTGAGATCACCCGCATACCTCCACAAGAAAACATGAAATTAAACTATGTGTTAGACAGAACGGGGCCTGCCTTTCTTTGATAAGTTTTAAGTTTACTAGCATTTATCCTACTTATCTCAGCCAAATTGGAGACCATGCACCAATATTTTACCAAAAAAAGAAAGTCATATTTACATTACTGAAGAGGTTTAGAATAATAAAAACCAAGAAAACCCAGTTGCCTTTTGGAAAAGCATCCCCAAGGCCACTGTGGCCATAGTTTTCCTTGAAAACTATGAGGCATCCTCTGGTTCATGGGCAGGACAGAACTGAAGACGTTTCTTGGATGAGAAGCAAAACATTTTCAAGGGAAAAAACCCAAGACAGTCCAGTTGACTTTGGAAAAGCACCTCTGGGATATATTGTAGTCTTCTGGGATATACTGTAAATGCTACACTGTACTGTGTTGATATAAAACTAGTGTTTCATAACTGAAGAGAAGATATAAACAGACTTTGACAATGTGCTCCCCACCTGCAAAAGAAAGCATCAATAATTTGTAATTAAGATAGTGGTTATTGGGGGGGGAACCAACCTGAGAAAGATGCACTATAAAGGCAAACCACACACACACACCCCGCTCTTCTAGGATTATGAGTCTGGAGAGCAGGGGCAGGCAATGGAGGGGGAAAGTGACAGGTGATCCATAATTGCAGAGCTCATACAGGATAGGATATGTGTTAGTAATACCTAGTAACACAAGAGGCACTGTAAATGCTGAAAAATAGAAATTTCTATACATTCATTCAAGAAAGCAATATCTACGATCTTGTTTCCTTAGAAAGTCAAGAGACTGAGCTGGAGAAAGATACAGCTTCTTGTAGTACACAGAAAGAACAAGACAAGATAAATATAATGATATATTTATGTCCAATAAATCTGATCTTGAGAAAGGCTACAAGAAGCCAGTCATTGGGACAGGAAAGCTGCAGGTGCCTGGGAAGTCTGAGGATAACCATCACATTCATTGTACATGAAAAAGTAAAGTCCAGCGGGGACACCAAATGGGAGCACATCAATTCACCAATCCTAACTACTACTAGTCCTTGACTTACAACAGTTCATTTAGTGACTGTTCAAAGTTACATTGGCACTGAAAAAAGTGACTTATGACCATTTTTCACACTTATGACCATTGCAGCATCCCCCTGGTCACATGATCAAAATTCAGATGCTTGGCAACTGATTCATATTTGTGACGGTTGCAGTGTCCTGGGGTCATATGATCATTTTTTGTGACCTTCTGACAAGCAAGGTCAATGGGGAAGTCAGATCCATTTAACCAGCATGTTACAAACTTAACAACCGCAGTGGTTCACTAAACATCTGTGACAAGAAAAGTTGTAACAAGGGGAAAAACTCACTTAACAAATGTCTCACTTAATAACATAAAATTTGGGCTCAATTGTGGCTGTAGGTTGAGGACTACCTGTACAATATTCCTTTCTTAAACACCTAAATCTCCTACAGAGCTTTGAGGCATCCTCTGGTCCATGGGCAGGAACAGAATAAAGCTGCATTGGGCAATTTTATTATGTCTGTTGCTTGTGACTGAATTGGATTTCAAAGAAGTAGCTTTAACAGAAACAGGTATATCTCAAACACTGAAATACTGGGACAATCAGACAAAGTGGGGCAAGACCCACATGATGAATGGACCGGTTTACATATATCGTAGAATCCATCTTATAGCTCATCTTTTCATAAAGCAAATTATCACTATCAAAAGCAAGGTTACCAAAACCATGAAGCCAAGCATATAAGGTTATTAGACCTGCTATGATTCTAGATGCATTATGTTTACCAACATAAATCTGTTGCCATTTAAATATAGATACTTCACTTTCTGCCTTATCAAATAGAAAGTAAGCATCGGAGCTGACTTTTTCCACGTAAATAATTGATAATGCTCTATATAAGCATAGTCAAAAGATAATGCATGAATTGAATATAGTTTGTCTCTTATGCCATTCAGCTTAAGGTCCATTTTTTGCTTAAGGTGCTCTTGGTCAAGCGATATAAAATAGATCTATTGTGACTCAACAGTCTTAATAATGATGGAACAGAATGAGGATGTCTAGGAATTTGTTCCCATCCACCCCATAGCAATTCTCCAAATACCTTGGCTAGAAAGTTTTTCCATGTTTCTGAAAATGATAATCCTTGAAAATGGGTTTTCATAAATTTCATGATTCTGAGCAACTGCAGAAAAAGAAATTACATGAGAAAAGGGTTGTAGAATCTAAAGCGAGATGGCGAATTATTCCATACTTCTTCTATTGCTCAGGTTTTAAGAAGAGCCACCTAGAAACTTTGCCACTCCCTAACATAAGATCTTCTACTTTCAGAATGATAAATCATTTGACTTCTCCATTGATTTACTTCAGCCCCTCTGGAGCTTGGTAAGTGAATCTTCATGCTCCTAAGCAGATAGGCAATTTTAGGCTGTGCCATGTTTTGATTGTTCTGACTACTCAGTTTATTCTGATCAATGACAGGTTGATAAACTATGTTGTCTGAAATGACTCATGGGCCTGTTTGCTGTCACAGACACTTAGATGATGATTGCTGCCATCATGATTACTTCCAATCTGATAAATAGAGGCATTCTTCATACCGAAGCTATCTTCACAGTTTGCCTGTCTCAAGTATATATCCTATCAAGCTAATCATCCTGGAATTATAATTGGTTAAAATACTGAGAGCATTCTCAAAAACTCTTGTTTCTCTTCAAAAAGGTATTGTCTATAAATCTTTATTCTTCAGCCAGCTTATACTGTGACATTCTGTCAAATGTAGATAAGTCCTGGATTTTATTTCAGTCTATATTCCTACCCTGAATAATAATAATAAAAAAAACTTTCCCCAAGCAAGCACCTCCCCGTATGCATTAAGACTACAGTTCCTAGAATTCTCAATCATTGAGAGGTTAGGCCAAAAATATCACGTTGTCTACCTGGATATTCCAAAGTGGGTCTTCTAGTTCCTGCTCCACAGTCCCTATATAGTTTCCAAGACATGCAAATATACCCCGTGTCTAGACCTCCCCAGGCCCAACCAAGAAACCCCTTCCTCCCAACAGTCTTTCCAATTCTTCTAATGGTATCTTTGACCCAGATTTTACTGACGTCAGTGGTCAGTATGGCCCACACTCTCATAGATAACCCACTTTTTGCTTTTAGCCTGCCTTGGAGTGACAGGCACACTGGGGAACCGCCTGTTTGTTTATCTTCCTCTTCAGCATTGTTTATTTTGATGGTACATCCTTCTGGCCAGCCCAGATTGATCTTTCACCTTTCCACATCCTGTTTGCTGGAGAAAATTGTGCAAGGATGGGTAGATGTGTAGCAAAATCAGGACCATAGTACTTAAAAATATTCTGGGCATTTTTTTTTCAAGAGACAGGCAATATTTAAATCTGCTATACCTAAGAAACTTGCAATAAATGGCTATTTTTTTCTCTTAACTAAGGATGAAGTAAGCTTTCAGCCCAGGATCTTATGAGCACAAGAGGTCTTCATGACCATAGTTTTGACTACTGATAAAACCCTACAGTACATAATGTCCAAGGAAAATCTCCTGCAGAGCAACTCAGTAAGGTAACAGCTGTCTAGCCTAGTAGAGACATCTGAACATTAATTTTCCACAACCTGGAGCCCTCTAAATGTACTAGGATTTCCCCATAATTCCCTGAATGTGTGGCCTATGCTGGTTGGAGATGATGAATATAGTTATCTAGTCACCAGAATGGAGAAGCTTCATACACACATGAAACTGTTAAAGCTAGAAGCTTTAATCAAGATCTTATAACGAACATAATTACAAATTTATCTGCCCTTTTAAAAACACATTGGATATTACATAACATATCCCATTTTCACCGTCTTGTTACTCCTACAAAACTGAAGAGGAATGCTCAAAGTAAAATCTCAAGTGGCCTTTTAAAAATGTTCTTGAGTCTTACCTGGGCAGGTGTCCTTTTTTGCGTAACATTTAACATTTCACATATATGAAAATATAGTCACATCTACACATTCCTGTTCTGAAGGGAGATTCTTCCTCCAGGATCTTAGATTCCTCCAATTTTTATTCTGATCTGAGGTTTTTCAATTTTTATTCTGATCTTCAATTTGTCTTTAGTTTTCTCAAAGCTTGTCACTGCAACAATCTAGCACTGACTCACTAGTCTTTCCTTTCTCAGCAAAGGTTTTCAATTAGTCTTTTTACTCCATATATATTTTTGGAATTCTAGGGACAATTATGGCAAAAGTGTAGCTCAAGTCAAGGAAATGTCTACAATCTTCTGTTTTTCAAAAATAGTACCTCAAGTGAGTACGATGCTGGCTCGGTTTACACATCATGGCTGCTTTAAACATGGTTTCTTGAACAAGCCTCAGTGTAGCTTGGTTCACACCACATGCTAAACCATAAAAATTTATGAACCACAACACTTGGCTTCATGCCAAGGACTATACAAAGCAAATTATGGCTTAAGCATGTTGCATGAACCAGGCCATCAATAGTTATCATTCCCGAGTTTCTGACAGGAATCTTTAGCAGCCCTGCTTGGAGATGTCTGTGATTAAACAGAAAAGTTTTATACACATTTTATTTTTCACTGAGCTATGGCTACTGAATTACCAAGAACAATTCCCACCAACTAGAAAAAGTTATCGAGAAGAACTTTCAACAACTTGGCAATCGGATACATTCTGCATAATCTGAGAACTACTAAATTGAATTAGCCCCACCAGACAAACAGTAAATCTAGGCGCTGCATAAAATTTTCTGTGGGGTGAGGTAGTCATACTATACACATTAATTGCTTTCAGATTTGTTAATCACACTGTACTGTCCTAAAAGGAACATGAGGCTGTATATTGGCAGTTCTTTTAAAGGAAATTATGCAGATGGGCTATTTGGCCTTGGAAAGCCACTCCAAAAAAGAGAGAGAGAGCGAGAGCAGGAAGGACTTCCAAATGAGACCTCTTAGATAAAACCAGTCTGAGTTCTTGCATACCCAACCATGAGGCTGAAGAATATTCTTACTACTGCTTTTATGTAAACTAAATTCAGGGTGCCTATGCTGCTAAATAAGACCAGATGTCTCTTCTGCCACCCTGCTTGGGTACTATCTCATCAATGGCTCTGGTAGCTCTTACAGTCAGCACACAACCAGGCCCTTGAAGGAACTGTCTGGCAAATCAATGAGAAACTGCTCTGGAGTATTGGTGGAGGGAAACAAAAGATGTATCTGACCAAGCATAGGTGTGTGGCCATGTTTGAGCATACCCTAGGGTAATAAAGGAGGTGAAACATCTCCAGTTCGCCTCCCTTAGTGTGTTGGAAGGCTGTTGCCCAGCAACCTTATTTCAGGCATTGACAAAATTACCATCCATCAATTGCAAAAAGCAGCTCTATTGGAACAGTTTACACCCCAAAACAACACCTTGAACACCACCAGTCAACAACATTGCCTATTCCAAATCCTTGAGAAGGACTTGATAGATGGACAAAAATGCCGAATCCAGTCTAAACATCTGTCTGATTATGCAACCAACCATAATAATAATAAACAAAGCTGACTAAGAATAAGCTAATAAAAGCAATAAGTAGCGTTTAATATTCTCATTTGAGGGTTTTAACATTGGCTTTATCAAGATAAAAGTTTCTACAGGAGATCGCTGAAATTTTAATAGTAATGGTAGGCAAGAGGAAATAATTTCTTAAATATTTGTTGTACCAATTGTTTTCTTTGATATCAACTTAACCACGTGATATCCTCTCAAAGAAGTATGAGATTGTAGTTTTGCAGGTTATGAGAATTTCACAGAATCAATAGCTTCTTCACATACCATTTCAATTATTTACTTATTGTTTACTACGGTATTATTATTATATAATAAAGCCAATATTATATTGTAAGATTCATATATCATTGAAACTCCAAACTAATTTATTCTCCATCTTATAATCAGACATCATGCTAACTGATCCTTTCCCTAGCATAATGCAACAATGCTTCATTTTCTTTGGTCTTCAAAGCATGAGTGCATAATAGCACAGAAAGACAAACATGAAATCTATACTATACTATACTAAAACCACATTGCCTTAATGTAACAAAGTCCTTCCTTCCCATTCCCATGGCTCAACCAAAGCAATGCTCATCAGTATATATGAAGTTTATTGAAAGAGCAATCAAATGATCTGGCATGGGACCAAAATAAAATATTGGATAAAATAGGATGCCCAATAGATATAACATTAAAACATTCAAAACAATTTACCAGTAGAGTGTATAATTGATTATGATACAGTTTGTCAGATTAGAATAGAATAGAATAGAATAAACAGAGTTGGAAGGGATCTTGGAGGTCTTCTAGTCCAACCTCCTGCTTAGACAGGAAACCCTACACCACTTCAGACAAATGGTTATCCAATCTCTTCTTAAAAACTTCCAGTGTTGGAACATTTATAACTTCTAGAGGCAAGTTGTTCCACTGATCAATAGTTCTAACTATCAGGAAATTTCTCCTTTATTCTAAGTTGTTTCTCTCCTTGATTAGTTTCCACCCATTGCTTCTTCTCCTACCCTCAGGTGAAAAGAAAGGCCTTTTTCCCAGTGCACAAATGTTAAATAATAAAAGGAAAATTGTACCTTAGTTTCAAATGTGTGCAGGAAAGATTCTTCCTTAAAGGGTTCTGTCTTTAGACGTACTGCAATAGAAATATTCAAAATAAATAGGAAGCATTTTGAAGTAGCCGCGCTTGCAAGCTCCCTACTGCTGTTGAAATTTAAAAGAAAATTCAGTTAGTGACATCCATATCTGAAAATCTGTAAAAAGATAAGCCGATATTTTCACCAAGTGTCAAGCCTAATGAACGTGACAGCACAGTCCTCAATAACAGGCACACATAACTAACCTGGTATAAGCCTTCTAGCCATGTCAATACTTGGGATATCGCTTACATGGACATATGTTCAACAGTACTACTGAACTCACAGATTAAAATTCAATCTCTGTTTTGACAGAGACCAATGGTTTGGAAAAAGTCACCTGTGGATAATCGCAGATCCCTAAAGGCAGCAGATATCTCCTACCTATATAAAAATCAAAGGGAACAAACAGTGCTGGCATGCGGTCGGATATGTGGAAAAGCAATATAGAATACTAAATGAAGTCTTAGACCACATTCCATCCAGTATCTACCCACATTTTGGTGAGAAGGAGTGGAAGAACAAGTAGGAACATTTGATAAATGATTTGTAGTTTGGTTAGCTTAAGAGGACAGTTACAGTGAACTCTTGAACTGCTGTTCAGTCTCAGAGAACCAAACTCATCAAAGCCTCGGCCCAATTCTTGTCTTACTGGCATGAATCTTCCGGTTCTCTGGATGGTAAGAATTAGGAGAGCCAATATCTCAAGCAGAATCATGAGCTTGAATACAACTTTGTGATGGAAAGAATGAAGGGAAAAGCAGTTTCCATTTGCTCCAAATTCTTAAGTCGACCGTCACACCGGTGAAAGTAAAAAATGAAAGAAAAAAAGGCAAAGTGGTTTCAGTATAGGATGATTTAGAAATCTGAATTAATTTCTCTACAGCCAGGCACTGGCTGTAGCTTCTTGGTCTGGAGTGCACATTCAAAGACCTCTTTGAGAGGCCCCTCAGCAATCCAGCTGCTGGTCACTATCTAACATTTTTGGTCCCCTAACAATCTGAACAGTTGGTCGTTTGGAAAAGCCTTTCATTTTTTTAAAGCGGGGAGGGGGGGGGGGAAAGGTTAGGCTGGATAGTGACCATGAGTCGAACCCTCAGGGCCAGCACTGATGATGAGGGACAGCTGTAAAGCACAGTGGAGACCAAACAGCAACTCACCTAGACTGAGAGTAGCTCCGCTCTCCCGATAGTCTGCAATCTCTGAATCCTTCTGGATCAGCAAAGATGCCAACTCCTGCACCTGACTGTGCAAGGCCAAACTCATTGCCATGAGAGGCCTCAGAAGGTGACGGGACATCTGCCATAGAGAAGAAAGGGCATAAGTAGCAGCAGCGACAGCAGAAGGCCAAGCACCAGGTAACAACCATTTATAACTGATGTTTCAGCTCAACATTTTTAGAGAGGACTGCTATAAGAGACCAGCAAAAGTAATATGCAAATCTGAAAAGATTTCTCTATTATTTCTTTGCAGACCACTGCATGTATTTCCCGCTTTCCTGTTGTCTTCTGGAAGAGTCTATCTCAGGGGTGTCAAACTCAAGGGCGGCAGGCCGCATCCTGCCAACAGGGTGCTTAAATCTGGCCCGCGGGGCCGGCCTGAAATAGCAAAGGACCGGCTTGCGGTGCCTCTGCTAGCGAAAATGGGGTGCTACGCCCCTTTTTTGGCCTGGACGGCCTCCTGCAGCATTGTGCAGGCCAAAATGGGCCCACGCCCCATTTTGGCCAGTAGGGTGCTGCAGGAGGTGTCCGTCCTATCT